>KZ805352.1:0-197260 GCA_003073855.1 Periconia macrospinosa | reverse complement strand
CCCAAAAAAAAAAAAAAAGAAAGGAAAAAACAAAATCTGGGGGACCAGCGCAGCATATTGGGGGCCAAATGGGAGCTGCCCACGCCGGGCTGCACCGTTGCATCTAATCCCGGTCGCCTAACCAAATCACACAAATGAAGGAGAGGTCTGCTCCGGCGACGGCTCTTGCACCTTCAAACCAAATGTAGTATTGGAGTGCCGCCCCATTCCTAAACCGAATACCTGAGTAGGATAGATACACTACTTTACTACATTAGACTATTCCAACAGGAACTCGTTGGACCTCGTTAGCTTCATTGTCCATAATTCCATCTAAATAGGTTTCCCCGACCACTTGCACCATGTCCTGCTTGTAATGAATTCCAAGGTGTATTGTAGTGTAGCGTCTCACCACGTATGCCGCTGCGAACCCCGAGAACACCACTACCTTATCGCCCGGCCCAGCATCCCCGGGGCCAATTCCGATGTATCCCTTCTTGGTAATGAAAGGTCTCTTATTTGTGAATCGAAGAATCATCTCGATATAGGGGCGGCATTCAGCCGGTATCGCTTCTTTCGAGCCTGCCGACGCTCGCTTGAGGGTCTCGAAGAGTTGGGTATGCATGTCCCGAGCGCGAGGATCACTACGTACATGACGACCGTCAACAATGAGTTGATCGGCACAAGGTACACGCCAAGCAGATTCACGCGCACGAGGAAATGCTGGTAACGAAGATCTGGTGTGCGACGATTTCGACCGAAGTTTTGCAGCGCTGTGGCACAGATTGACTATGTCCTGAAGGAAGGATAGAAGAGCAGTGTACGAGATGACTCTGGTTTGCGTAGCGTCTGCAATACCTTCTTGACCTGGCATCTGACGATGATGGGTATTGGGACTCCAGATATCGCCCACCG
This sequence comes from Periconia macrospinosa, assembly GCA_003073855.1. NCBI lineage: Eukaryota > Fungi > Ascomycota > Dothideomycetes > Pleosporales > Periconiaceae > Periconia > Periconia macrospinosa. Next base: position 196,366 of record KZ805352.1, on the reverse strand, counting down.
TAGCAATGGTGTCGATCTCAGCAGCAGATAAGAATAACATGCTCCTGACGACTTCGTAGCAATATTTCGGTTGCGTCCCTCCGGCGTTGAAGCGAGGTAGCCACGATTTTGCTTGTGCGTGACTGCACAAGCTGCCATAGATAGTTGCTGTGTAATCGGGAACCCAGCTTGGTAGGCCTTTCAACTGTTTATTTGCGGGCTGAGCCCAAGACAGAAGATCTGTGAAGCCATTTCGTATCAAAGCCGCTGTGATCTGAGTGTAAGAATCGACCAACGATGTTCCATAATCTGGTGTCATGTAGCCTCGCTCTTCTGCTGTGGCGAATCCTAGAAAACCATAAACCATGTCTCTGGGGTCTGTGGCTTTGCTACCGTGCGGCAACTCTTTGACGCAGAAATTGGTGAGTGCTATGCGAAGGGACATTTCTCCGCGGTCGTATACAGCTGTCCGGAGCAGAAGACGTTGCATTTCCGGCGCAGGGGGATTGGCAAAGGCAAAATCACGAAGAGAGGCAGGCCCCGATCTTGTTAGCGGTTTCGATGATGATTCTCGCGCTGTGATAAGGTTCCGAAAAGCTTCAAGCAGGAAGACGCCTGCAGCGATGAGCTTGAGGGGAAATAAACGCCCCGTATTGCAGATGAATACAAGATGCTCCGCGAGGTAAACTTCTTGCAGGACCCAAACCCGTTCCCAGTACGGCAAATTTGAAAAGGCTGCATATAGGTCCACCGGGAACGATGCCGAGAAAATCTCAATGAGAGTTGGTAAACTATCTTCCAGGATACTGTTGACATCAAGTAAGTCATGATCAAGGCGTTGGATATCATCTCCCGAATGCTTCCAAAAAAGTTTCCCGATGATTTCCAAGGATGAGAGTACTGATTCACTCTGATTTGCATCAATAGCACGATCTGGAATACTGTTGACTCCTTCAACAGGCTGTTCATGGAAAGGCCCGAGCCATGCGTACACGCGCGAGGCATCCGCGTATATTAGACCCATGTGTGGCACCACTCGTGCCTTTTCCTCGTCGTCCGACTGATTGATACAAATAGCATCGACCCACAAATAGAACGGCTCACTGCATTCGATATTTTCAGCCCTAAATTCAGCCTTTGCCAGTACAGCTAGTGCATTGGATAGGTTTTTGCGAATCACTTGAGGGCTTCCATCGATGATGATGGAATCATTTGTTGCTACATCATCGGGTCCCCAAACATAAGACAAAGCGTTGTATATAGGCTTTTCTTCGTATGGAAATTCTTGCAGGCTATATGCTAATTGCGGGTGCTCAGTAACGGAAGAGTCGATTGACCAGATGAATTTGAGCAAGCGGATAGTGGATAGCTTGAGACCTGTTTTGCCTTTAAAAATGGCTGTATTGAATTTTCTGCGCTGATGACGGTCGCAAGCATTGGAAAAAATGGCCTCGGGAAAGGCATAGATAAGCCCTCGGTCAGCCTCAGTGCTATCTTGATCAGCCTCGGCCAAAGGTGGAGGCTGGGCTTGAGGCATGAGGACGGGATAACAGCCAGGAGCTCCGTAGCAACTATTCTTGTTGTTTGTTAGTAGTTATGTAGAAAGGTGGCCGTAGGATGTAGCTGGCGAGGTTTTCACATGCAGTGCGGTACAGTAAGATCAGCCACCCACGCCTAACCTGTTCAGTACGGCGGTAAGATTAGCCGAGGCAAGATACGGCCTACGTATGACTTCTGCTTACTATAATACGGCAATTCAATCAATTACCCACCACCTAAATGACATGCATTCGCCATCAACATGGTTTTCCTTTGCTGCTACGGAAAGCTGTAAGTCCTCTTCGCTTTCAATCTCGTAAATTTCCGCGGCCCTAGTCCAGTTACAGGTAATCTCGCCAGTATCCGCCATCCCCGTAACTTGGACTAATAATCCCTGTGTGCAATAGTTTAGGTCAGGAAGGAGAATGGCAAACCGGGCATTGAACTTTTCAACGACTACCATTGTCTCAGAGGCGGCGCCCGTATCCATCAAGTTCACTTCGTACTCTCTATTATCCTGTGTAGAGACGGTGAAATCTACGTCGATTTGGTTATCCTTCGGATGGAATGATATTGCACTCAGGAAAATAGCATAGCCGGGAATCTCAAAGTTTAGATAGGGACTGGGAACTGCAATCTGCACATTTCTATTTTCCTCGTCGCAGTACGTGCGCGGCAGCACAATTTTGCTTTGAAGTCGAAGGCCGAAAGGCGCGAGGAAAGTCTCTGGCGCCCACCGGAATCCCTTTTTCCGTAATCGTGGTCCGTTCGCAAATAGAACTTCCGGGGGAATGACAGGCAGTATGCCGAGGAGAGCTGGCATTCTTTCTACTGGTTGGAGTGGGAATAGCGGCGCCACATCCAGACCTAGAAAGGTGCCCAAACAGATTGTTTCGTCCCCTCCACGAGATGTACTTCGGTGGACCGCTGCTTGGACCATGCGCCTGAACGCTATATCCGTCCTTTCTGGCACACATAATGCTGCCAGATGATCCCAAGCCAATTATTCATATTTTGCCCACGCGGACCGTAGTAGCAATGTCTCAACAAGCGAACGCGGTCCTGCTTCTGCCAGCAAATCATCCTCGGTGTTGAAAGTTGCACATCCTCCCTGAAAGGGCAAATAGAGTTCATTACTTAAATCTGATTCTTGATAAGTCCAAAGCCTGCTTCTCCATCCCGAACAAATTGTTCCGACCAGGAGATCTACCGGGCTTGCGTTATCGGGTAGTCTCTGTATGTCAGGATCCAATACCACTACTCCGCTTGCTTTGGCGTAGATGTCATGCATTTTCTGAATAGAGAAATCGCGCAAATGTTGATATCCGAGATCTACTGGGATACACAAAGTGTCAAGCCAGAACGCGATGGTCCCGTTTTTATATGCCGTAGTTTTATGAGTGCTTGTAAGGATCATTACCCATGAGTCCTTTTGGCTCAATACTTGAATTATATGTTCAAGTCGCTCAAACTGGCACATTGGCAGTGCATTGTTGTGCGGGTTTCCGAGCCCATCAGACCAGACGTGCGAGAATGCGATAAAAGGACACGCCTTTGAAGGACGTTCGGACTCGTAGTCGTCCAAACTCATTCCGTCAACGAGAATGCTCAAGCTCGCAATGTTATCGAGATTCCACGTGACGGTGAGAACGGGTATCATGCCGTCTTCCAGAACATCGACAATCTTGTCCATTGGGGGAAACATGCTGTCGCAGCGGCATTCAGGATGAACGTGCAATGGCTTAAAGTCATCAGACATGCGTCCCAGTCTGCAACCTCCGGCTCCTCCAGGACTACAGTCCTCATGGTTTAAACATAAGCGACTGTTTCCAATCAAGAAAGCGTGCGTTTGTAGGTGCATGGGGAGATTTTGTCCCATAAATGCCACGGTACTGGGACACCAACCAGCTTTAAGAAACTGACGTTCAATAAAAAGGTCTTGGCCGAACGTTTGACTGGGAACAACGGTTCCCAATGTCTCCCGAAGGCATCCAGAAAGCGTCTCGAGCAAAATTTTGGGCGCAAACAATGACTCAGCTAGTATATCTTCATCAGCCAAATTATTGTAATAGAGTACAAACGTCAAGCCTGCACTAATGGAAGAGGCTAGCTGGAGGTAGTTACTGAACCTTAGTCCCAAAGACTCCTTCTCGTCAGGAAGGAGATCAGACCAAGGTTTGATCTTCTTCTCGATATAATCACCAAGGACGCTAGTATTCAGTGCTAGTTGTCTACCATCTTTCTCATCCACAAAATCCTCCACTGAACATTGTACTTCTAGAACAGCATGAAGCAAACCAAAGAATAGCCAAGTCTGGAGAAATGAGGCAATCTCTGCACCTGACCTGCCATTCCGGTCAAAGTATGTGGCTTCTGTCGAGACTGATTTCCACGTTGAGATATCCCAACCATTACGATCGGGAAAGGTGAGGAACTCGTCGCCATCGTAGGAGTTCGCGTAGTGCTGAACTGTGAGTGGCGCTAATTTCACAGTAGATGGTAAGAGATGCTCCATTGAGGTTTAGTAAAGGCCACGCAGAATAAGGCGATTAGTAGTTATAACGTCAAGAACGCTACATAGATAGGCTACCGAGAATAGAGGCAGCAGCGTGTTACCCCGCCCCATGTTCTAAGCGAGAAAAGACAATGCTAAGATAAAAGCATCATCCAGATCATTGTTGTTGGGGGACACGGGAACAGGTAATAGAAAGTAATTAATTCTGAAGTGATAATGCAGTACTATAGAAGTCGATATAAACATAGATATGAATGTGACAGTTTTTTTAGGTTGATTATGCTAGGATTCGGCTTCACCAGACGTTCCTCGGCCCATACAAAACCGGTAAGGTATATGTATATATAGTCGGTCATGTGACCTGGTACCACGTGAGGGGGTATTCACCTTCAAACTATTGTCTACGATGATATCATTAGTACGCCCCAGCAGCAGAGTCCGGCAAATAACAGTCATATTTTCTATTTAGGTCAACGCCGCTTTCGCTTCACTCTGCTACGATATCCGTGGACATAGGTCCGTTCTTGGAGTCCGTGATAGTTGGCAAGGCTCTTTCACTCTTTTGAATGGAATAGTGAGGTAGCACAAGACGCTTCATTGAGGCGGCTAGCACAATAACTTGCTTGTTGGGAAACAATTCATTGCCGGTAAACTCTGCGACACTGAGTTGTACATTGCTGTCTGCCAATCCACTGGGGGACCTCCTGCATCTCATGCGGATCATTGAATTCAACAAGGCTCACACTTTAACACTCAAGCTGTTTTAAATGCCACACTCTCCATATCATGCCTTTCTAGCCCTGTTTTGTGAACGGTGGCTCTGCGGAAACACCATTTTAGAATATTTACACACTCTTCACTTCGTAAAAACTTCCTGCGTATTTTCACTCGCACGTTTACACGAGGGCCGGCAGAACCTGGAGGATGAATATCGTAGTTCAAGTTCCTGCCTCTCACTGCAAAGATGCTGGAAAGGAATAACGGAAACCCAACACCCGGCAGCGATGCACTCAACCAGCAATGGTACAAGCCGGGAGAGCATAGCTCCTACGATTAAGTAGATTATCCCGCACAGAGCATATCGTTGACTCATGTGACCTGAACCTAGGTAAGCCATGAAACTTTCGAAGCTGTTCGCTGACAGTGGGCTGGAAGTCATTGCTAACGACACATTCAGCAATTTAACCATTACTATCCTGTAGTCCAGCAGAGCTACCTGGCAGGAATCCAGGAATATGCCTATCAGCAGGGGCAGGGCGACCAGTTAGAGGCCTTCCAGAAACAGATCGTGGAAGAGGCCGAGTCTGGAGCGATTTGGGATATTAAGTATCCATTACTAGTAGGTCATGCGCGTAAATGACAGGCGGTAATGTCACGACAGAAGTAACAGGCTCGCCTTTGAGTGAGATTCGCATAATTTGCCGTTTTGCGATAAGCCGTTGGCACTTCCACAGGTCCTGCTTCCAGCATCAACCTTAACTTCCGTCGCGGTCCCCATTCACCAGTAGTTTGTGAGCTGATCGCCCACCCCTCCCTACATGCAAACTAGCCTGAGATAAAAGCAGAGCTGTAGCTATTAGTCGCCAGGCTGGGAAAATGCTTTGGTTTACCCATGGGAGAAGTGACGATTGGGCGTAACTGGTAGCACTCCAGTAAGCACTACCAACGTAAATTTCGAACTACCCACCTATGCGGGGTAGCAGCTCACCGACCCATTTCCTTCAACAGGGTAGCGGAAATGTAGGACCCTCAACGACGAGGACGGCGAACTCTGGCGTTGGGGGAGCAGACTTGAAGGCGAGGGCAGCATGATGCATGATGGAGCATGAAGCGGAGAGGAGAGGAGAGTGGAAATAAACATTGAGATAGCTACTATTGGTGGTTTTCAGTAATCAGAGGGCCAGCCCAGAGGGCAAAAAAAGGTAAAACCGAGCACTATTACCTGATTAGGAAGCTCTCGGATTACTACGTATTTGCTTCTTAAAAATTATAATTTTATGTATTTATAGTAAGTTATAATAATCTAGTTACAATTAGGTCACAATTTAGTCACAATTTAGTCACAATTCAAGTGTATATATAGCTTATTCTTGCCCCCTTCCTCCTTCTATATAACCTTTCTCCTAGTTTAATATAAATAGTATTTAGATAGTTTCTAGGCATAAATACAGCTTATTTTCCTAGAATTCTTGCTTAGATCGTCTATGAAGGCTTTTTTTTATAAATCTTCTATAAACTTTAGGTGAATATATAAAATTTTTAGGTAAATTTCCTACAAATTTCAATTAAAATATAGAGAAAAACAAGCCTTACCTTATTATAAAAAAACCTTTACTATATAATTACTATTAACAACGTTATAGTATCTAATTATGTATTTATCTTATAGTTTTACTAGTAAAATACATAGAATAATGCATATCAGGTTTATAACTGAAATAGGCAGGTGACATTGGCCGCCGACGATTTTTCCGCCCCTTGGGCTGGCCCTCTGATTACTGAAAACCATAATAACTAGCGCAAATGTAAGACTCCCACTCCTAAGCTGCGCTGGAGGTGCACGGTACAATTCCTCGTATACGACCATCAATCTTGACCTGTATGTGCTCGCTTATGTGCAGGTGACCAATAATATGTTTGGGCGACAGGTCGCCGCCTCTATAAGCTGTCACATCCATCCTTCTCGGCAGTGATTTATCTTCGTCGTGTCTACCCTCCTTCCTTCAGGATGCAGAACGTGCTTGAAACCTTTTCACAGGCCGCATATCTCTGGAGCAGCTTCTTTGCTGCCAATTCATCCGATACAATGGCCTCTTTGGCTGCTATCTCTTCCTTTGGAAGCCTGGCTGCCACTGGTCTCACCGATGCCGCCTTCTTGTACTCAGCCGGTCGCAAAGCAGTCTGCGTCACTGGCCTGATCGACGTTCCCGTCGTTGCAAACACTACCATTGTCAATTATCTAGGGCCAGCCAACAATTTTGAGCTGACCGAGTTCATAACGAACTTCGCGCGCAAGGATAGCACTGCCTTCGCCGCGTACATCGGCGACACTCGTCAGGTTTCGGACACTTTCTCAATCTTCTCAAAACTCTGCGTGCCCAACGATGCTGCCAAAGCAAGCAGGCTTTCCAGTATACAGTTCCTCACACATGGTGGCACAACGGACCACAACTACTGGGATTTCGCTGCCGGTTACAGCTATGTTGACGCTGCAGCCGAGCAAGGCTACGCCACATTCTCATACGACCGTTTGGGTACAGGCAGGTCAGACCATCCAGACCCAAAACAAGTCGTACAAGCACCTCTTCAAGTTGATCTTGCCCATGTTCTTATTCAAAAAATCAAGTCAGGTAGTGTCGGTGGCATCCACTTCAATAGTGTCGTCGGAGTCGGTCACTCACTGGGTTCAGCTCTCACCCAGGGCATCGCATCCAAATACCCTAGCGATTTCAGTGCCCTGGCTCTGACGGGACATTCTCAGGGCTCGGATGGGGGGACGATCGGCTTTGCGGCCGCAGCTCAACAGATTGCAAACACCCTCCCGGATCGTCCCGAGCTGAAACGTCTTCCGAACGGGTACTTCTCCTTGGGCCCGATTCCTCAAACGTTGCAGTTTGCTTTCTTCTATTATCCTTTCTTCAACACTACCCGTACGTTCCACTAATTCAAACATTGAATTGACACTAAAAAGCATCAGTCTTCACTCAAGAATTCAACACGCGCCAGACCAACGCAATCGGCGAAACATTGACTTTGGGAAGCCTTTACACTCCCGCGACGGCTTATACTCAGCCTGTGTAAATCCTCAATGGTATTCAAGACTACTTCTACTGCCAAGGCAATTGTCTCGCTATGGGAAGCGATGCTACTTTAGCTGCCTTGGATGCTTTCTTCCCTAACAGGGACCAAACAAAGTCTGAAGCCGTCAATATCGGAGACCTTGGTCACAATATCAATCTACATTTCAAGCGGATAGAAGCTTTTGGAAGAACTTTACGTTTCATAGCTAATGTGGGTATCAAGCCATAGGTACTTGATGTTAACAGCATATGTACATAGAGCATGCATCATAATATTCATATTGAGTTCTGGTTTGGGTTTCGGAACCTGTCTTATGGTTTCACGGCGGATGCCATTGATAATCATGAGTTATACCGTAAAAACTCACACATAACGTCTACGCCAACGCTCTTGGCAGGAGAAGACTATGAGCTATAATTAGCTACTAGATGACTAGCTACTACTTACTTACTTTTAAACACCCTTAGTAAAGTGGTTTAAACTAATTAAACTACAGTATTCTCTGTTGCTAAGAGCGTTGGCGTAGACGTTATGTGCAAGTTTTTACGGTACTCGTTTTCGTTATCTTTTTTACAGGCAGGACCCGAAGTAGCCAGTCGGTACCGTCACCAAAAACGAGCTTGCATCCAGCCTTGTGCAAGCCATGCTGAAGATCACTGTCCGCGAGTCGGCAGGCCAAGAGTCGCGCCCCATCTGCCTTAATAAGCAGAGTTCCCTGTGACCAGGGTTTTCTACGAAGCGCCGCGCGTGAGCTGCACTCGGCATATTGAATCTCCTGTAGTTATTAATCAGAAAATCAGAATTCATTGAATGAAGAGGATGCCGCGGAACTGAACCTGACAGCGGGTAGCTATACCCAAATTCGCCTAGCCCCCGCCGGGAAATTATCGACTGACAATTATCGAATGACAACATCATTACCTATTACATTTATTTCCCACGACGTGAACATTCACAAGTATACTGTGTATGACGAAATTTTCTTGAAGTTGTACTCGCTTGTACCTTTTAGGAGAAAATACCCCACTGCTTGTCAGGACCGACGCGGGACCTCTCGACATTCAATGGCTGGGATTTACTTCCACTGGACTAGGGTGAGCAACTAGCTATAGTTCCTGCAGATGAGCAACGGCTATTGTACAGAGGGGTGACACGCCGGAATGTTGCATATCGGGAGGACTAAGAAGTGTTACGAATTAGAGGTTCTTGAAGCGTTGTCCGGTACATCAGATTTGCGTAGACTGGATGGTACACTATCTACCCGATATGTAACATCCCGGCCTGTCACCCCTCTGTACATATGAGGTATGGGTAAACTAACCTAATAACTCCAAACATCACACCTAAACTACGTATTATTACTAGTTTAACGTGAATGCTGTGACTGTATATGAAAACAAAAAACATGTCAAGCAGCACGCGTACTCATGAGATGAACAGGGCATACAGAAAGGGATGATATCTCGTCTTCTCGAAAGAATAAATTCACCTTGGCATGCAGAAATGTTGGGATGAAGCACGGTGTTTCCTGTTTTGAGGCCAGATCTTCAGCACCCTGTCTCTTGCTTCCGCAACGGTGCTCAGATCGACGAAATCGGCAAGGGTGGAATGATATAATGATGAGGATGTGTATTGCATAATTGCTGGGGAGCTTGCCTTGGGTTCTTATAAGAGTTCTGCGTGCGCGCCGTTGGTCTTGCAGCTCCAATCCCCCAACTCAGTCCAGTGAATCAGTGCCATCACAATGCTCCGAAATCTCATCATCCTCACCTTTGGTGGGCTTGCGCTAGCCAGGCCCGGCCTGGAAAAGCGAGCATCCGAGATTCCTGCAATTCCGACGAAGCCACCACGTGGCTCGGAGCCCGGCGCTGCGCCAACACGTGTGAGCGACACCGTGACTAGGACGACTACCCATGGACCTTATTCCGGCACCGCGACGACGACGGGCCAGGAAGTCGGTCCTACGACTTTGTTGACAAAGAATGATGGCCCGCCTGCGGCTCCGACCGGTAACTACTACAACAAGAACGGTGATATGGAAGCTCCCTTTCAGCTTCCATTCGTCCCTGGTGGTAAGTCAATTCTGACTATTAAGCTGGAATTTTGAGTCCCCGTGTGTTTCCCTGAACAGGCAACAATGTACACAAACTTGATTTCAGAAAACAGCGTCCTGGGACAACTGTTTGTCTCAATTTTCGAACTGGCTTTCATTTACTACCCGCACAAGAGGTCGCAGCGCTAACTTTATCCGTAGGTGGCAAGGGTGTAAATGGTTCCCACCTTCCCAGATATATGGTCGAGAGTGACTTTGACTACGCTTCTGTCAGCTTGGGGCTCCACCAGGAGTACATTGAGCTAGACCTCTTCAACCACGGTGTAGCAAGGTTTTCCGAGCAAGATTTCCTTGACGCTGGCCTCACGGCTGAGGACCGCACGTTCCTTCAGTTTATGGCTACACAAGAAGCAGACCATGCCACTCTGCTGACTAACATGCTTGGTGAATCCGCGCCGAAACAATGTGTCTACGACTATCCATTCACGACTGTACGCGAATACATCGACTTCAACGTCAAGTTGACCAGGTGGGGCGAGAGTGGTACTTGGGGTTTCTTGAGCCATTTAGACTCACGTGAAGTGTCGACTTTGTTGGTTCAAGCTGAAGCTGTTGAGGCGCGGCAGCAGCAAATATTCAGACAGTGGTTGGGTCTGCCACCAATGCCAGTCGCCTTCGTCCCTGGTAAGCTACTAAGCTACTCTGCCTAAGCAGTCGATTGGCACAGCATTCTCATAAACAATAGGCATCCCTCAATCTTGGCACTGGACTCTCCTCGCTCCATATATTTCATACTGCCCTGAGAACAACACTCGTATTCCATGGCAAAACTTTCCTCAGTTGAACATCCGCAATCTTCCTAATCCAAACCGGTATGCGGAATTTTAGTTCTTGAATGGTGTATCCAAGTGGCTAATATGCATAGTGTCTCCCCCAACGATACCAAGACAGATGAAGTTGTTGGCCCCCGCGTTGCCGACCCTTCCCAGTCCAATCTCACCGACACAGAATCTTGCGTGCAGAACAGCACCCTAGGATACGACTGCTCCCCGGCCGTGGCTCACAACCGGTCCGAGCCGCTCACCTTCCCTGGCCGCAAGCTGTTCCTGTCCTGGGACGAACCTGGCAAAGCTGTTGGCCCAAACAACAGCTACATTACCACGACGACTGCTGGCGAACCCAAGTTCGTAGCCTGGCTGTCTCAGATCAATCTTACGTACACGCCGCTTGAAATTACCGGCCAGAACGAGGGTTGGACATGGCAGCCACCGAATGAGGTTTATCAGAATAACCCTGCGGTCAATGAGACGGTTTTCCTGGCGGTTACCGATACTGATTTGTACTTGACGCCATTTAACCTGACCCTTATTAACCCTCACGTGAAGGCTTTGGGTATCCTCATTGCGGGTTAGAGTCGGAGGCTGGAAGAGGTAGGAAAACGAGGGTGATAAGTTATACTTTGTACAGCACCCAGTGCGTGTATTATATGTAGTGCCAGAATCACTTAAGTGTGTATTAATACAAACTGGAAAACCGGGATTATGACGATTATGCCTCGTTTGTACATTAAACGGCTGTGAATATCTGCAATCAAATAGTGCTGCAGCGCGCACTTCGGCGATGCGTCATCTCAAAGTAAAAGTAACAGATGTTGATGTATTAAATGAAAAAAATCTGATTGATGGAGTTAGCGCTCTTGCAACATTTGATCTTACTATGTGCGTACTGTAAAGACTATGTATGAACATCTGATTGACCGAGGACAACTAAAATAACATCTTGATTTTCTAGGTTTATAGTACGCTCCATTCAACTAATCTACCCACCTAAAAACAAAACCATATACCAGAGAAGAAAGAAATCACAACGTCCATATCCCCAAAATGTTACTCCGTAACCATTCACCCATAGTTGATGTCAAAGTCTAAGCACATCAGTCACTAAAGACGAGAGTCGAGAGTCGAGAGTGATGCGTACTCGTCTGGATACATGACTGCAATCGGCAATATGTCCAATCGCTCGTGCTCGATGTTGACGGTCTCAACGCTGCGAAGCTTGAGCCACTCGCGGGTCTGGCTGGTAAGGCCAACAGTCTATGGAGCGCCTGAAACGTGCGCCGAGACTGTTGTAGGGGTTGTTTCAGTACTCCTTCCCAGCGGTGACGGCAGTGCACGCCTTCGCAGAGTTTTGAATCTTCCGCGATTGCATTCGCAGCGACCATCGTCGAAGGGTTTGACATATTACTAGAAGATCATGCAAGAAGGAGTGGGCATTCTAAGGTGTCAGTTCTTATTCCACACCGAGTGAATATAAGCTCTTCTTTCAAGTAGATTTCGAGAATACTAAGTCGGCTATCATGGACGTTAGGTGCACGACACGAGGTATACTCACGCTATGTCCTTATTGGCGGCTCCTACATGCTGTCTATAGCATAAAAGACAATCCCAAAAAGAAGGTCCAACTACATGTATGTAAGGCTTCCCGAGGCATCATTTACTTCGCGCTACCTGACTGCAAGCTTCAATATAAGGCAGAGAAGCCAAACTGAAATCCTTGGTATAAACCTTATAATCTTATGTGGAACATTCGTGGCGTCAGATTGTGATTGGAGAATTCCTATCTCTAGCCCGGTGTGAAATGCACTTGGGAAGCACTGAAACGTTCCAGTGGCTTTCTTTAAAAGCTCATTTTAAGAAATAGAAGAAGCGGTGTCGCCATGATGCGGCTGCATGCTGCTGAGCTTCTTCCTGCTCATGTGTCTTTATGTGAACAAAGAGTATTTGCTAAAAGCGAAGCCGTCTCAACACAGCACCGAAGAGAAAGCATCATTTAGCGCTTGGTGCAGACATACTTTGGCGATAGATCCGTCACCCCAGTTTCGTTTTGCGAACTGCAAGTATGCGCCGTATTTTCTTTTCAGAACGCTGCAGATCACTTCTTGGTGTTCTGCTTGTATGCTGCCGCTTGCGCCATCTTTTTTGTTAGCGTCGGGCTCGATGAGTCGTGGCAGTGGCCTCCATTTTTTGGACAAGTCACAGAATCGTATACTTTGCGTCGATGGTACGAAGGATCCGACCGCATGCCCTTGCTGAAGCTGGTTTTACATATGTGGTCCATGTTATGGCATAGATTAGTTTACCGATCCTTCGTTAGTCACTCTTTGGTATTAAAAAAAGGCTCTGGGCTTTATTGCAATTTGAGAGTGCTGAATATACTTGAACTGTGTGCACTTATGAATAGGTCAGTGTCATGGAAGTATGGGAACAAGTGCGCGTGGGGAAGGAGCACAACATACCGGTTCCTCCAGCCCGCTGCTTTCACACTCGAGGATATCGTACAGGCCTTTTGGAGAAGGTTTCGCGGGAAGTAGCGGCTAAACGTAGCCGGCTAAACATGAAAAATCGCACATAATAGAAATTTTTGTACGAGTTATAGGATAGATTTGGGTATTCGCATTCCCAATGTGGGTTAAACCGATACGCTATTTCCCTCTTTGAAGTTGTGGAACGCAGTATACTAGTTCAATGTAGTCTTGTGTAAGCGGCTTTTTTAGAAACTTGCATACGATGCTAGTTGTTAGTTTTTGTAACTGCCATTAAAACAATTGTATTTCGTCTCTTACTTTTAATGAGCGGTGACGAAATTGTTTAATTTACCCTGGCTTCTAAGACATTCATAAGAGGATGAGTAAGTAGGTAGCCTGACTTGGGAATGAGCTTACGCGGCATGAAAATTCTACCAGTAACACCCTATTCAGCACATGCCGTGCGCGTCCCCAGCCTAGGCGTTTCAAGAACCAGCGAATTATGGTCACAAAGCAAGCAACCTAATTATTATTATATAATCATTCTTGCTTTTATATCCCTATTAGTGTTCGCGCCAACGTAAGCTTTAATTCATTGCCACTGCAAATCCTTAAAAAACAACAATTTAGGACCTCGTTTAACTTCTTAAGTGTCATCTCTATATGGTCTAATAATAGCATAGCATTCAACATACGGGCGTAAACACTGGGATAATAGGAAGGGCTTTAGGTATAAATTAGCGACCTGCTAGGCAGATCACGCCTCTCCCTCATCAATTTGATATACCTCACACTCAAAAATGAAATTATCCACCATCCTCCCATCCCTCATTCTCGCTTTCCCAGTACTCAGCTGTGATCATGCCAACATCGCCCGTCGTGCATCAGAAAACTCCACGATTCCTCTGAAAAACTTCATCCCAGGGGATGACCCCCCTGCCAATCCCGCCACAATGGGCTACTTCATCAATCACATCGCGCTTCAGGTCTCCAACGTCACGCGTTCCCGCGAATGGTACTCAAACGTACTCGGCATGCGGCACATCTTTACGGTAGAAATCTCACCGAATTTCACAATAACGTACATGGGGCACAGCCAGGGTGGAAGAAACGGGACGGGATACCAGACAGGCGGGGAGCTGCTAAGGGATAAAAATAATTTGGCTGGTCTCGTGGAGCTTCAGCATAATCCAGTAAGTAATGCATGTGGTGCGGCGCGGTGAACGGATCATTTGAACGAAGCGTCCCACTCACTAGCCAACTTGTGCCGATAGAATTTCGCGAATCGTGTCTACAACGCCGAGAATCCCCATAACTCGTTTTCACACCTTGGACTTATCGTTCCGGATATCGCAGCTACGCAGGCGCACCTGGAATCCCAAGGCGTAAGAATCATTAAAAAGACCGGCGAGCTTGATTTGTCCGGCGCCACTGAAGAGAGCCGTATTGTGGGTGGTATGTTAGGTGTCGCTGATTTGAAGAGCGTACGGGGAGATATACAGGCTGCTATACCTTCGATCAAGTTTATTGGTTTTGATTTGTTTATAGTTGCTGCGGATCCAGATGGGAATTTGTTTGAGATACAGCCCCAGGTTGGCGGTGCGATCTAGCTGTTATTGTTTCACGTTTCTCTCTTTCTTCTCAAATCTTTGTTTGAATGTTTCATATATTACCATATTACCAACCCGCTAATAATATTGTGGCTATAGTCACCTACCCAAAATTTATGTAAAATCACTTTTACCAGAACTTCGCGTCTGAGACACTAGGCATCATTACCTAAATGTGAAAGACAGCTGAAAGACGTAGAAAAAGGTGGGCCACCTGGGTCACAAAGACCTGGTTTTATCTAGGAATGACCTACGTGCGACCTACAGCCTCCGAGATGAATGTCTGGCCGTCTTATGAATGTAAATTGGACTAGAATGTTATGCTCAACTGATCTTATGAACGTAAAATGGACTACAACAGTGTGTTTAATGGATCAAAGTCGGCAAAAGCGTTTCAGCTGCCCCCTACAAGCTTGCAGTCATGGGTGCCTGTTACGATAAAAATCATGGATTCGGTAGGCTAAAGCCATCAATCAACGTTCAAACCAAACTTATTCCTTTATGACACCGTGATATGTCAACAAAGGGTTCACAGAACTTGGCTCGATTAGATAGAAGTTCATCCACTGTTGAATTCGCCTCGGAGGACTGAAAATGATCCTTGCGCCACCGATCATGAAAAATAACTATCGAAGTCATCCACCAGCATCAAAACGTTATTTTCACAGAACGATGGGAGTTCCATCGCGGCCGACATTGACAGCGGAGCCGCCAGTCAGCGAAGAAGGATGTCCAGTAGATCCAGGCACGCAATACGACGTATCCTCCCACATAGCATGGGCAGCACGAGTCCAGACATGCGTTATATCCTGATACATTTCCTTCGTATACCAGAGGCGGCAGTCCGCGGCTTCATAGATGAACTCAAGTGGGGTAGCAGACTTGTCACCAAGCCGCATGTTGTTGCGCCAGTTGATTCTGCCCGTACCGCGTTTGAAGACTTTGCTTGGGTTGATAATGGTATTGATAGCGGGATCGCCGCTAATGTCCGGGCTGGGCTGGAGTTTGAGAGCCGTATTGATCATGTCTGCAATCTGTGAGAATTCGAGGACTTGCCCGCCTTTGCTTCCGCTCACGCCTTGCATGGTTCCGGGTTGCGGTTCCCCACCTAACACGACTTGCCTGACCTTGCCTTGTGTCTTCATGAGCTCGGAGAAGATGGCACAGGTGGAGCCGCACCCACCATCTTGGACGAGGATGATGTTTTGAGAGGCGAATGTTTGTTTTCCGGGGATAAGGTCTTTGCGCTTTAGGAAGCCAGTAAGTGGTATTTCAGATTGGGTAGTGATATCATTGAAGTTGTAGGCTGCGGCGTCAGTAAACTCATCGTTATTATAGGTATATGGGTCGAAGTATGATATTGCGTCCTGATAAGGCTTGTTCTCGCCATTGAGGTACAGTTTATAATTCAACTCAGATTGCCAGGCCGCGCAAATTGCACTGTCCTGATCATTGTCGCAGGCGGCCGTGGCAGCATTGGGGGTGACGTCTGTCAGGACTTTAGTGACAACATTGGCTGTTATGTTGACGGCCTTATGTTTGCGAATCCTAGTCAAGCCATGCATTTCGACAGTGGGAAACAATTGGTGGAAGGTGTCCTTTTTGACAGCGTCAGTGTTGCGCAATATGAAGTGGGAATAAAGATCTTACAAATCCGAGGAAGAGTGCGCCACCGCCATTGGCTCTCAAGTCAATAATCAGCCTAGACTTACTGGCCTCTGTGCTTTTGCTGAGGAACGTGTTAACGACATCCTGGAACTCAACGAAATCCGAGTTAGATTGGTCATCTCGGGGTTCGAAGCTGGTGATGCTAAGAACCGCAGTATCGTCGTAGCCTTGCTGCTTAAGAAAGTAGCCAGCGATGATACCAGCTGAGTGGATGACAACAGGATCAGATGGGTAGCCAGACTGGATGACAGATGGGTCTGCTTTGGTCGAAGGTTCCTCACTGGGCTCATTCCTTTTTGCAGGCTGTTTTTTGGGGATAGTCTTATTGAGAAAAGCATTGAAGAAGGTTTGGCCGTTCACAACTCCATCCCACGTCACGGAGGGATCGATCGTCGCATAGTTGAGATAGGACTTCTGAAAACCATCAGAGTATTCTATCAAAGTCTTTTCGCCCTCGATGACGGTGTTTGAGTTGAATGTGGATCCATTATCGCCATTGGCCATGGAAGCCTGATTAGGGAAGTTCTTATTGTATCTAGCATTGATATCGTTATACTGAGGATAGACAGCCAAGGCGTGGAGGAAATCCTCGACATCAATACCATTTATCTTCCTAACTGGATGAGGATTGGTATGTCTGCTTTCGTTCACAAGATATTCTGAAAAAAGATTAGTTGCCTTGCTAGTATCATCCATAAATCGAGTTTACCATAGTTATATATCTGAGGGGTCTCACGGCCGTCTCTGGAGATGGAAACTAAATCAAGATTATCCACCTCCGGATTACCGCGAACCCAGGAAGTGAAAACGTTAATTATATCCGGGGTATAGAAGAAATGAAAATCGTACGCGTTGTTGCTGAGAAGCCAAAGTTGGAACATGAAGTCAAACTCATTTGTGAAGTGACCCTCGTCAAGGCCTTGGGCAAGCCGATCTAGGTCACCAAGAAGGTCAATTCTGCGATCCTTCATTGTTTCTGGAGGGTTTTTCTGATAGCTGAGAGTGGACTGGAACTGGAACCACGCTTTCAACTCCTCGGTGAGTAAAGCATTTCCTATACGAGACTTGTCAGTTGCTTCGAACAATTAAAAAAAAAAGGGTTTTTCATTTACCTTCTACGTCTAATAATGGCACGGATCTCAAACATTCCATGGCATCCTTTGCTAGAATGTAGACAGTCGAAGCTTTCGGGGTAGCGGCCATAGAAGATGAAGAAGCGGCGCTAACTCTGGCACAAGGCTCGTTGGCTCTAGTGAAACTGGTATAAATCGGAGAGCCAGTTCCAGTCGGGTCTGGCGCAACAGTTGTGGTAGGCCAGAAATATTTTGGGTATGGGACATCTGTGAGAAAGGGCGTGGCTTGACTTGCGCCGGCGACGGCAAGGAGTAAAAAGAACTTTTGGGAACCCATAACTATCGGCAGGCACGAAGAAAATGCGGGTGAGGGAGGATGAAAGGATGTTTGCAAAAGGGTGGTGAGGAGGTGGTATTCTTCAATCAGACATTGGACAGACTTATGTATATATACTTGAGTGTTACCTAGAACTAGTGTCTTTGATGCGCTTGTGGGATTCTCTTGAAGAGCTATTTTCCACGGCATGAGACAGACCTGCATAGCAACAGGTCTGGAGGAACTTAGTGAGAAAGGCGTTCCGTACGGGCAAAGGCGTGACAAGCTAAGTGATGATAGTTCAGGTAGATAGTGGGGTAGACAATATTGGCGAATCAGACTCAGCGGATAGAACTTGAGAAACACTAAATTGTTACTTTAAGACCATCTACTTATAGAAATGTAACTAGTCTCCCAACGTCAAAGCCCTAATGCAAGGCAACACATAGCCACGCTGAACTTCAGCTGAAGAGTAAATCCAGTCAGTGTAGGTCTATCGGCTAATTTTATCTGTTTATTCAGCATTAAGACTATTACAATGTGTATACGTAGATGTTCAGAGTATGAAGCTCCTGCTGGGTTCTCGTGGTGTTGCATACAACTGGCTCAACTCTATTGCTATTCGGGTTTAGCCTCCCTCTTGCTTTATCTTGTAGTTATCACATGTGGCAGTTAGAACGAAAAAAAAAAAAAAAAAAAAAAAAAAAAATTTACAAGAAAAAAATTAAAACGAAAAAACAGTGTAAGGAGAAGAAAAGAGGTTTAAGAAGAAGAAAAAATAAAATAAAAAATTAAAATTAAAGACCCACAGTATATTATCCTTAAGGGCAGCGGAGCTGTAGGCAAGATTGATAGCTGGGTGTGGTCAAAATACACGCGTTGCAGCGTCAAAAGACTGCGTCCGTTTAATGCGTCCTTGTTGGTACTCTGCCACTCACCCTATATAGGTGCATTAAACGCGTTCTGCTTCTCTCAGCTAAGTCGCTAGGCGGAGAAATCGCACTGGATATAAGAACAGCAGGCTATAGTTATTGTATAAGGGGAGAAAGAACTTCCCTGCGCTTTTTTTTTTAGCATTCAGATCACTAGAGATATCGCCATAGCTTTTTATGCTCAGCACCCAACGAGTGCCTAAATTTTGATGTCCTTCCTTTAAAGTACCTAATTTTGAATAACGATCTCAATGTGTAAGGATGTTAAGGTAATGGAGAAGTCCTTACCTTATTTTTAGTTAATATGCACCCTCTGCAGCAGCGAAGAGCTTGGATTGATGGTGTCGTATCGATATCCTTGGATCATGCAGCTTCTAGAACTGCTACAGGCTCCCGTGATAGATTCACTGCTACGTTTCTGATGCAATCTAATAGATGTAAGCTTAATTGCGCTTGACATTTAAAATCACAAAGAGAAAGTTATAGATATTACGCAATAGTAGTTGAATGCCATAGTCAAGAGTACCATGAGATTACTTTGCAGGTGGGAACGATGTTATGGGACAAGGTATCAATCAAAAACTCTTTCCACAACACCCAAGCTGCCATACCTTATCATGGTCCCTCAGCCCCAGTGCGGCCTAAGTTAGCTCCTAGTTTGGCGCCAGCAAGAAGATGGTTTGTTTTTGAGATCCCACAGATAAGGAAGCCAAAAGACATTGGCCCCTTACTCAATTAGTACCCGCTAAGATACACCGGTCAGGGTTCAAAAAGGCAAAACTGAAGTGGCGCATCGGCGGTGCCACTGAATTGGGGTTTGTAACCTTTGTTGGATAAACATTTAAATGTTACGCAATGCGCGAGACATGCATAATCCAAAGGTCGATTGTTACCGAAGTACATATACACATGCAATTGTAACACCGCAATGTGGCGAAGTGGTGGCTGAGCCCAACGGCCACACATATAGATTGCCACAAGTTTCCCATTTTCTTAGCGGTTCAAGTGCGGCTAAAGGTCTGGACGCATCAGCGTATTTTAGCTGGTCGGACCCAGAAACATGGGGACCAAGTTCAAGTATCAGTGAATGATCAAGCCTGGAGACATTGCAGATTAGCCACAGCCATAAACTCGAAGTGCGGAGTGTTAAGAAACAGATCTATCTAAGACAAAATTTCAAGCCCAGAGGAGGTTGAAGATATTTCGAGGAGAGGGCGATGACGGCGTGTTGGTGTTCCGCATGTTAGGGGCAGACACGCTAGTTAGTTAGTTAGATGATACCAAGTCACGAATTGCTGGTCCATTTTAGGCACATTGGCGTATGGAGTACGCTGGACGTAACTCTTTCAGTCGATCCGAAGAAAAAACGGGTCGAGCTAAAAATACAGTTATGCGGTGACATTGTAATAAATAGCTGAACACTGCCTACAGTAGTGGAAGATTAGAAAATTTATAAAATGTTTTCGAAGGCTAGAAGTCACAGTAGACAACAGCGTGGAAGGTTATTCCAAATCCGCATTTAAGATTACCCTCCAACTTTGACTTCATACGGTCTTAGTAAGTCAGGCGTGACTGTTAGCATTGATATCAGCTCTTGAAGCTCCGCCACCCTGATTGAAATCCTGGCCAGACTGCGTACTTTGGAAGGCCTAGATGCCCGACCTTCGTATCCTGAGGATCCACGGTCCCACCGTTGACAATGGGAATAATTGATATGTATTAGGCCTTTCAAACTGCTTAAGCAGCTGAAGGGGTTAAACGTACTGACCGGTTGACCCCTAGAATTAAGATGCATCATCGTGTGCAAAAACATCGTTCCGTGTTCTTCTGCCATTGAGTGTATAATGCTATCTTAGTGTCGACTTTTCTCAGTATCAGTAATCTCCGTCTCAAATCATCTCTCGCCAAAAATGGCCCACACATAGTATGCAAGCGTACTTGTACCTAAACCAAAACGATGAGATTAAGACCGAACTGTGAAGTGTTGATGTGAGTTCAAGGACAGTATTCATCCCCAAGGGCTTAAACTGGGATATCTTAGGTATTCAGGCAGTCATTATACATAGTGTTTCCCCTTGATTATAACAAGCATTCACTCTACCCAATATACACAAAACTTTCGAATTCACTGACGGACGCACTACGACGGAGAGTAAGTATTCTAAGCCATCCCAGAGACTCTTTAGAAGAACGCCATCGCATTTATACTATTTCTAGGGAAGTGGGTAACTCAGGTATCATGCCGGCCATCACCCTGCAGGACCTGATGCAGTCTTTCATATCAGCAATGCCCATTTCTTGTTGAATTCCTCGATAGCATACATAAGAAGGTTTTGCCAATCCCATAAAAAATACGGTAAGTTGCGAAAGGAGTTCAGCCTCAGAATGAATCACCGAGATAATAGTTCTTGGATATCACAATCTCGCTATCAATTCCACGCAATAAATTGGGGTTTCAAAAAAATGATTCGCGGCCTCAACGCCTACGCTACTACATCCCCGTCCTGTTCATGTTACGAGAAAAATGAAGAGAACATACACTATCACACCTTCTTCATCCACGTCGGAATTGTAATGAACTTCGACATTTCATCTATCGTCTCGTTCCACAGCATCTTCTGCATTCTCTGACCCTCCTCTGAAGTAACATATGGAGCAGGGCTGTTCGAGTCACACAGTTAGCAATAGAGAAAATTCAAGTCGTCATGCAAACTTACTCTACAATTTTCTTGTCGCCAAAGAACTGGCCATGTGATTCAGGACCTGCTACAACGGCTGCATGAAGCGCGACCCAACCGGCGACCTCAACCGGCCGCGCGCGGGCTGCTTTGACTATATTCACGGGAATACGAAGGTAGATGGGATACACATCGCTCAGTCCAGTATCAATCATCCCAGGACAGAAACTATTCTGGATGACCTTGTCGCCGTTCAGATGCTTCCGCAACTCAAACAGGAAGAATAAGCAGAGAAGCTTACTATCTCCGTAGCGTTGAAATGAGGAAAAGCTCTCCTTTGAGTCGAAATGTCCGAGGACCGTCTGGCCTGGCTTGAGGGGTTTCTTTCCCGTGGCAAGGACGCTGGTACCATGCATGCGGCTTCCGGTCCAAGTGATGCGAGTCGGTTTGCCCGACTTTTCAGCCGTTTCGGTCATTAATGGTAGTAGCTCCAGTAGAAGCAGTACATGTGAGAGGTAGTTGACTTGGATTGTCTTCTCGTGGCCGCCGGAAACGATGTCACGGTTAGGGATACTAATGCCGGCGTTCAACATAAGGATATGGAGCTCCGAATGCTCAGCAATGAATGTTCGAGTGAAGCTTTGAACGCTATCGTAGTCCTCAGCCTCAAGCTTCATGACCTTGATTACGGCGTTGGGGTTTGTCTTCTTGATACTGGCACGGGCGAGTAGTGATTCCCGTGTCGCCTCGCCCTTAGGCACATTACGAACCGCGAGAATTACCGTGGATATCTCGCGTTCAAGTAATTGCACCACAATTTCGGTTCCTATACCGTTGCTGGCGCCAGTAACAATAGCTGTCTGACCGCGCAAGGAGATGCCTTCCGGCAACGGTGCGACCGAGGGCTGAAAAATCGGCATGGTATGCGAATCGGTATTCTGATTGCCGTGGTGATCGTATTAACTTAATGTAAGTACTCAAGAATGCGATAGTATTTATCAAAATCTGCGGCTCGTTCGAGTGGTTTATA
Source organism: Periconia macrospinosa (assembly GCA_003073855.1). Lineage (NCBI taxonomy): Eukaryota > Fungi > Ascomycota > Dothideomycetes > Pleosporales > Periconiaceae > Periconia > Periconia macrospinosa. The sequence goes on along the minus strand of KZ805352.1, from coordinate 173,868 downwards.
ATGATATTGCGAAGGAAGCACGACCTTCCGCCGTTTCTCGGCCGCCACAGTGAGATCAGGCTAGCTAATACGAACTGCTCCCCAACCCCGTCGCGAGTTGATGACAAATACTTTGTATCTTTGAAAAATTTCGTCCGGTAGTCAAGCCGTTCCTCTCGCAACAAATTCCAAATTAAGGTAATCAAGCTGTTCTGCTCACGAGGAATTCCAAAATACGCGACTCGGGACCTAGGTACACAGTCTCGTTAGCGCGATGACCTAAATCCTGCCAATCTCTTAACCGAGACTCTACATTCCACTTCGTCCCAGTGGTCTTTGCCGTCTCTTCCCAGAGTCGCTTGAAAGTGCTCAAGTTGTGTAATTCCGGCTTCTCTTTCCCGTTCTTCGGATTCCATGTAGGCCCCTCGTTACTTGTTCCCACCTGAAATCCCACAACCATTGCCCCAACTTTCGATAGCCCCACGATGTTTGCTGCCGCTCTGACCTGGGTCTCCCAGTCCCAGTTATGCAGTAGATGCGTTGCACCAAAAACATCGATCTTGCCCTCTAGTGCGCGCATTTGCTCTGATGGGTTCAAGAGGTCCGCCTCGATGTATTCGACATCAAACTTATGCCTGTCACGGTAGAGATCGTAGCCGAGATCCCAATGGTTAACCAAGTCCACTCCATGAAGATTCGTTTGCGGACATCCATCCAGCATCAGCTGTCGCAAATCAGTCCCGCAGTAGCACCCGATATCGAGAAAATGGCCACCAGATTGGATCAGCGCTAAAATATCGCTATAGCTGGGGTGCTTCGGAAGGCTAGAACTGAAGAACATGCCCATTCCTGTGCACGGCCAGGGTCGTATGCTCCATGCTTGATCTCGCTAATTCAAGGTTAGCGGGATTTCTGTGGTGCTGATGATAGAGGGTGGGGTGGCGCTGGGAAAAGGCATACATACTATGTTGTACACATGACTTACAACCTCTTCCGCTGGCGTTCCGCTATAGATTTCGAGAGTATTGCGAACCTGAAGTATTTGGTGCTTAGTCAATATTCTTTGAAGCGGAAAGTTTAGGCTAATGGGTACAATTAGACTGACCTTAGGGGTGATACGATGGTCGATGTTGGGTATCCACCAGTCCAGGTCCTTGCTTGGTTTTTTGTGTTTGAGTACGTCAGAGTCGCTGAAATTCATCTCTTTTCGTAATCCCACGATGATTTGGAATCAATGAGTTGTAGATAAACAAAAAGAGCGATAGCTTGAGTTCGTTGGGGTGGTCAAAGTGTTATAGGCGGTCGAGTGTTGAGGTGGCCCAAAAGATGACAGCTTACGCCGCATGTGCCCACCAATTACGAAAGGAACCGGCAATCGACCATCGACTGTGTCCCCCAGATGTCATATGCCGTCTTTAATAATGAATTGAACGCTCGCCGATGATGCAAAAACAGCTCCGACATGCCTGCTTCGTAGCCGCTCAACTTGGGTATCCATTGATTCTAGTAGCGTAGAAATTCGCATAAATACACTAACTAGGTAAGGCGCTAGGCTAGCCCCCTAGCTAGTTAGCCTCACGTACGAATTTCTACGGTACATTAACAGTAAGCAGGCTCTTCGTGCATTCCTTCGTCCGAAGGGATTATTCGCATCTACTCAACAAGCGATTACTACACGCAAAAGCGGAAATTTATCACGGATGAAAAAAAGGAGAAATATAAAGAAAGAAAGGAAAAGAAGAAAACTAAGAACCATCAATTACTAAATTTATGATCATTCTCAACCAAACCCACTCATGCAAGATTGACATGAACTCTCAAGTGCTCCGCAGCAAGATGTATCTAACTCAAAATCCAATCGGTAACCCATAGCCCTCGTGGTAATTTCTACTGTGTATTCAGTCTAGAGATCACGTATTCCTCGTACTGTTTATGAATTGCTCGTTCCACAGATTTCAAGGGATCATTGGCGGGATCGGCACGGGGCGAACCTTTCCTGCCCAGCGAGGTAGTATCGTCATAGCAATGGTTGAACCCACGCCAGTGGATCAACGCCCCGCGGGGTGTAATTTTGTCATTCTTTACGATAAGCTTTTGCACATGATGGCATAAGGCGGGAGAATATCTCGGAGATGTTATCCAATTCAGCATCAAGGCGTTTGATGAGGTTTCGCATGAAGTAGGTATTGGCGGGCAACAAAACCCTGTCCAAAATATACAACGCCGCCATACCCGAGCAAATCATACGCGGCGTGGCATTCTCGGCGTCAGCTTTTTTGCGTAGGGCGATATTATCTCCCATCACTGCTGTTGTAGATAGCCCAACATGGCAGGTAATCGGCTCCAAAAAAAATAAGCAAACCATACACATGATTCTTCCTGATGCAACGGCAACTGTGCGCTTACTTCTGCAGAGAAGTCACGCGCGTGATTTTACTCATAAACCTGAAAACCTCCTGGCTGACAGAATGCGCACTGGAGATTCATTGGTGTTGTAGAATTTCTATGCAACTACCGTCGTTCTAACAATCCTATCGTTGCTCTCTATATGCGGACGGTTCTGCATACAGGTGGTGGCACCTTTTGCAACGATTGAACCGCGGGAATCCAGATAATTACAGTTACCAGGAGAATCAGTTGGATCAGTATTGAGAATATTAAGAATTCAACACGTACTTATCTCAGCATTGCAATTCTCACGTCACGAACACATGTTCAAAGAATAATTTTCAGTCTAGGCTTACACGCTAATGGCGTTACTCATATTTACACAGAATTCTTGTCGCTCAATACATCATTGTCAGGATAATAGCGGTAAATGCCCCAGTCATATTTCTGACGTCTCTCGCTGGCCAGATACGAAGCTATATTCGGGCGAGCTTTGACACCTTCCCACAACTGGAATACTAGATCGTATTCCCCTGATTCTCTGGCCTGACCCATCGCTTTGGGGAAGGCAAATTGGGTGCCATCGAGACACTATTCCGGGTTTCCCGCCCGTCAGCGCCTGAATATCAAAACTCGGAGCAGGGAATACTTGCTTGAAACAACACTATATCAGCATATGTGAATTCATTCCCAAGTAACCAGGGACCTGCCCGGCTCCTCAAAACCTTCTGCCAGTACGCAAGATGCTTGGGAAGGCGATTCTTGATCCATTCCCGGCTGCGTCTCGCACTTTCCTCCTTCTGGTCTTCGTAGTACAGCTCTACAGCGATTGGGTGGTGGCAATCATGAACTTCATTGCTCAAGCCGTCGAGCGCAGTGAGGGCAAGAGCATTGACCCGCCAAGCGTCGCCGTCTTTTGATCCAGCAAGCCCGACTTTCTGGCCAATATACATGAGTATGTTACTGGTCTGAGAGATTAGGAGACCTTCATGCCTGAGGAGAGGAGGGGCATAGTAAGGTGGGTTTCCGTCTCCACCTTCGAGGCTCTTTGCGACTATTTCTCGGCATTCTTCCATTGAATAAGCGGCAGTGTCGGTATATGGGTCACCAGATTCTTCGAGAAGAAGACGTATGTGCTCCCCGCGCCCGGGCACACCAGCATAGTAGATAAGCTCAAATTGCGAAGATAACGACATGATGCGAGGCGATCAGTGAAAAAATACACCCAGCTCAAATTTTTCGCGATGTAAGCATGGGTGATGATGCTTAGTCAGCAACACGTGACCAAGTTCACACTCACGATCAACTCACCTCCGTCAGCACGGGGCGATTCTCATGTTGATCTACTATCTTTTCTCTGCCATTCATTGGATGATATTCTGTTGAGTTGCCACCTAATTAATGCGCATGTGAGGCGAAGTTCGTAAGATTACTGGTTAAATTCACGAGTGCTCCGGTAAAATACATGTAACAGCATTGAGATTCCTCCCTTCTCTCAGTTCAGAACACCATCCGCTGAGACGGATATCATACTCCACCTTTTGCCCTTCATGGATGGGTGCAGCCCTTTGGGGCAATATAGGTGAAGTGAGCGCTTTGCGATGAGGCGGGAAACTATACTGACAGATAGAACAGTGAAAGAGATTCGGTACCCGACATATTTCGGATGGCGATTAGTTGTGCTCCTGGAAAGAGACTGAATGAGAAGCAGTCATCTTTATTCGTCATCCCTCACCGGTCCATGTAATATGCTCAAGCGCAGTACATCAGATTTCTATAGTTGTTATATTTCTTCCACGCCATGCTACCAACCCAAATGATACTGCCGACGCCAAAAACGGCACCTCCGCTCCCCTTTTCAAGGTAACCAATATCACTCCTCAATTTTTCAGAGGTAGTTCCTAGAGTACCGACTCTAGGAAACATAATCTTCTCGTTGAACAGCGCATAGCACCCAGCGAGTTTACACGTTGCAATTAGCAAAGCATTTTCGGGGGTGCCAAGCGAGCAGTCCAGTCGATCGATCTCGTCGCCAGACGCAGCACTTTGCACGATACCAAGGTCTCCAATGATATCTGTGTCTTCCAGCCGGGAACCTTTGAAAAGGAATTTAAGTTTCGGGTTTTTTCTGGCTTCCGGGGTGATGCCGTAAGGAGCACCTTGTCCCATTCCGCAGGCATCACTACCGAGCCCGCTGATTCGATTTAAGGTTCTTCCACGACTGCGCCAACGACCGCCTAGCTCTCCAGTCACGGCGAGAAACTACCCTTGTAGTTTCCAGGTGGAAGACCGAAGACTCTGCAACCTTGATCTGCCCTTCTAACTTCAATGTGTGCGTTCTGGATCGTCCGCATGGCTTGCCACCAAGTAGTATCCATTGCCACAGAGATAGATGAAAAATCGGCCACTTCCAAGAAACATATCGTACGCATCTAGCATGGCATATGTAGAGTATTTGGGGTGGCTACCGCTCAGCACGACTTGATAACGAAGGAGCACTGATTTACCATAGCGCGAAAGGTCGTGGTCGGTTATCACATCGTAGTTGCTTGCGATCTGCAGAGAATTTGCGGGGGCCTCCGAACGCCCAGTGAGAGTAGCTGCGAAAATTTATTAGTATAAAGAATTTTCGTGTGTAGGAAAAAAACATAGAGCGACTCACTCTGGCCTCATATTTAGAACGACTCGATTGAGAGATGAATATGTAGCACCTGAACCGTCATTATGACTATCGTAGAGGGCAAAAGGGTTTTCCGGTCACCATTTTGCGCGTGAGCAGGTTTGAAACTGTCATGCCTTCCATTGGACGTCGTTGATTCAACTGGTACGTTGCTGACGCCCTCTTGGTTCGAATGGCTGTCGATGGTTAGAGGCTGTGAAGATGAGCGCATCCGCATATCCAATGATATGCCGAGAAGCGGTCAATAAGGACGACATGTCGAGCGAAAAGTGGCACGATAAGGTTTTGCATGCTGTAGCCTGCGACGAAAGAGCCAAATCGTTTAAACAGAGGGTTGATCGGTGCCACATCACCGCAGAACATGCGCATAAGATGCGCATAAGCATGTAGCCAGCTTGAAAAAATAATCAGCTTCATGGGGGTGTGCAAACATGCATAACCGAGCAGTTTTCAGTTTTGTTTGTTCACCACGCGCGAGACAAAACTAGCCGCCTACGCTGCTTCTCAATACGCCATTCCTCACTGCATTATCCCAACCTCAAATTCGATAATATTGGAAATATGGCAATCAAAAGATTGAATAAGTAAACAACCCTACCGTTCATGTTCACCTGAGCGTCATAGCGCTGACAGTCGTTGCAGTCCCCTCGTACAGAATTTCCTTGCATCGGTCATAGTGAGCCTATTGCCTGGCATCTAGTATGAATAGAAAGCCGTTTCGATAGGTGTTCAATGCTTACCTGCCGGCCAGTGTAGCACTCACTGTCCTCGGTGCCGGAGGCGGCCCTTCAAATGCGACGCGCATGGCGAACATCTCCAATTCAGTGCTCTACGCGATATATTTTACTTTCGGTTTGTTCAGTGGCTCGGTTGTCTCGACCATAGGTCCCAGGTATACATTCCTGATTGGATCGCTGGGATACCCCGTCTTCGTGGGTAGCATGTGGTATTGTGAGCGCAACTCAATCGGTGTACGACGCTTTTCACTACTAAGAAAATATAGTTAGCAATACCGGGCACATATGGTTTCCCATTTTCGGAGGCGCATTGCTGGGCATGACGGCGGTTCTTCTCTGGACCGCCGCTGGATTTATTGCCTTTTCCTATGCGACGGAGCAAAAAAAGGGCGCGTATATCTCTATGCAATGGGGTCTACTCAGTTTTGGAAGTGAGTTAACAGACCTTGTGTGCCTAATCGAGTTGTTGTTCTAACATTTTAGGCACTCTTGCATCTCTTGTTGCCTTTGGAATCAATTACAATGCGCCGGTCGTCAAATGCCCCGATTCCGTATATATTGCTTTCATCGTCATAATGTGCTTATCGTTTTTTGTTGCATTCTTCGGCATCGTCAAGCCTTCCGACGTCCGCAGGGAGGATGGCAGCGCCATCGCGCACCATGAACATAAAGGTTGGTTGACCGAGCTCAAAAACCAGCGGCAAATCTTCATGGACTGGCGAATGTTGGTGCTTGTGATTCCTATGTTTGGCTCCGAGATTGCCCTCATCATATTTTCCACGCTGAATTGTGAGTATCGAGCATGAAGCGACGCACGAAATTATACTGATTGCGAAAGCGTTGTATTTCAATGTTCGCACACGCAGCCTCAATTCCCTGGTGTTTGTCATCATGCAAGGGATTGGGGCAATTGCTATCGCACCCCTACTGGACAGCCAAAAATTTCGGTCTAGGAAAATTCGAGGTTTGATCTCTACCGCGGTCATGGGCGTTTTCACGGTCGCTACCTGGATCGGCCTGCTGGTCTGGCTGGACAACAATCCTTTGGATCCTTTGAGCCCTCCATTATGGAGCTATGCTGAGCCCCCTTTTGGCGGATTCATCGTGTTGACTCTATTGCTCGGTATTAACATGACTATCGTAAGCTTAGACATCTTAAGACAGCTTGTTTATGCTAACCCGCGCAGTACCAAGTGGTAGTTCAATGGATCGTTGCCGCTTTGAGCAATGACCCTGAAACTCTTGCTCGTTACGCTGGGTTTTCTAAAGGTTGTCTTGCAGGCGGGCTCTGTGCAATCTTTGGGACCGAAGCTGCTGGAACACTCACCCAGATGGATGTAACAGCCTTTTGTTTTGTATTGCAGGGTACTGGTCTTGTCTGTATGATTTGTGTCTGCTGGTTTGGCGTGAAGGATACAAAAGAAGACTCGGACGATGGAATTGCCGCTTCTGTAACCGACTTTTCCGAGAGAAAATAGGTTGTATAACAACGAAGGCGGCGGAATCCTTGTCTGCGACTTGACTGGAGAATGTATTCCCCAGCCAAAGCGAGGCCTGATGATGCGAGTATCTCGTTTTCATGGACTATGAGATTTTCCCACAGTTTGGGGATATGTAGCGTTTTTCGCAACTTCTCTTCTTACAGTTTTGATCCGGGCTTCGATCTTTTACACATTATCGCAGTGCTTTGAGGCTGATGTGTGCGTAATAACTGAAGTTGCAATACTTTTCCCTATTGATGGTAAGTAAGCAGAGTCATTTCAACTTTACTTCTGTTTTATCTGAAGATATTCTTTGTGACACGGTCCTCACTCTGTCAGTGTAGCCGGGTTACAGGCTGGGTCGCGGGGACGGCTGCTGGTGGGACGGGACTCATCACCCCCGCAGTGCTGGCACATGATCGGCACTGCCGGCCACACAGGATTTCGCACAAAGAGGCCCAGAATGGTCCAGCATGTATACATCCCATTCATGGTTTGATAAATCTGGTCGTCAAATAAACTTGTTTTTCTAAACTTTGAGCCGTTATAACTAGGTAGGTAACCTGCGCAAGACGCGGGCTTCGGAAATGTCCAGATGTTTTCACAAGTTTGTTCTGTTTATTTATTATTTCCCCCAAACATGCATTCTGCAGTTCAGTCAACTAAATCACACCAATTAGATCCAGGTCGGGCGATCATGTGATACAGTAACCATATTTTTTGCCTACCATGGCCAAGAGCTGAAGTCGATCATTTCCAGATAAAATACAAAATTTGGACACGTCGGAAGGGAACATGTTGGGAGGTTCCGCTTAATTGTATTTTTATACAAATCAGATGTTGGATTTCTTTCCTCCGTTTGATACGATTAGTTAATCATAAATTGGTACACTAACCTCCCTACAGAGGGGTGACACGCCGGGAGGGAACGGGTTAGGTAGGTAGTGTACCAGGCTACATTTTACAAATTAGATACAGTGGACAGAGGCTGCAAAGCCGCTAATTCGTAGAAAATTCATAGTTCTTCCGACCTGTCACTTGCCGACCGCCGGCGTGCCACGCCTCTGTATATGCTGCCTTCCGACGTGTCTGTACCTCATACATCATCATTACAAGGCTTTCCGTCGTACACTTTGTAATTGATATTTGGAACATCTCCTATCTTGAAATATTCGACGGTTTCAGTCTTACCTTTACATCCGGGACGGTTCATATTTATTCAAACTGCAATGTCTCGTTAAAATTTCACTCGTCCTCCAACCCCGATCCTCAAAATCTTCCAGCGTCTATTTGTTGAGGCTTTGTCCCGCTTCTGATCATGGCCATGATACCTCCAATGACGTATAATATCAAGGCAGATCGTGGGCCTGTCTTGTACATATCCGTTTGGACGGTTGCCATTATCGCGATACTGATCCTACTCGGTCGTTTTGTTTCGAGGAAGATGAAGGGCCAGCGATGGTACATTGACGATTGGGCTGCATTAGCCGCGCTGGTTAGTAAACCTTATCCCTGGGTTTTTACCCAGATGTTGACCTACATGTGACTAGATTTTGGCTCTTGGATGTTGCGTATGCTCAACAATTTGTAAGTCAACCATTCAAAATTTATCTTCGCTAAGAGAAATGTCTGACAATGCGTCAATCAGCTGTTTCTTACGGTATCGGCAGACATTGGGACACGCTCAAACACAGGCTCTCCCCCGTCCCGTTTTGGAAATTGCTTTTCGCATACAATCAACTCTATGTCATGACGGGCCCATTAAACAAGATCGCTATGCTCTGTATGTATCGACGCATATTCGATACACCATTTTTCAGCAAAGTGGTGTTGTGGGGAATCATGGTCAACATCGCTTGGTGGTTGGCCATGTCTCTGTCTGGGGTTTTCGCCTGCAAACCGATACAAGCCTATTGGCACCGGGAAACAAAAGAGAAGAAATGCTTTCGCCTGATGCAATACGATCTTGGGTACGCGATTGTAAACATCAGCCTCGATTTCTTCATTTTATGCCTTCCCGTACGCCAAGTATGGAAGTTGCACCTTGACAGGGCCCAGAAAATCGCCATCAGTTTCATCTTTCTTATTGGTGCTTTGTGGGTCGTCATAGTTATGCGCTTGTTGTGGAGATTACTTGCTAATCAGACCAGTGCCTGTATAGCTGCACTTATCCGTCTTTTGTCATCGATCATCTACGTCGACGACCCCGATTTCACGTGTAGGTTATTTGATCTCTCCTGGATCTGGGAATCGCTTCTAATCATTTGTAGGGGTATACTTGGACGTGATGATATGGACTGCTATCGAACCTCTGGTATCAGTGATTAGTATAAACCTTCCGATGCTTCGGCCTCTTCTTGCAAAATGCCTCACCCAAACACTCGTCCTAAGTGGCGGCTCGAGACGTTCACGGGATAACATTTCAAAACAACATAATTTTGTCACGATTGGCTCGTGCAGGACAAAGAAACGCATCAGTCCAGACCCACTTATGTACACCACCTTCGATCAGGGCGAGGAAGGCTCGCAAAGAGACTTGCGCAAATTTGTTTGCGGCCAGACGGCTGTAGAAGATGAAAGAATGCGTAAGAACAGTATCACAGTTCGACACAGTATTGAGCAGTCTCATCAGCAAGCGCATGAACTGGTGGCTGTGTAGCCGAATGGCACATGAACTTATTGAGAACCTTTTGTTGTATAACTACATAATCCTAATTATCGGCGGACAGATTATAATATATTATGTTCGGTAGCTCCACAGGTCCTCACAAACCACTGATTGGTTTATCCGCTCAAACACAATCAATTGCCTGAATAGCCTTAAAAACAATAGCCGATCTTTCGTTTCTCAATACGGCATTTGCCCGTCTGTGCTTTCTGCAAAACTATTTTCAGAGCTGCGACAGCACCACTCAGTCGTGCGAGACTCATGACAGTCCTGGTGGTAAGCGTGATGGCTTCGACCCGAAAGCAGCGAGAACGTCTGGAAAAACTTGTTTAATAACAATGTATAAACGACGTAGAAACATATGTGGAACTCCAAATATGTTGCTAGATTATGAATCAGGATGTCTACGTAAAGGTGGCAGTACGGGTATTGAAAAAGGGTGAGTTGCTGCATCAATAGGGAGAGGGGCTGCTTTTACCTACAAACGGCCCCACCTTTCACTCACAAGGATCGATATGATCCAACAACATCTATTGTGACTACAAGTTTTCGGCATATGAGACCGTAGTCTTGTTCATACAAAAGATGGAAACACCAGCGCAACCAATCCAAGGTACTGGTCTATGTGCAACGTATTTAAACTATCTATAGTACCTATGGCCCAACAACCACAATAGCGACCGCTGACATTCAATTTCACGGTTGTAAGACAATCGGCCTTCTGTGAGAAGATGCGTACCAGAAGACCAAGGTTTGGTCCTGCAACTGAACGGCTTTAGCTTTTCCGAGGCTTTTTCTGATCGTCGCAAATCAACGAGCCTCAGAAGTTGGTGTTTTAACCGTTTGGTAAGGGAAGAATGTTGGGCCGATCGCTGGTACTCCTTGGGCCGTGGTTACGATACATGTTTCTACAAACGTCCGTCACAGCTCTGCCTCTAAATGCTTAATCAATCTAATTCGTGGTAGATTCTGCCGCAGTTAAGATTCTCATGCGTGCAAACACACATTTATCGGCAGGGAAGGGGGCGATGACAGTGACAAAAACGAAAAAAAAAAAAAAAAAAAAAAAGGAAAAACTCAAGGCACTAAAGTTTGCAATGAGTAGGGGGATCTGGAATTTATACTTTCTAAACTGACCATGATGATACGCACAGTGCTTTCAGTTATACCTCCGCTCTCTGATGATAAATGTCCCAACCAACGCGAAAGTTGTTGGATGAGAACAGATGGTTACTATATATGATAGAGTGCAAATACATTCATGACATAGTTTCAGGTAAGCTGCTGCTACAAATATCAATCGGTCAACTGTTAGTCTTGCGGGAAGATAACGCCGCCCTGCCTTCTCGTCTCATCCAGAAGCTGCATAACGCGCAAAGTCTCGGCCCAAGGCATCGTTCCGCTCTCTTTGCGCCCAGCCGCAATCTCCAACGCCACCGCATCAGCTTCCCAGTAGAACCCTCTACCAGGTCTCTCGAATTCAAATTTCTTCTCTTCTTGGCCATTGTTCTTCAATACAAAAGAGTTCGGAACTGAGGCCGCACCCCCATCCACGACGATTGTGCCCTCGCTACCCTCAATCCTGCAGAAGCTGGGCGGCGTCTTCATCCCAGTCCCGGAATGCGATGACAAAATACCTTGCCGCCCATCTTGGTAGCGTAGAATCATGGAAGTTGCGATATCCACGCCGTCCGATAGCGTTGACATCGCTAGTATTGTGGGTTTCTCTGTCAATTCTTTGATAGAACCTCCAAGTGGTGGCTCAAGTCCGATGATGCCCCACGTCAAAGAATAGATCCCAATGTCAAGCAGAGAGCTCGCTCCTAGAGACAGATTCTTCAGTCGCGAGTTGGGACCTTTTGATTCGAGGTGCTGATCCATAGCGAAATCACAGATAACTCGGTGCACACGGCCAATGGCCTTGTCCTCGTGAACCAGCTTTTGGATGCTTTTGACAAGTGGGAAGAATCGCGTCCACATAGCCTCCATGACAAACACGCCCTTGGCTTGTGCGGCGTCTAGAACCTCCTTGGCCTCTGTAGCATTCAACGTAAAAGTCTTCTCACAGAGGATGTTTTTCCCGTGACTGATCGCATCGAGACAGTTCTTTTTGTGAAACGCGTGGGGGGTGCCAATGTAAACCACATCTACATTGGGATCGCTGTAAACTTGTTCATAGCTTCCGTACACGGTTGGCGCTGGTGAGGCATTTGGCAGGTGTTGTGCGATAAATCCTTTTCCCTTTTGCAATGAGGAAGAGCCGATCACTTGGATAATGTGGTTTGCCGCAGCGTCCTTTCGCTCGAGGATCAAATCGGCGACAAACCACGAAGAGATCAACCCTGTGGCTACAATACCCCAGCGCACAGTTGGCTTCCCGTTGGAAGTCATCGCAGTAGAGCGAGTTTGGTTTGACCTAGACAAGAGTCGATGCGGGTCGCGATTAGGAACTGATGCTTTTGAGGTGAGCTTGTGCTGCTTGATACAATTGATCGATATTCATACCCTTCCAGTAACTAGTCCAGATGATAATGAACTCATCGAGCGTCTATCAAGAACATCCGCGTTGCAAACCTCACATAAAACCAAAAACTGAGATATCTCCAGATGGCAACAGTTCTGTGGGTGGAAGATGTTACCCCACCACGCCCACCTACACAACGTCACCGATAACAACCACCGCTTAATTACACTCTTTCGCACCCATGGCGCCGCTCGTCTCGCGATCCGCTATGCACGAAATAAACCAGGCGCAGTCAATCATCCAGCAATGCGCTAAATTATTTTCATTAGCCAGGCAAAAGCTTCGCCGGTACTGACGGGAAAAATGCTGTGCTTTCCCGCTAACAAAATTTCTGGCTAGACACACAGCGTTGACGATATACGAGGGAAGTTTCGCCAGCGCGAAGGTTTCCAGTCGACCCTTCGGTAGAGCGAGGGGCATGACGGTCGAGGTCAATGATTCATGTTTCCTCCTTTATCATAGAGGATCTCCGGCACTCAGCCTCTATCCCAACAACTAATCTCGTCTTTAGGTTTGTGTTTCGCGGAGACATGATAGCTACATTTCATTCCATGAGTCGCATTCCAGCAGAAAGGGTGGATCCATCTAGATAGGTAGAAGAGGTTGCGAGTGATTGATTGATTGATTGATTGATAGTTGTTTAACGTCTCTTGAACCTCCCAAAGGGTATTGGACGGGCTAAGCTAGGTATACATATGTGTATGTACAGACGCCTCTCTTGGTGATCGTTCTTATGTCCCTACCCACCGTCAGTTGTGAATATAAGGATATTAGTGTATATCTGTCTTAGAAGAAGATAAATTTCTCCTAGGGAAAGAAGGAACTAACGTAAACCCCCTTTCTTAATGATAGATAAATCTTTCTTCGAAAATGGGTGGTTCGGGGCTCGCCTAAGTATCATTGATCCTAATTAGGTGGCCTTGGTCCCACACTCATGTTCGCGGCGCCTAAGAATATTCCGAATCCTAGGGGAGAAGAGGTGAATGGCGTGTGATTGCTGCTGGATAAAATAAGAAGTTGCGAAATGTTCGCGTTAAAGAGACTTCAAGCAACGCGCAACCAATTTTTGCGCAGGGATGAATTTGAAAATTCTCATGTGTATAAGTTCCTATCGATCCATAATGGCAACCAACTACGGAGCGATGAGGTACCTGAATTGGCCATCTCAGGTATCGCCATCTAGTAATTACTAGGCAGCAAAAACTACGATGGTCCCAGGATAATTCCATAAGTCTATATTCTTCAAAAGATTTATTCCTAATCTTTACTCAGGACTGAGCGTGGTGCATATTATTCATAGGGAGGAATGTGGATTACACCCAGACGCATTAGGAATGGCGCGCATTAAGCAGATGATTGATCGACTTAGTTTCAAAGTGCACGCTCTCAGCATCTAGCCGTCACTGGTGGGGCACTGTTGTTGCAGCAAATACCTGCAGTTTTGGGTGGGATATACATATCAGTGCAGTAGGTTTGGCCCTAATGTGGGCTTTGTTCGATTGCGAAGAAAGTCATTAACTCATGAACCAATAATATGCGTATACGTGCTCCTGAAGACTTGCGCATCAGAGTCACAGATGAAACACGTCTGTAGAAAGGGTCGTTTCTCAGCTGCATAGCTTTAGAAGCAAAAAAGATATCCCGAACTTTTGAATTGCTGTCTGTTGGCCGGCGCCATTCTTCCATTCGTAACAGAATTACAGCATTGTTTGCATCTTTTAATCCCCCACCTTGCGGCCACCGATACAACTCCACAAAAGCCGGGACTAGCAGGAAAACATCCGTTCAATGAATTTCCGAATTCGACATGTCGTTGTGCACCGACGGAATGTCAAAAAGGAGCCTATCGGTTCACTCGATCAATTCATGGAGCTAGGAAATTAATAGCAAGATTTGCGTATACAATAGTGTTGTTTCGCCCCCTTTGAGGGATGTGACTCTATCGACATTGCCTAGATACATATGTCCAACAGAACTTTTGTGTTTCGATCATGTGACGGTATAAATGAGGCTCCCGGCCGAGCCTTCATCTAATCTCTCCCTAGATTTCAACATGCAATCATTGATGTGATTGAACAGAAATCGATTCCAGGTTAGCCATTTTGCCCCTATTTCCCTAGGCAGTTGAATCTGTTGAATGCCCTTTTGCCTTCTCACCTTCAGCAACTAGTTCGTCCCAAGTAAAGCCTAACCATTTAAAGATGTTCTGGGCACCCTTTTGTTCTGAAATTCGAATACTTCTCTGCCCAACATCTACAACAGTTTTCGCTCCCTTGCAAAGAAGGAACTTCATAAACTCCGCGGCTGCAGCGTTGTCAAGCTTTGAGGCATGGAGAAGCGGTGTAAAGGCAGCTGTAGTTGATCGAAAGTCAATTGGGATATGCTGCTCGATCAGAAACCCAGCTAGCTTCAGGGAACAGGTTGTGGATGCAACATTGGATAACGCAATCTTCCACCTCGACTCATACCAGACGTGTTTTGGGAATGTCCTCCATAATTCTAGGAGTAATTGCTCCTTATAATTATTTCCCCTGGTTGCCGATATCATCGTTGCAGAAACTGGGTATGCAAATTCTTTGCTTTTCTGGATATCTTGTTCGATCCAATTGCACAACATCTCCAGCATCTCCGGATCGTTGCTCCCCATAAATTGGGGTAACCAGAGCCTTCTCCCGTAATTGGTCTTAGAATGCTTATAGAAATATAATTTCTCCATCTCTGATGTACTCAGAGTCAAGAGAGCCTGGAACAGCTTCAGATTATTGCCCTCCAAAACGCCTTGCACGAGAGACTTAAGATCTGTTAGCATATCCCGATGTTTCTTTATGAGAATTATCATTTCCAATGAAGCAAATTGACCTGCACATTGTACGAGTTGCTCCGCTTGTGCCGTGCTGAGGATCCCTCTGTTTTTCCCTGTAAGGATATTTTCCACTCCCGCGATATCGTTTGCCCGCACGAGATCGAGGCAGACATTTCCAAGGTCTTCCCTACTTATTTGAGAGACCTCATTGTGTGTGCGTAGGTTGTCCTGACAGTGAAAAGAATTCAGATGGTCATCCCTCATTTTCCGGGACAAGAAACCGCCTTCATGGTACTCGCAATCAGCGAAAGAGCATTTCCAAGGCTTCTCGTGGCCTTTTTCATGTTCCCGACGAAGCACACTCGAATCAAAACCATGCCGCTTGAAAATGCAATCTACGTAAGCACATTTGTACAGCCTCTGACCATAGTGTCTTTCGAGGGTGCTTTTGATGTTCTTATCGTGGTTTGAAAGGGGTATAAGAAGTTTTTCGGTCTCTTCAAAAATTTGGCAAGATGTGCGAGATAGATCGAGGGGGTCCAGGTTTGTCCAATTACAATCTAAATGCTGTCAGCAAGCATGCATTTTTTTTTTTTTTTTTTTTTGGCAATTTCCTGACGTACTTCTTCGCAGCTCAAAACCTGACTTAGAGCAAAGGTCGCGGAATGAAATTGCGCTGTTAATCTCAGAGTGCAGCTTCGGGTTGAGTGTTTCCAAAAATTGCAAACTTCTTGTTGAACTGTTTTTGGCTTCAAGGTCTGGTGAGCTTCCGCCTCTTGCCTCGAAAAGTATCTCAAGGAGGTCCATCAGCGCGCTGGGAAAGAGATCCTTTTTCCTACCCATGATCTTTTCTACTAATTCTAGCCAGAATGAGCTCGCATAATGATGAAACCGGTATGCGCCGCCAAGAATGAGGCTTGATCTAGCTTCCTGATCAATAGTGGATTCGTGATGGTGTTGACAAAGATACTTTATGCAGGAAGCGGTCAAACTGATCCTGGAGTCATCTGGGTCAATGGAATTGGAGATTTGAGGACTCAAGAAGTATCTATATATCATTAGTTTTGAAAAGGCTAGGATATCTATAATGCTTACTCGTAAACAGTGAAGTGGACATATTGGACATATTCATCAACGACTTCGACTATCGGCCCACAAAGTCGCACGAGAGGAGGACTAGAAGGCATCCTCCCTGTACCAGTGATACCTTGAGCATGAACCGCTAGAGCTTGCTCCAGCTCGTAGATCGTCAAAGGAGTTGGGGACACGGCTATCCATCCTATGATCATACGCGCTTTCTCCTTAGCTATCGCTGAGTGAGTTTTATTGATTCGCTCAAGAACACGGCTGTACCTGTAATTGAACTGATTAGAAATTGCCAATGCTGGACATGTTTTACTAACGCATCGTGTAAAGTTTCGGGCAGGATTTGAAGATCCCGCATGATATCATCAGGCTCTAGGCTATCGATACTATCTAGAACGACCTTGGCGTAGAGAAACATGCCTTTATTATTGTGTCAATAAATTATCGACATAGATGTACTTATACATACCTTTCGATTTTGCTACCAGAGGTGCGAGAAGGGTTTCCATTTCGTTTCGAACCTCTGGAGAGAATTGGCGCTCCTTGTACCAAGCCGATGTGCGTTGCGAGACATAAGATTGAATTCCCCCAACATTGAACGCGTCAACCCGGATTTCGGAACATTTGTCTCTCATGAGGCTCATAAGATCTGCTTCAGGTCGTGAACTGATTAGTACGCGTAGCGTGTCGATCTCAGCCGATAGTTGAAGCATTCCTTGGAGAATCCGGCAGCGTTTACTTCCATCAATCTCATCGAGTCCATCCAGGATTACATATACAGGTCCAGTGCTACTTAACAGAGTTCTAAAAACGCTTTGTACATTTTCCGGATTGCGTCGAAATTCTGCACCACTAGAATTGCAGACAATTGACTGCAAGTCGGAGTCATCTGCACTCAATTGAAATATGAGTGAATGAAATAGTGACATGGTGGAGATACTGTTGGTAGCTTTGTAGCTGAGAAAGGCAAAAAGTGAGTGCCCCTTTGATTGCACCTCGTGTACTACGGCCCTAGCCAAATGCGTTTTACCTGGACTGAATGTTAGCTTATCTTGATTGGTATCCTTTTAGCTCAGCTGACCAGATCCAGGTATTCCTTGCAACCAAAGTATTGGGTTGCTTTGCTTCGTTGTGTCTGCCCAATCGCGGAACCTGTCGTGCTTCATCAACCACATCCCTGCGCTAGGACGGGTACAATCATCGATGTGTGCTAGTGTTTCTTCGTAAGATGGCGGTGATATCTCTGTTTGAAGGCTACGATATTCCTGCCGTAAATGTGAAATTTCACTCTTCTCGAAGTGTTCCAGAGCTTTCTTCCTGAAGTCATACTCTGCCTGTATGTGCTCCAATCGGACCTCATTTCTCAACAATAGAGTATGTTTCCCAATGTTTTCGACAATCATCTTGATCTTTTCTTTCTGCCTAGGCCATAGAGCCTCGAAAATAAACTTGAGACCTGTGCGTAACTGTGTGAGCAAGGAGGGCCATCTCGGATCGTAATAGCGCTTACGGGGTGATTTGAAAAAGTTCAGCGCCACAACGTAGAAGTCCAGAATATCTTTGAAGAACAGAACCAGAACTTCGAATATAACTTTGTTGGCCCCAAACATATGCCTACTCTTTTCAAACTCTGGAAGTCGAGCGCCGATTTCTTCCGTAGTATCAATGATCGCGTCCATAGACTGCTTCAAGGCATCTGCCCACTGCAATATGAGCTTAATTGGGCCCCATATGAGAGCAAGAACATCGGGCTTTGCCTGCATGAAAACCTCTATGACATTCGCATAGCTTCTCAGACCTTCCAAGAAAGGTTGGATCTTTGACAAATGTCGCATCCTTCCCGTGCGCGCTTGCTCCTCTTGAAGCTTGTCTGTCAGATCGTACACTTCCTCTGGTGTTTTCACCCGTAAAAGCCTTCGATAGAGCTCATCATCCTGGAGCTTAGTTCGGAAGTCTCGTAGTACATTTTGAAAGGCTTTCTCGAAAGGATTATCGACTTCATTCGGGTTCGCCATCGTCCGACCTTGGAGAAATATGTTGTGTTTAGGTGAAGTTTGAGCAAGAATGCGGGGATGGTCAAAGAAATAATAGCAAGGCTGAGGGTTAGTAATAAATGGATGACCAGCTCAGCAGCTGCAGCCTTCGTGGTGGCGGTGCCCAGCTGAGGTGGCACAGGCTAATTGGCAGGCGTACACAACTGGTGGCTCATCGCAAACCCATCAACAAATTATATATCAGCTTAGTTTTCGAATAACCTATCAGGTTTACCAAGAAAAGAATTATAGTTTTCCGTGTCGCCCCTCAACAATTATTTCACCGTTTCATGCTCCCAGAAGCAGTCGATGTTTGGTGGCTGTGCAATCGGCTCACCGGTTTTTAATCGTTGCACAGTGGGGCCGACGAACTTTCCGCGCCGAGATTCATCTATTTAGAATCACCCAAAGGCCAGCACTAACCACTTAGTCCATACTTATGGCCGCATTCCTGAGCCGTATTCTGACTTTTGCGCCAGATTTATCAGTATGTTCGAGTATGGCAGCATGAAACGTCCTTCTCTGGAGCCGTTCGATGAGGATGTCAGGCTGAAGAGGCCTCGCCCAGCAAATACGCTTACACCGTAGAGTTTTCCTTCAAATTCCTGCACACTTAGTGTTGGTTCTAACTGATTCAGGGTAAATAAATGTCCAGACATCCCCTACGTTATGCCGCAATATCCAGTCGCAGCTTCCAAGCACGATGAAATTTGCTCCACAGAACTTCACACTCTCGACGACCTATCTTTCCCAGTTCTGGCTAAAGACACATCTTTTATCGATCTTGAAACGGAGCCGAACCAAATAACGGAAAACAGTGTAAGTCCAATTGAATGGTATTCGTCATTAGCAGAGGAAGAAACGCTCCCGCAAATTTGCTTGGGTGTTGTAAGTCACCCGCCCACGTGTGCAAGGTTCGCAACTAATCTCATCAGATCCCAATAAAAGTAACGTCGGCATCGCATGGACACGACGGTAATGGTTTTGCCCCAGTAGATCTGGAGACATTCGGAGACTCGGTGAGAATGGTCATGCAAAATTCTGGGAAATATGCTGGACTCATCAGATCACCTGCAATTCGTCAGTTGTTAGATGATGCCACTGTACAACTCTGCGCAACGCTAACATGGTCTTCGCAACCTCCATCTAAACCTACTCGAAAATCCACTGTTATTATGTCACACGATTTCGAAGTTCGCATCGTTATTCTTAGTACCAGTAACGAAAAGGTTCGAGTAGGCCGGATACTTTCAAATTCAGATCACTTCCTCCAACACCCATATGTCGAAGAGTGTGGAGACTTGGAGTACCTTAATCCTCACTTTCTGCTGCGACCCGGCGCTGCCATGCCAAAATTGCAGAAGGCTGTGGGATTCGGACAGCCATTGAAAGCTATATCTGGAACGCTGAATGAAGTCAACAAACATCGCATAGCGCGGATATTTGATGTCGCTAGCCACGACAGTTCACGAGGAATTTCTCCGCAAATCTTTACTAGTCCAAGGCTAAGGTCGGAACTTAAGCCGTACGATATAAAATGTTGAAAATGGTGCAATGGTTCAACAGAGCTAACCATAAATAGTCACCAGCTTGAAGCAATTGCCATGATGGTAGAAAGGGAAGGAGGCAGGGCAGAATGTTGCCAATTTCCTTCCCTCTGGGAGATGACAAAATACCCGGAACCATCGAAAAGGTACTTTCAACTCATTCAAGGGAAAGTGATGTGTTTTAATTGGACGATGAGGGGCAGATACCGGAATTTGGTAACTGGAAACTACAGTGGGCAAGCAGCTCCATCGATGGGCGGTTTGCTCGCAGATGTAAGATTATCCATGCTATACTTGAGAGAAACCTATTGATCAATATAATAGGATATGGGACTTGGAAAGACGATGAGCACACTAGGTCTAGTATGCTTGTCCATTGATTCTGAAAACAGCAACGGTATTTCATCACAAACAACGTTGGTTGTTACGACTAAATCAAGTGAGTTCAATCTGTCCTTGAAAGGCAAATATACCTTTCTAAATTTTCAGCTCTTCCCGGTTGGGGTTTGCAGATAGACCAGTATGTACCCCTGCAAAGCCCACATCTTTGTCACTCACAAGTCACAGACACATACACGTTGGCCAACTTCGAACCGCAGTCTACCATGGCTCGAATCGCGATCTAGTTGTCAAACGGTTTGACGAGCTTGACTTGGTCCTGACAACATACGAGACTCTGCGTTCTGAATTTGAAGTCAAGGGACCTTTGTACGAGAAACAGTGGCATCGCATAGTCCTTGATGAAGGTGTGCACTTTTTTGCTCCATTCTTCACGGTTGACTAAGCTTTAAACAGCACATCATATTCGCAACCGAAAGTCTCAACTTTTTAACGCAGTATGCTCAATACCATCATCATTCAGGTGGTGCCTCACGGGAACCCCCGTTCACAACTCACTCGACGACTATGGATCTCTTCTCAGCTTTCTCGGAGTCCCTGGCTTTACTACAAAGGCCACGTTTGATCAATGGATAACAAGACCAATTCAACAAAAAAACCCAGAAGGATTTAAAAGGCTGCAAATTCTAGTCCGAACGACCTGCCTGCGCCGCACAAAAGAGAGCATAGGTGATGTACTGAACCTTCCCCCTCGTAAAGAAGAGACGGAATCCGTACAACTCCATCCTCATGACCAGGAGTTATACGATTTTTTCAAGGAGAAGGCGGCAGAACTTGCATTGGGTACCAGTGGATCCACACTCACACCTGGCATACTTAAGTCTTCTAAGGATGGCAGTGTCCTCTCCTTGCTCAATTTCCTAAGATTAATCTGCAACCATGGCCGGCAAGTTCTACCCGAAACAGCGTTGACAATATGGAACGCTCGAGATCAACCAATGACCGATATTGACGAGGCCAAAACTAATGGTGACGATATCGGGGCGTTTGTCCATTCTGCCAAGATACTGGCACTCCTTGGAAAACTGAGATCCACGCACACTGTAACTTATGATAACTATGGGCGATACCACGTGGGGAAAAGGTTAGATCAATGTTTTTGGCTCTGGATGAAATGCTAACGGACCACAGCGTGGTATTTAGTTATTGGACGAAAATGTTGGATCTAGTGCAGCGAGCACTTGCCAACTACCAGTTCAAAACTTGTCGCATTGACGGCAGCACAAGCCTCGAGGAAAGAAGTGTTGCCCTCAAAAAGTTCAACGAAGATCCAGACTGCTCCGTGATGCTGGCAACTATCGGTAGTGCAGGGGAAGGGTAGGTAGACCCGACGTGCAGTGCGTTTGTTCAACGCAGGCTGCTCGCTAACCAAGTAATGCAGACTCGATCTCACAGTGGCAAATCATGTGCATTTGATGGAGCCTCACTGGAACCCAATGGCAGAGACGCAAGCAGTCGACAGAGTGTATCGCATCGGCCAGCAGCGGGAAGTCACCGTGACAAGATATATTGTGCCAAATTCCATCGAAACGGTAAGAATTGAAGTTCCCCTTTGCCAAACGCCGCTAACCAGCACGCGATAGTACATTCAGTGGGTTCAACAGCAGAAAATGAAGCTGATAAGTAACATTGTTGATACGGAGGAGATTACGCAAGCAGAGATTGATATGGAGCGTTGGAAGGTAAACATTCCGAAGCGCCAGAGTAGAAAGAGAAGCTGACCTCTGAAGCAACTACGAGATAATCTTGGCTGCACTTCGTGATACCCATGAAGCAGAGTCTTATAAGGCACAAATTCTTAGTGCCTACCCACCGGAAAATTGGCTTTTGCGTGCAGCAATTCCCTGCAGCAGGTGCTTGAAGGTATAAAATGTGCATACCGTCAAACTCGCTCATGAGATGAATTAAATGCATATCGAAATGATCCAATCCATAATGTCATATACCTCAAGTATCATGTTGTGCATAGTTGGGTGATCTATAATAACCTATATAACGTTTCTGTAATCCAGGTGGCCCGCCTTTTTCTTCTCCTTCCTTTGGCTCTCTTTTTAGCCTAAGTGACGATGC
Source organism: Periconia macrospinosa (assembly GCA_003073855.1). NCBI lineage: Eukaryota > Fungi > Ascomycota > Dothideomycetes > Pleosporales > Periconiaceae > Periconia > Periconia macrospinosa. The sequence continues at coordinate 151,473 of KZ805352.1, read as the reverse complement.
CTAGTGTCGTAGACGCGAAGTTCCATGAAATTCTACCAAAGCATCTGCGGGACAGAGTAAAGTTCATGGCTCAGTGAGTTCAAAGCGTTTCGATGCTCAATATCGAGGAAGATATCCGCGAATGCATATTAGGAAGTGACTTCCTCACCGAACAGCCAGTGACGGCCGATAGGTACTATTTTAGATCAATCTTCCACGATTAGGCGGATAAGTATTCCATCAAAATTCTACAAAAACTCATACCTGCCCTTAAACCCGGGGCTAAGATCATCATTCACGAGCGCATACTACTAAGTCTAGATAGTTTATTAATAACAGACGCGCGAAGAGCTATGTAAGTTGTATCATTCAAACGTTTAATATGATAATCAGCTTTAATAATACGGAAATTGTGGTAATGCAGCTGCTGAACGCTTAGTAGCGAGAAATACACGAATAGCCGGAACTGTTTCGTCGTGCAGATACGCGGTTCCACTTCTTAAGGGCCAGAAAACCCGAGGGTGCGATTTGTTGGATTATCGAAGCAGAGTGGCGATGATAAATGCTTGTGAAGAAGGTTCATCACAGCGTGTACGGAAAGTGATATGTATATATGTACCTATATACCTATGACAAGTACATTTATGTTCATGGTTGGAATACATACATACATACATAGGTAGCTTGAGGTATGTGCTGACCTCCATACATGTACATATGTATTATACCATCATCTCACCACTCACCATACAGAATAAGTTTACTCGTCGATATCTACAGAATGAGCATTAGTTGATTAATCCATCAACATTGAATCGGGGCAAACAGCCAGATGCCTCGGAATAACACGTGACTTCAGCGATACATAGGATGTACTTCCGGCCATTACTCTTATGTTCCACAATTGCTCTAACTACTCTAATGAAACGATTACAATTATCTTGGTGATGCAGGTGCTTTGAATTTGGGTTGATGTTTATGAAATCCGATCACGTGCCGTGGTGATGGGTTCGCGCTTGGCTCAAGTTTTGTCGCAGCGCGTCGAATCGGGCCATGTATGACGCGTTTCCCCTCTTCCATCTCCGCACTTCCACTCCCTCCGCCCTCAATACCTCAATCGCATCCCATATCATCTTCGCCTTCACTTTTACCAGAAGCTTCCGATCCATTGAAATCAAAATGCCTCCTAAAAAGAAACAGAACACGGGCAAAGCTAGCGAAGCTGGCGAAGCTTCTCGCAGTCATCAGAATGACGTCAACCAAGAGCACGAACATGACCATTTGCATCACAAAGACGCTGGAAATCCAATGAAGCGCGACGTGCGTGTCTTTTATCATCAATGTTCTTGTCCTTCCCTAACCGTCAGATTCAGACAGCGAAAATTCCAGACAATGAGTACGTCTGTATGCCTCGCCCGCTGAAGGACTTCGAAGAAGAGAACTCGGCCCGAGGGGAGGAAGACGTGAAGGAAATGGAAGAAGTTTATGAGGAGTATGAAAAGGCCCTCGAAGAAGGGTCTGAGAAGTATTTCCCACCTGCAAAAGACCGCCCGGACTGGAAATGGGTCATGTTGTGGGAAACCTACAAGGGCTATCGCGATTATAGGAACCGTGGGCACTATTGCAATCCCGACCATTTCGACATGTACATCTACAACGATTTCTACTCTTATGGTCTGATAGAGATTATTGAGAACATGGTGCGCCACACAACTCCAAGACACGCTGAATGCAGCTGCTAATTTTGATCAGATCCTTGATTTCGATGCAGCGCTCAAAAAGAAAGGCGACAATGCCTTGACATCAATCTGGGCAAAGATGGCCACGCTCGCCGCCTGGCTTTCAAGTGAAGACGACTATTTTGCTAGTAGGTGCCTGCCTCCGGCGTGTCCTTCACGTACTGACACTACGAAGTGTGCGAGGATGGAGAAAGGGTGGTGCAATTGTGTAGCTTGGCAGGGAATGCACTCCTTCGTGCGCTTGCAGCAATTGACCATGCCGGAGAATTAAAGGCCGATTCTGCCTTTCTGGACATTCCCATTGTAATCACTTCGATGCTTCGCTGGTCTTTCGGTTTGGTGGACGGTGGCGTGGAGGAGGAGCAAGAATGGCGCAAGAGTGCTATCGCTTATTTCAACAAAGGTAAATTCAGCGCTAGCAAAGGCATTTTCAACTCCCAGAAGCTGCTGGAAAAAGAGAAGGCCAGCAGCGAGAACACTCTACCCGCCAAGGACAACAAAGATCCTTGGAACTGGAAGAAGAGACTCCAAAAATACAAAAGACAGCAAGGAAGGATCGGAGGTAGGCACTTCGACATCACGAAAATGACACGCAAGGAAAGGGCTGGTTATGCCTTCAAGGGGAAAGATCCTTTGCAAGATATTTCGGAGAAGGATTTGAAAGCAGATTGTGTTGAGTTTGTGTAGAAGTGAGAGGGCAGCCAACAGATTGTAAGTCACACAAAAATTGGCTACAGGCGTTACTTGTTACTTGACATTCTCAAGCGGCTATGCGCGCCGCAGTATCGCTTCCAATCCTTGTAAGTTTGTCTGGCATGTCTTACAGGTTGTAACTGTTGCGCATCTGACAGCATTATGCGACATCGCGATCTCTATGTATTTCTAAAATTGTTTTCGATCTTACAGTCCTTGTTCTGATACCAGAAATGTAATCAACATGTCCTTTTCCACCCTACTCCTCGCATATTTACAAATCATTCACTTGGTCAAACCAAACTTCATTTCAAGATGCTTCTTCTGCCGCTCGTTGTCACGCCATAGACCCAGAAATGTCGAATATTCATGTCCAGCGAGCGATCTTTGTGCTTTTATGCGAGCGGGAAAGTGGGTTGAGAGGATCAAGGGGATGATAGAGGGGTTGAAGGATGAGAGCGGGGGAGGGGACGGATGGGAAGGGGGGGAGGAGAAGCAGAGAGTCGGCCTGGGAGGTGTTCAACGTGGTCAACGTGACCAAGGCGCGAATAAGTGTGGGGGTGGTTGAGAATCTGCTTTGGATGAGTGGATGGTGTTGATGAGGAGGAAATCTTGGCGGATTTCCCATGTTTTGATGCTGTTGCCAAGTTACGTGCACTGCACCCAAATTTAAACATGTGCACACATGCTTGTCTGTGTCATTGCCCATTGAGGAAATTCAAGTGTACTTCAGGTCATGTTATCGGTGCATAGATTCTTCGCTGCAATTGTTGCGCGGGCAACGGTTGAGTTTTGAAATTATATTTGGATGCATGACGAAGCTTGTACCATGATCTATTCTTAGCTTCTATTTTGGGGATACAGTCCCAGTGGGGTTGTGTTACAACACCTGGGAGAGGGGTTGCCACGTTGGCGGGTCAACAGTGAAATCTGGTTGTCTGGTAATAATATGTTGTTGAATTATACTTCAATGCTAAAGTGACGTGATTTCTGAATTCAAATAATTGAAGGAAACCCAAAGTGTAGCAGTGATGATTCCCATAGCACGGTCCCCGCGCAATGGCAGTCTGAGCACTGATCAGACCCAGGTACCTGTATCTTTGTTTCTGGATCTTTGCGTTCATGACACTTCCTGTGAGCATACACAGTACACACCTAAGCAAGACGTTATTTCTGCTGCTCCTCTTTTTCCCTTTTCTCTCCTATTTTTTCCATTTGTTCTTCTTCACGTGTAGAGCGGTCATTAATTGGTCTTTTCACCATGTGAAGAGGCTCTATACATAGGTACATATGTCTTACCACACTTTCTCTGGTCCTGGAATATCCACGAGGGAGGAAAGTTTTGGGGGGGCCGGGAATGTCTAGCTCAACGGATTTGTCTGTGCATCAATCAGTACATGGATGAAGGATTGATAATGCACAGATGCGCTATAATAGTAACATTGCGATAGACACAGAAGCCGTTCTAGCATCAGCATTTTTTTTCCTAGATGAAAGCTATTATTGGCTCTCTTTAAAAATTGCAGCTCGATCTAAGATGACTTGCATGATATATTGTTGGATCTTGGGACGCTCGCTGATGATTTCCGCTCAATGGACCCAGATATTTTCGTTGTGATCTTTGGGTGGCACTTTCCGCAAAATCCATTATCGCATTCGTACGGGTGAAACATTGGAGCTGGGCGGAAGTAGTCCCGATAATTAGGGTGGACATGTATTCCGACGTGCTGTGGACTGGAGGAAGATGGTTTTAACTTTTAATTGATGGGTACAGAACACCCTTCAACGTCGACCTGGGAGCCTTGACCTCAAAGGCTTAATTGCAGACCTTCCTAGAGCAAGATTATCATTAAGAGACTCGAGATATCCAATAAGCATTCAGGGCCAGAAAACACATGAGCGCTATGCCAGAGGGTGAACGCGCTTCCCCACGCTCCGAAGCGCTACCCGTGCGGGGAGCTTGTCCAACACGAGATACCCCAATCAAGTCCCTTGGGTCTTGGCCTCCGGCTCCACTCGTGTCCCGCGTGTTTACCCTTCCAATAGTATGGAGCCCCTTGCAATCTTACTCTCTTTAGCCCCACTCACCACGCATGGGAACTCTACACCAATTCCATCGAGATGAGTATAAGGCGCCATCTCTTAGTCAACCACCCTACGCAGATGTGGCTTCACAGACCCCTCTGGTCTCGCTACTGTAGCATTCTCTCACCAACCAAGGGAGAAACCGATAAGAAGCAATGAGATTTTCGGGTGGGCAGAGCATGCATCCCGTTATGGGGGTAAACAATTCGGACTCGGACCTGAATCCCGAGCGGATGATCAAGTTTCAACCGTACAGACGCTTGTGATCAGCAAAACTTTGTGCTTCAGGGGAATGTATAAATATCTGTCAAGTAGTCCACGTCGCCAGCGCAGACTGTTTCATTTTTCTTCTTCGCCGTAGCTGCTATCATTTCTGTTTTCATAGGTGAAGAGTATTCAAAAGGACTTTTGTCGCATCAGCAACATGGGCATTTACACAGAGGACACCGTGATACCCGGCACGGAACTGGTTCATGGCGATGGTACGGAGAAGAAGGACTACCTCCCTCATCCATCTACAGATCCCTCTGACCCATTGAATTGGTCCAGAGCGTGGAAACGTAAGTCAATTCCCTTTGAAACTCGACAGAATCCGGCTAAAATATACACAGTAACTGCCATGGGTAGCCAATGGCTGTTCGCATGGATAGCTGTCACAGGAGCTCTCTCCCTCGCACCCATGTTCCCGCTCATCGGGAAAGAGTTCCACCTCACCAATAAGCAGCTCTCAATGCTCACGGGAATCACCGTCATCACGCTCGGATTCGCCAACTTCATTATCGTCCCATTGAGCAACATGTTCGGCCGCCGCGCCATCAGTCTCATCTTCTCGGTCCTGATCACGCTCACGTGTATCTGGCAGGCGTTGGCCACGTCGCACCAAAGCCTGTTGGTAGCTCGCGCAATGAACGGTCTCGTGTGCGCGACGAGCGAGACGATACCTGTTCAGGTTATTGCGGATGTGTTCTTCCTCCATGAACGCGGCTTGTGGACGGGTTTCTATTTGTATGTCCCGATATCATAGTCGAATATAACAGCTATACTAACTCTCGCAGTACTGGATACTTTGCAGGCGCATTCCTGGGTCCAGTTATATCGGGCTCAATAGGTGGCCATTACGGCTGGCGATCCTTCTGGTGGCTCGAAGTCGCACTGTCGGCTTTCTCTATCCTTCTCGTTGCCCTGACCTTCCCGGAAACCAAATACCACCGCAACAATGAAAGCTCGGCCACTCGCGGCAGCACCACACCAATCTCCCAAGAAGGAAATGCCATCGTTCAGGAAGCCACAGCCGAGAAAGAGACAGTCACCCAAGACGCCGGATCCGAGGACAGCGAGATTGCACCGGTGGGGCAAGGTCGGCCATCGCGCCATCAATTCATGCCCATTCGCAAACCGGACTCACGCTGGAAATCGTTTGTGATCCGCGACCTCTGGACGCCCGTCAAAGTCTTCTTCAACCCCATCATCCTCTGGGCCGGACTCATGCTCGCGGGTCCCGCAGACCTGGTCCTCTTCTTCAACATGACCGAGTCTGCCGTCTTCTCCGCACCGCCATATCTCTTCTCGCCCTCACAAGTCGGATACACGAACTTTGCATTCGTAGTCGGCGCGGTGATTGGTCTTGCTACCGCGGGGCCGTTCTCCGATTGGATCGCTGCGCGCGCCACGCGCCGGAACAATGGAGTTCGTGAGGCTGAATTCCGTCTGATCGCCATCCTTCCCTACATGATTCCCTGCATCCTCGCGCTGATCCTTGGCGGTGTTGGATACCAACAGAAATGGCCATGGGCTCACATCATCGTCTGGGGCTACGGTTTCGCCGGCCTGGGTATCACCACAGTCCCTACCATTGCCATCGCGTATGCGGTCGACTCTTACAAACCCATCTCCGGGGAGATAATGGTGGTTGCTACCGTCTGCAAGAATTTCATTGGGTTCTCGTATAGTTACTGGATTTTTGACCTTGGCTTGGAGAGCAAGGCTGGTTGGGTTTTACCTGCTATGATTATATTTGCTTGTGTTGTTGGTCCCGCGCTTTTTGGTATTCCATTGTATTTTGGTTTGGGGAAGAAGATTAGGTATTGGACCAGGAACTCGGATGTGCATCGCATGGAGGAGAGTATTTGAGTTACATACCCTTTTCTGTCGTTTGGATCTAAGATGTAGGGAAGTAGTAGACATTAGCTCTCGATCCTGCTTGACTAGTTTAAAAGGAATGCACAGCACATGATAAAAAATATTCCAGTCGCTAGCTATTGTGAATGCTTTATGCATCTCAGGACTGGCTCTGTTATACCCTGGATAACCAATCATCCGCCGTCGAGACACCACGTGGCATAATGTGTGACGACAAAAAATCTTCTAGAAGCTCTCTGCTTCAATTGAAGAGATCTTGCACGTGGTATATATGTGTGACAACAGATGTGCTCTCATACATCTTACCTGTCTTCATACAAAGCCACGCCGTCAACAGTAGAACGGTAGCCTCCTACACGTGTGTGAAACGAGTGCAAGCTAGAATGCCACGGGTTACAATGCCCTACTAACCCACTCCTTCTGCATGTATCAATCTCGACAGATTCTCGAGGATTTTTGGTCTTGATAGGTAATTATGTCGAGGTTTCCACGATATGCGAGAGATGGGAAGCACTTTTCATCCAACATCGATTCACCCCTCACCCCCCACCGATCGATATTAAACCGATATTGACAAGGGTCCGGAAAATAAACAATGCATGGTCGAGATAGGTCGCACAAAAGACCCTCTTCCTTGTATCATATGCCTGATCACTAGATATAACCCGAATTCGGTTATTCTTCTAGCCAATCGCATAACTCGATTGAGAATCACGACAAACGCGCCTCAATGACGGTGCCACAAGGTGTGTTTGACAGCATGAAAGCACAGGAAAATGTACCGAATATGTTTCGCAAAACAGCAAGTTTGGACATTCCTAATTTGTAGCTGTCTTAATTTGTAGGGTATGCGTTTGTTCATGTCGGGATCTAACCACTCATTGGTTGACTGATTGTGTGAGGCGGGAACGTGGGAGAAACTGAGCAAACAAGAAATAGCATGATGGCGCCATAGGGTGGTTGTGAAGCGCTAAGGCAGGCGTTCGTGCGGTGGTCCGTGATCCATATTCTTGTAGGTCGTTATATTAGAACGCGCGAGGTTGCTTTGGAGTCACTTTCCAGTCCTTCAACCGCTATACGCGCAAGCAATTCTGCTGCCAAAAAGATTCATATTAAATCCAAGTCACCTACAACCATTAGCATGGCGGACTCGCCTAGCAACGGCAACATCATCAATAACCCAAGCGGGCAGTCTTTCTCGTCCCATCACGATGTCGAGAAGCAGTCCGCAAACACCGCGGTTCACGATACACTCCCAGTAGCAGCAGCACCTCCGAAAACCTTGGGAGCTGGCGTAAGTTATCGCATCTTCTATACTACGCCCATTAAAAAAACTAGAGAACTGACCACCTATAGACTGCACTTGCTATAGGCGTCTTCGGAACAACCTTGACTACCCTCTCCCTTAGCTTGATGGAATGGCGAGGCGTAACCACCACGAACGTCTACGTCGCAAACTTCTTCTTCGCTGCGGCGTTTGGACTCGTGGTCACGGCGCAGTGGGAGCTTTCGGTCGGCAATGGCTTCTCGTACACTGTGTTTAGCGCTTTCGGTGAGTCATTCCGAGTTTTTTCGAGGTCATTGATGGACTGAGGTTCGTTCGTGGATCTGTGGATGATGCTAATTCAGTAAAAAGGACTGTTCTACGCTGGCTACGCTGCTATCCTCACCCCTGCTTTTGGCATTCAGGCAGCGTATGGAGAGGATACGGTGCAACTGAACAATGCGCTTGGGTTCTTCATGATCTGTAATTTGCACCCATTGACCTTGTTTCCACTACAAAAAAGGAAAATATCGCTAACTATGCGACAGTGTGGACGGTGTTCGTTCTTACCTTCCTTATCGCATCACTCCCAACGAATCTTGTCAATATCGCAATCTTCTTTACCGTGGACCTGGGCTTCTTATTCGTTGCTTCAAGTTACTTCGCGGAAGCGGATGGGCACCTCGAGTCTGCGGTGGGATTGAAGAAAGCGGGCGGAGTGTTCTGCTTCATCGCTGGGTTGATTGGATGGTAAGATCTCGTAGATTCTTTGCATTATTGCAAGGTAACATACAAACTGACATTCTAACAAGGTATCTCACATTCCATCTACTTCTCAAAGACTCAATCGTCGAGCTGCCACTGGGAGACACTTCCAGGTACTTTGCGAAGACTCGCAAGCGCGATTAGGGTGACGTCACACAATATGCCGTTCTTACGCGGCTGCAGGTGGGCGAGGTAGAAAAAACACATTTTCGGTTAGTTATATGATTTGTATGCGCAATGATGCATTGCAGTGGTTTGCGGAGGGTGTGCGGGAGCTGTTCGGCGGGGGACAGCTATCACGCTCTTTAGTTCTATCATTGCGACATCAAGCCGAGTTGCGACAGCTAACCACTCAACTTCGGTGTGGATACCACTTAGTCCTGCATCCGATAGCACGCCATTATCCAGCTGGATGGTTTGCGAAGGGGTGCGGTATATAGGAGTCGTACCATTGTTGATGTCTTTCTTGGATGTACTTAAATTGAATCATTACTTCTTGATTTCCATTGCGCTTCGACTACATCGTTCAATTCTTGTTGTAAGGTTGAAGATATACACAATGACGGACAGCTCTCAAACTAACGGAACGTCGTTTTCATCTCGTAAGTTAAATTGTTGCAGCTTCGACAAGCGCTCCGTTTGCATTATCAAGCTAACCGGGATCTTAGGAGACCCTGCTGTATACCAAGGGTATGCTTCCAAATGGTCAAGCTTGCCACAAGATGAGGCTGGGTGGCTAAAGCGCGCGCAAGAAGTCGCAGATGTACTCGCAGTAGATGCGGTACAACGCGATCAAGAAAACAAATCCCCCCTTGCCGAGGTGGCGCTTCTCAAGCATTCGGGCTTGTTGAAAGTTCTAGGTCCGAAAAAGTACGGGGGAGGTGAGCAACCTTGGAGCGTGGGATACAAAGCGATTCGAAAGGTAGCCGAAGCAGATGGGTAAGATTCCCCCCTAATTTCCATTAAATGTTCTAACTGCGTTTTCTTAGATCTCTTGGGATGCTTCTAGGCTACCATCTTCTTTGGTCCACCACCGCAAACGTCGTCGGCTCTCCTGAACAAGCCGAGCGATACCAGAAACTCATCATTGAAAATAACTACTTCATCGGCGGCGCAGTAAACCCACGCGACAGCGACCTCAAAATCCAATCATCCGGCGACAAAATTGTCTTCAACGGCTTCAAGCATTTCAACACCGGCGGCGTAGTATCAGACCTCACGGTTCTCGAAGGCGTTCTAGAAGGCACAGAAGACCATATCTTCGCCTTCGCCGAAACCCGCCAACCCGGCATCGTATTCTCGCACAACTGGAACAACATCGGTCTTCGACTCACCGAATCTGGAAGCGTGAAAATCGATAACGTAGAAGTTCCATGGACGGATGCGTTAGGATGGGACCCAGAATCTAAGAAACCTGATCCGGAGGTTCTCAAGATCCCATTTGCTTCGTTGCTCCTGCCTACTATCCAACTTGTGTTCAGCAACTTTTACCTAGGAATTGCACTTGGGGCGCTCGACTACGCGTCCAAATACACTACCAAGAACACACGTGCTTGGCCCTTTGGAGGCGATGTAAGCACCTAAAAATCATACATTCCCACGAGATGCAACAGGCTAATACAGAAAAACAGAATAAGGAACAAGCAACCGACGAGTTCTACATCCTCTCCACCTACGGAAACTACCACGCGCACCTCCGCGCAGCCGTCGCTCTCGCAGACCGCTCCGGGCTCCAGATCGACGCCATCTACTCCACCTACTCGGGCGACACTGCCACCCGCGCGAAACTCACTGCTCAAGAGCGCGGCGAGGTCGCAGAGTGGGTCGCCAGCACCAAGGTCGTGACGACCGACACGGGACTGCGCGTCACGGCTGGCGTGTTTGAAGTCACCGGTGCGAAGGCGACGAGCACTAAAGTGGGACTCGATCGGTTCTTTAGAGATGTGAGGACGCATACATTGCATGATCCTGTTGCCTATAAGAATCGGGAGTTGGGAAGGTTTCAGTTGTTGGGTGAGGTCCCGGAGCCTACGTGGTATACTTGAGAGAGAGGATGTGAGTGGGGGTTTTTTTTGGGTTACCTCAAAGGCTATCTGAGATTTTTGATCTATAATGAACTTGTCACAGTCTTCTCTCTTCTTGATATGTGTAGTCAATTTATGTCTACCGTTGGGTTCGGTTTGGGCTTAGGACGGTATTAATTTCGCCTATCATCGCTGTTCGGTTGCGTAATATATGATCACAAACGCATAAATTACGATGACATGCACGTGCTGATACGATTCCTCCAGACAGGCTTCATCCATATGTTGCTTTACTCTTGGTACTTTCAGCAATCAGACCATACATACCTACTAAAGGCATAAGGCTACCTTTCGATACCTCAGAGCATACCGTTGTCGCACAACCCCCTTAATTACCAGCCTCTATCCTTCGCCTGCGTAGCTGCTGCTGTGCCACGCCTCAAGTACTCACACAGAGCGCCATAGCGCTTAAAAGTCCCCACCGATACTATATCACACCATATTTCTCAATTATAATCAGCCTGTCCCATGTTATAGCACGCGAGCCCACGTCGACCATCAATCAGTATTGGAGGCAGCTCTGCCGAGATCGCTCACGTGAAAATTGCTCAAGTGAACAATCTAACAGCAGACGATGGCTGATCAAATTTTCGATTCCGAGAGGAATCACATGCATGAATCGACCGGATTATGTCTTCGGTGCGCAAGTCTGAACATCAATAAACTATGGACTTCTACTGGCAGCCCGCCAGAACCTTTAGGGAGCATCGAAAGCTGGGCTCCGGACACATGCGTTCTTTGCAAGTTTCTATTCAACCTGATCGCACCAGAAATTGCCTCAGAACCTTCAAGTTCCTACTACCTTTACTCGGTCAAGTCCCGGGACACCGAAAAACTGGTACATCTTCTCGAAACCAGACTATTAGTGCTGTCAACATCTAACAGTGGTCCTCCCCCGAAAGGCATCCCCTATCTCACTCTTCACCCTGCAGAGCAACCGCCAAGTTGGAGGAAGGAACTCCAACCACTGATTGACTTCGAACAAGCTCGGGAATGGATTAATGTTTGCGCTCACCTACATGGGGACCATTGTGTTGGAAACACCAATAACAAAGTGGAAAATCTACGCTTGATCAACTGCGACACCGGGGAGATTAAAAGAGCGGAAGAAGGCGAGGAATATGTTGCCCTTAGTTACGTATGGGGTCAAGAAGGCACGAAATCCAAGCAAGGTTCCTTGACGTATCCCCAGACAGTCCAAGACGCAATTCTAGCGACACGGCAGTTAGGTTACTCGCGGTTATGGATCGATCAGTATTGCCTCGACCAAAACAATCTTCCTGAGTTTCAAGCCCAACTCCAGCAAATGGACTCCATCTACAAACAAGCCGCAGTAACTCTCGTCGCAGCCGCAGGCGTAAACGCAAACCACGGCCTCCCGGGCGTGAGCACACGTCTCCGTCCCCCAACCCCATCTGTAACAATCGACAGCCAAACGCTATCCCCTCTATCCAGCACCCCCAACCTCACCTCTAAAACCAGCAAATGGATGTCGCGAGCCTGGACCTTCCAAGAAGGCCTCCTCTCCACGCGTCGGCTCATCTTCACACCCACCCAGCTCTACTTCGAATGCAGGGGCATGTACAGCACCGAACTGCTCTCCATTCCCCTCGAGACCTGGAAAGCAATGCATCACCGCGAACATCCGTACCTGCACGCGCGATTCCGGGTCGCGCCGAACATGGGCATCTTCCCGCTCGACGGCTGCGGCGTCGATTCTTGGGATATTTTTAGTCGCATCATGGAGTATTCGACTCGAAATCTCACCCATCAGATCGATATCCTGAATGGCATGCTAGGAATCTTCCGCCACTTCGAACGCAACAAGAATTCCATCCGGCATCTCTACGGCATCGCCTACCCCGCTACATCGCTCTCCTCCCCCAACGAAACCGTCACACAAGAATCCGGCTCAAAGTACAAAACACCGCTGTTTGCAGAGAGTCTGCGTTGGTCGTTGAAGGTACCCGGCTCGCGACGTGAAGGATTTCCCAGTTGGTCGTGGACGGGGTGGTTGGGGGAGTGTGTTTGGCTAGGGGCGTATTTTGGCGGCTCCGGCAGCGGTGCGGGGGACGTGGGCGGCTCCCCTGCTCGTCGCATTCCTCGTAAAATCGAGCGCCCGCATGATCCCAAGGTCAATGAGCGAGCGATGAGAGTCAAGGTCGAACTGCGCGATGGGACAGTTATTGATTGGAAAAAATTCCAAGAGAGGTATCATGAGGTTTCGACATTTGATAAGGCCAGTGGGATTTTACAGCTTGAGGCGTTCGTGACGCCCGCCGTGTACGTGCGCGAACGTTCAGGGCCGACAATCATTATTCGTCTACGGTGCCAGAACGGGGAATTCATCACGGTGGAGGCTGAGCGAACTACGACACAAGCGTTTGAGCCACAAGACACACTCCTTGCGGTTCATTTCTGTCGCACAGTGTCTAGGACTAGGGAGGAGAGGACAGGCGAGACACACTCCACCACCAACTCCCCGCGAGGAGGCACAGTGAAAATGAACCAGCACCTCTTGATTCTGCAGAACAAGGGCGGCAGCCACTGGGAACGCGTGGCCCTTGGCATGTACGTGAGAGATGCGCAGACGCAAGTCGAGTGTAAATGGCGGAGCTTGCGATTAGGATGATGGAATCGATTTGCGCCTCTCTACAAACCACCACCCTTTACTTTCTTTGAAAAAAAAAGGAAATGGAATGTGTGCACGTCGACCAGTTTTCGCCAAAGATTGATAATCTTCGCAGGGGAAGTGATTGGTTCGATTTTCTGAGACAAAAGCAGTGTGGGTAGGTAAGCTGCATATTTTCCGCATGGCTGTGTATGCGGTGTGTGCAAGTGCGCAATGGAGCAGAGGAATCAAGCGGGGTACCTTTTTCACCCTCATTTTTCTGTTCTCTCCAATTTCAGGTTCGAGTGAAGTTTCCTATGATTGATATTTGGACGAAAGCAGTTTCTAGTCAAAATCATTTTCTACCTATGTTCTATAATTATAACTATGTGTATGCGTCCGCGGCGGAGTGATAACTAATAGGCCACCCCACCATTGCGCCTCGCTCCATGCATCACGGCGAGGTGATCTATCTCCCAGCTCAGCACTGATCATCAGTTTCTTAGGAAGCAAGCACGCAAGATGTTTTATCAGAGGGGCGCCTGGATCTATAGGCATGCACGCATATGTAACTACAAGTCCGAAACTGATAGCAGTTTCAACTTGGTTGGTAATTGCCAAAGTTGCTTCGTTCACCGGAACTGTTGGGGTGACCGCGAATCCTCAATCCTCAGTGTAGGCACACTGATCATCTGGAGCTACTCCTCACCTCATGATCAAAACACCACTCACCAATTCTCTACGCGCGTAAAAAATGTAGCAAGAACAAAGCTGACGTTGACTACGTGATGCTGATGATCCAAGAGGCCTTCCACCCACCATGGCCCGCCCACCCCTCCATTCGATTAACCATCGGCCGTCCGAGCGAAAAGAGGATTGCGGTCAAGGTTTCGTTAGGTGGATTAAACGATAGCTTAACGAGCTCTCTCCCCTTACAAAGCTCTCTCATTGGCTTCAGAGTCCACCGAGAACAAGGGCGTTCGAAGCGTTTGGCCAAATCCAGCGATGGTGGTGATATTGTGGGAGGCGCAGCTTTGCAGAAGGGCGGCACAGACCCCATTGTGCCAAGAGCTGAATGCTATTTGGAGAATGGTGTGGTGTAAGGGAGACTAGGGCAGTCTCACCGATGCCGTCGGTCGATCGGTAGTCTCGCTCGCCTAGGTACTTAACCTCCCCTCCACCCTCAGGCTTCCGTCCCTCTTCCTCTTTCCTCCTCAGACTCCTTACTCTTCACTTCAACACGCTTCAAGCGATCAGTATCGAACCCCCTGTCTCCCTATTCAAACTGTTTCTTCTGGCCCTGGAGATTCGTCTCAACAACACCATTTTATCTCACGCTAACTATCCCGGCACTCTACGACCTGCACACAAAATGCGTGGAGAGGATATAGCAAGTTTTCACAATGGAATCGCACCCAGTGGAAACTTGAGGACCAAGAAACTGGTTCGCGCTTTCGTTGCAATATAGATATTTCTCGTGTATCGTGAAACGCCCCCGCGGCCTCACCAACATTCAAAATTCCAACAAGGCAACACACCAAACGGATCCGCCAACCGAACACCCCAAACCAAAGAATCCCACACTCTTTTGGTTAAGGTTTCAGTCAAAGCACGGCGATCCAAGGCGCACGCCCCACACGAGGAATATCTACAACGCAACAAAAGCCCGAACCACACTACTTTCTACGACGCTTCTACAAGTATGCCACCCTCCACTCTTGCACAACGCGTTCCATCTAACATCTTCTCCAAAAGGCAATCCACCTATGGGAGGGGAAAAGTCAAACCAACACCCTCCGGAGACTCAAAGGCAGCACCTCGGCAACGTCACCACCGCGCCTAAACACCCACGCTCGCCCTCGATCTTCGGTTGCGATTCCATCAAAGACAAGGATGGCAGGCACACTTTGCTGCACCATCATCACCCACCAACGCTACCCTATTCTACACTTTCGACATCCACACATCTACACTTCGTTAGATGTGTGTTTTGGACACACCTTTGCTCTACTTAACGCAATCGGAGTTTGGTTTCCTTTGGCGCATCGTGGTAATACACATACACACTGGGGACGAATGAAGAGAGAGAGGAAGAGTGAGAGAAAGTGCAGATGCCTGCCGTAATCGCGTGTGGGCGCGTGGCAGGAACGAAAGAAGGAAGGAAGGAGGGGAGAAGCGAATGTACGGAACACGATCCCGTCCTTTTGATTCAAGGTTCGGAACTGTCGTCTCCCCTGTTTTGTTTGTGCGATGACGGGACGAAGGAGGATGTGAATCATCCGCATGCATGATTGTTTTTATTCGTTCGTATATCGTCTCCCCTTCCCCTTCCCTCCCCTTTCCCTACCACCCCAGCGAAGCCCTGGCGTTTTTCTTGTCTTTTTTGGTATTCGCATCAAGGGTTTTTGACTTTCAGGGATATATATGTAGTGCTTCTTATTTATTTAGGAGATAAGCGTCGTAGTGGAATGACTATTTGTTATTCTAAGTATGTGCTCTTTTGCGTTGCCTTGCGTGCGTGTGTGCTTTTGGTGTATGTTGGCGTTTTGCATTGCTTGCTTCTCTTGTCTATTAGGTGCGTATGGAGTTAGGTGTGATGTGTTTGCCCGTTCGTTTTCGTCTATTTATCTGCGTTGCCTGTTTTTAAGGTTGTCAGGTTTAGGCGTTGTGTGTGTTTGTTATATGTATAGGCTACTTCTGCGTACTCTCGTACTTTTTTTCCTTTTCTTTCTTCCCTTCTTGCTTCTTCCCTTCTTGCTTCTTCCCTTCTTACTTCTTCCCTTCTTGCTTCTTCCCTTCTTGCTTCTTCCCTTCTTGCTTCTTCCCTTCTTGCTTCTTCCCTTCTTGCTTCTTCCCTTCTTTCTTCTTCCCTTCTTGCTTCTTTTTTTTCCCTATTCCTTTATACGTATTGTGATTGTTACTCTACATTTCGCATTCCTAATATTCCCTTGAGTTTTTTTGAGCTTAATCTCCACTTCTACTATTTCATAAGTACGTACATTGCCTTTTTTTACTACGATTTCCTCTACTTCCACTTTGCTTCTTATATTACCTAACACTTTTTAATTCATATGGAACACGCCCGTTGCGTTTACTATAGCTATTCTGCGTTTTCTGGTCTGTTCCATATTTATTAATATTGCTTCCAGTCATCGCTTCTTTGCTTTTTTACCTCCCTCCGGCGTTGCTGATTTTATTGCGTGAGGCGGCTTTTTTTAGGTGCGTGGCTGATGATGGCTTACGTGTCGCTCCTGCTGACATTGTGTCAGTCACCCGACGCAGTTATATGATGTATACTGCGACGGTAGTGAGCGGTAAGCCTACGCAACACGTGCTTGTGCCCCAAAATGTTTGTCAGGGACCACAGTACATTACTTGAGCCGGGAGCAGTGGTTTCAAGTAAACCATCTACATCTCTATGGGCGATACGCTCATAAAAGTGGATACCGCTAAAGGTGGTGACGGCGCTGGCAAATCGTGGACGCAGTCTATTGCTGTTGCTTGAGTCAACACCTTACCGCTTTCCAGATTTTTCAAAACCGCGATGTTACGAAAAAACTAGTCGCATAACATCGACGATAGGTAAGTATGTTCTTGGCAAAACACTGTATGTCAATTATCATGGCGAATCTGGGGATAAACTGGTACCGTCAATGTCTGAATGCCAAACCATGAACTGACTCTACCTAATACATTCAAAATCAAAAAATGAAAAGTGCCATGGAGTATGTTAGCTCTCAAGATTGGTCTTCTTGCCCAGGGGTGCTATAACATCATCGGCTACAATTTCGAGCCTCATTGAACAAACAGATGCTGATACGTGACAGTTAACAGCCTCTACTATCCCAGCCATCATCGACCAGGGTCAACCCCGATCTACTACGCGTCATGGTATCTCCAACGAGTTTTGGAATTATCAAATTGAAATTGGACAATGACTAGATACTAAGAAATCCCGGGGAACGGTTTAACGTGGTGTGTATACCTGCTTTGACCTGTTATGTATTCCAATGGCCCATACGACTAACTACTTACGCATTCACACTCACATAAGTGCAACGGTTAAACGGTTTCTGAGAGTCTGGAATCGATAGTATGCGTCTAAAATGAAGCAGCTAATTTTAGGGCAATAATGTATGTCGAGTATGTTCCAATATATGCATTAAACCCTATACGACGAAAATAACCCGCTTTCAATTTTCATACATTGTTGCATCAGACTATATACAATGAATAAAGACAAAGTCCATTTAACTGACTGTAATCGTGCTAGTTCCACTAGGCAACTTGGTGCCATTGGCAAAAGCCTCCGTCACCATGAACATGTTCTGCTCAAAATTACCAAGGCGGTACCCAGCCTTGCTCCACGCATCGAAATGGTTTCCGGTAGTGATGCTCCCACTGACAGTTCCAACACGTGACTCGGCATCGGTTCGAACTGAGAAGTACTGTGTGAAAGTCCTGGTGCCTTCAATCGACGGCTTGTTGACACGCTGCGCCGTGTAAAAGTTGTAGCTGGCGCCATCGGAAGTGAAGTTGCTACGCAAAGTCCATGGTTCTCCTGGGGCAAGCAAAGCACTTCCCTCAACGATGTAGTATTCTACCAACGGGTTGCGTGTCCATCCGTAGAGCGAAAGATAGCCTGGACCCTTGGCGTTGTACTGTCCTGAATACCTGACGGTCCTGATACACACTATTAGTTTCTATTGAGAAACAGACCAGTATGGTAATCAAAAGCGATGAGAATCAATTATTCACAATCAAGTTACGTCACGGGGGTAGAGTCAACGTACTTTCGTCCAGATCCCCAACCGGTACCCGCTACCATGCCGCCACCGGGCTGGCCATTCCATGAGCACGAGTATTTTCCACCTCCCTGCTGCTGGCAACTGAATTGTCCTGAACCTTCAGTCCACCATTGCCACGGAGAACCTTGTCGTGTAACGAGGTCAGTGTGGGCTGAGTTGTAGTTGTCCTCTGTCAGACCACTGGGGGCGGAGAATGCGCTAGGGACGATGGCCAAAGCCGTAGCGATAAGAGAAGTGAATGCGACCATTGTTCGTCTCGATTTCTCTCTAGAATCGTGCTGTCGATTTCTTGTTGTTTTTCCAAGCAAGATGTCGAGTTGCGGGGCATGGGCTTTATACTGATCTTGAATACCGACCAGCGCACCCAGCCAAGCCCAACCCAAATATTCTCTAAACAAACTCCATTTCCCAACCGGCCTTGGTCGACGCCATACATCTATGACATCGGGAATTTAACCACTAGCGTATGAGTACATCATTGCTTTTGTGAGGGCAGCCTCATATCCCGAAAGCAAGCCAAGCTTCGATCGGAGGGATAATTTAGCGAAAGCTTGTAAACTCTAAACGACTAAGACTGGGGTACATTGTGCTGCAGACGGCACATGGCCCTTCCCCACAATTTACGCATCGCGTAATGGGCGTGAAATTGATTGCCATTGGCTGTGGGCGTACGGCAGATGGCTAAACACCCTGCGCGTTCATTGCCGAGTGGCGAGCGGGTGAGTGCCACGATAATGAATCCTTTGGGTTACCTCTCCCGGTGGGAAAAAGAACCCGTTGTTTGATTAGTACGTCAGCCTCCGTGGCTAAGACACAACCAGCTAAGACTATGCGAGGAACAGGGGAAGGCATGATTTTCCACCGATGCGGCTAACCTGAACTGTGTTAATGCCACAGATGCTTAGCCTGCACGGCTCGGGGGAGAAATTCTTCTTCAAACATACAAGGTTCTATTAATTCTACGAGTCAGAAAGACGATTGCGTAAGGCATGGAAGAGCGAATATCGTCAAACTAAAGCAAAGGCAGTCCACCGAATGAGCACGAGGAAAGATTAGTGTTAGCCTTCCTCACGCTCTCACAGACTTGAAAATTATTCTACCCTTTACGAGCGACGCTGTGGGCTCGTCGTTGTTGCTGGTTGGAGCGGGGTGGCTGGGACGCTGGGCGGCGGGCTGGTGGGAGCTACACTCCTCAGTGTAACGGGCACTTGACCCGAGCTGGTGTCGTTCCAATAAAGCTGAATTGTCTCCGAGTCGATAACCAAAGCCGTGAAAAGCATATCCATGGTGCCATCATCCTCAATCCGCAAAACAGTGTTGCCGTAAAAAGAGAAGCCGGTGGTGTCAATGGATGAGTTTCCACCGTTGCTAGGAGGGAGGAATCCGATGCGGGTGTCGTTAGATACCTTGCTAGGTATGAAGAGCGTGGAGCCGCTCCATTCGGCTGTCTTGTTGACGGGGGAGGCAACCCAGGAGTCGTCATCGCCAGTGACGACTGATTCGTCTCAGCAGTGAACGCTTTCAAGTAGGTGGAGAACTTACAGCTGACTTGTTCTACATAGGAATCATTGTCGGCGGTTTTGCTTGGGTTTCCTGCAAAGGCGAGGCCTTTTAAAAGTCAGCTAGGGAAGTGAACCGAGGCTTGATTGTAGGCTATGCTCGCACCTTTGTTGAAGAACATAGGCATACCGCCTATTTTTGTGCCGTATGCATATAGCTCGAAGGGTTCAGTAGGAGCGGCGGCAGCGCGTTTCTGCGGTGCGCAAAGGACGGCCGCTGGCAGAAGAGCCGCGAGAAGTGTGCCTTGGAGGATGGAAAACATTATTAAACGAGTGACTGAAACAGAAAGAATCAATAAGCGAATGTGACGTCTGGATTAACGTAGGTGAACCGAAAGGTACCGATAGTTAGTGGCAGGAGTCTGCTCAGGTTTTATACAACGGTTCACTCAGAGAGGTACCGCCTCAGGGTGTAACTATGCTAATTTGTCCGTTAATTCTCCGGGTTCTCTAGTTAGACCAGAGATACGCAATGCGATCCCGATCCCGACGCGGCACTGGGATTGGCAGGCAGGTTGCATTCAGGATTATTGGCGTGTTCCTCTATACTGTCGGAAGAAGCCGTTGCCTGTCGGTGCCTGACAACGTGGTGATGCGAATGCGGTATTTTTTTCCCATGCCAAGCCAGCGATAATGCGATCGCAGTACTGTTTTTTTTCCCATAGTTCCCCGATTAGGTACCCACAAAAGGAAGGGTTGCGTAAGGCCCAAGGGGTAGTGTGATTGACGGACTTGATGGTGTCACTAGTCATGTTCATGCAGCTGGCCCTTGGTACCTGGCTGCACATTGCGTAGTACGGCTGCGGGCATGATGCATGCATCGGTGTCGGTCCGGAGCCGCTGGCCCCACAGATCTATTACTTCACCTATCAAACATACCGCAGTAAGCCTTGAATCGCGCGGTTCTTGGCTACATTTTTTGCATGGCATTAACGCTTGTGACATATCGCGTCCTATAAAACTAGGAAGCATGGCTAACCTTAAACGGCCGTGATGTCTACCCTTGTAGTTGCATTGAGGGAGGAAAACGAAAAACTTTTAGAATGCTACCGTCCCACCCCCTTTTGGCATCCCACGGTGACGCAGCTAGAAGACTTGGTCCTTCATGTGGGACTAGTACCATTGGATTTTTATTGTTTTATGGATACTTCCTGTAGTCGATTACACACTGCCGCTGACACTACAGCTAAATATCCTTACCAGATCACAAGCAAAGCTATCAAAATAAGATGAGTTAGGCTAAGTAGTGTGGCTGAGAGAAGTGACGGATAGCCCCCTTGTTGAAACCTGGAGAGAGCAAGGGAATATAATTGGCTCTTTGAATATAAAACATTATTCTCTCATGCAAAACGCCCCATTTTTAACCTTAGTCAACTCCTTTGTTACCGCAGGGGGCGTCCATCATTTCTGTCAGTCCATAGTAGGCGGTGCACAATCGCATTCGCTTTGTTCGTGACGAGTCGTCACATAGGTACTACTGCAGTGTCAAAACGGTTGGGACTCACGGCAGTTAGTCGGACCAAGACTTTAGTCCCTTATGCTTGAAGGGGTCAGTACACCATCGGTATCAGTCAGTGGAGAGAGAAAGATGGAAAAAGCATAAAGGGTGACAGACTGCCATTGATTGTAGGCCACGAACTTTGGTTCTACACCTTCATTCGCTTAATTTTGAGCCTTTTGGTTCTTTCCTCTCGCTCATTCTCGTTTGATAGCTTGATTAATTGTTGACTCCAATTTGGGGTTATCCTTTGCATCCTCAATCGTCCCATATCTTAATACACCTTCCTTACTCTAACATCCATCGCCAAAACGATGCATTTCCCCAGCTTCATCGCTGCTTCGACAGCTTTGGTGGGGTTTGCTGCTGCAGCCCCATCGCATTCGTTTCAAGGTCAGTACAGTTTTCCACGATTCTCCAAACGATCCAAAACTTAAGATATCTCGATAAGCTAATCCGAATATAGCGAGAGCTGAAGCATGTGCTGGAAATACAGCAACTACACGCTCACAGTGGTGCGATTACTCCATCGACACAGACTTCATGAATGAAGTCCCCGACACCGGAGTGACCCGGGAATACTGGCTCGAGCTTACCGATGTTACGGTTTCGCCGGATGGCGTATCTCGATCGGCAATGGCAATCAACGGTTCCATTCCGGGACCCACCCTGTTCGCAGACTGGGGTGACACTGTCAAGGTCCATGTCATCAATTCGTTGACCACTTCGCATAACGGCACTAGTCTACACTTCCACGGCATACGCCAGAACTACACGGTGCAAAATGATGGTGTCGCTTCCATTACCCAGTGTCCCACTGCTCCTGGTCAGTCCATCACTTATGAGTGGAGGGCAACGCAGTATGGCAGCACGTGGTATCACTCACACTTTGCTTTACAAGCGTGGCAGGGTGTCTTTGGTGGTATTGTTATCAACGGGCCTGCTACTGCCAACTATGATGAGGATCTCGGTATGCTTTTTCTGAATGATTGGGACCATCAAGTGAGTGCAATGCTGTTTGCCTTTTCCAATTTTGGTCAAGTTGCTAATTTATTGCTAGACTGTTGACGAGCTCTATATGTGTGCGCAGGTGAATGGCCCACCTACGTTGGCTAACGGCCTCATCAATGGTACAAACACATACGAAAACGGGGGGTCCCGCTACAGCACAACGTTCACTCCCGGCACCTCGTACCGTATTCGCCTTGTCAACGGTGCAGTTGACACGCACTTCAAGTTCATGATTGACAACCACACCATGACTGTTATCGCTTCGGACCTTGTACCAATCGAGCCATTCGAGACCAACGTTGTCACAATCGGCATGGGACAGCGCTACGATGTTATTGTGACTGCCAACCAAGCCGACACGGCCGACAGCTTCTGGATGCGCGCCATTCCCCAGTCGGCATGCTCCGACGTTGCCAATGAGGATGATGTCAAGGGCATCATCTACTATGAGGGCTCTACTCAGGAACCAAGCACTTCTGGCTACTCTTATGTTGACAGCTGTGATGATGAAACCGAGAACTTGGTGCCCCATATTTCCAAGACTGTTGGAGCTACTGCCGGCACGACAGCGGACACCCCAGTTTCTGTCGGCACGAATAGCGACAAGATGTTCCGATGGTACCTGAACAGCACTACCATGGTCGTTGACTGGAAGAATCCTACTCTTGAATCCATCGTTGATAACGTCCGAAGCTTCGAGAAGGACGACGCAATCATTGAGCTCCCAAATGCCAATGAGTGGGTGTATGTAGTTATCGCCACGACTCTCGGTGTACCCCATCCCATCCATCTCCACGGTCACGATTTCTTCGTTCTTGCCCAGGGTGACGGAGAGTACACATCATCGACCGCATTGAATCTTAACAACCCCCCGAGGAGAGATACTGCCATGCTTCCAGCATCTGGACATTTGGTACTTGCTTTTGAGACCGATAACCCCGGTGCCTGGTTGATGCACTGCCACATCGGATGGCACACTAGCGAGGGATTCGCTCTGCAGTTCATTGAGAGGTATGATGAGATTACCCCTCTGCTTGATACTGCCAGCCTCAACCAGAACTGTGCTGCATGGAGGGAACACGAGGAAGCGTTCGGTATCGAACAGGAGGACTCTGGTGTTTAAGATGTAAATAACGACGCCTGCACGGATTTTCATATGTTGAGGTTGTATATTCCCATAGGAGCTCATAGATTTCTCATAATATTAATAATTTCATAAATTCATATGTGCAAGCCGTGTTTTGTTGATCAAGTAACTCGTATTTTTTTTTATTTGCCTGTTCTGATGTCTGGGAGTATTAGGTAAGATCCCGTCGACAAACAATTATCTATGTGCAAACTTCATGTCGAATCATTATTGTCGTCGTAATCATTCGCATGGCTTTTGGTTCGCCAGTAACAGTGTGGGGTATGCCCCTCTATCGTTGTCCAGAGGCTTTCCCAACTCAGGCAAATCATCACGCCCATCTTTGAGCTCCCACTCTTCACCCAATTCGGTACAGAGAATACCTACCAGCATTCCAATCATCTTCGTACCGAATTCTTTCGTCTTTTCCGTGTTTGACGGACACGACAACGCAAACGGCATGAACCCCAAACGTTCCTGTTCTCGTTTTGCGCTCGACGCAGCGTAATCATTTTTCCTAGGGCGACTGAGGTCCCGCCAGCGCTCTGGCCTAAAAACAAGCGGATCATCGTCACCCAATAGGCTCGAGCGATGGCAAGCTTCGAGGTCAACCTCATGTAACTCTCCGTCGTATTGGCGTTGAATGCGGCTTATTGGCGGGTACAAGCGAAGCGCTTCATTTATGATGAAGTGGGGCTTAAGGGAAAGGGTCGAGCTCTTGCGGAGCGGGCCGACAAACCTGTTGTCACTGGTGACATCGATCATGGCACTCTCCCAGAGCATGTTGGTATAGTGCTTCATCATCTCAGACCATTCCGGCCCATTCTCCGCATTTCGGAAGCGTATCTCGAGGAAACATCGGAGGACAACACGCCAAATTGTGTCGTAGGCATGCATGAGCAGGTTCAGCGGATTCCTGTATTTCTGCATAGGCTCCGGTAGCTTCGAGTTGGCTCGTTTGGCCCGCGTCGATGTGCTGTTCAAAGCCGATACATAGGTCGGTATAGAGAGGGTAACTCGACGGAGTGCGGCGTGGAGGTCCTCTTGCTCGCTCCACCCCGGAAGTCGGTCTGCCGCCCTCTCGTAAGTAACTAGGAGCTCATTGAGGTGGGAACTAACGTACAGCATATCCTTGAAGTGTTCCGGATTTTTCTCAGCGGCCTTGGCATCCTTGAAAAGATAATTCAAGGAAGTCTTGAGTGTAATGTACCGCACAAGCTCGACAAGATCCACTTGCTCACCTTTCTGTTTCATGTACTCATACAAGCCGGAACGAGCTTGAGCCATGAGATCACGCCAATCTTGTGACCTGTCCGACTCGCCCAGATGAATTGCTGCTTCCATCTTTTCAATTGCTTCCTTTATGTTTGCATCACTGGTGCTCTTCATCTTAGAGGTGAACGCATTGTAGATGCCGAATTTTTCTACAAGGTCCCAGTTTGGCAACACCCTTGCCTCCAGGTGCCTTCCCTTGTACTTCGTACCGTTTGGTTGAAATCGAATCGTGTCTCTATAGGATTTAACCATATCAAGAAGTTGCTTATCTTCTTCGCGCTTTTTCTCGACGCGTGGATCGGTCTTCATGGTTGCGATAATCACTACAGAGAAGCGTGTGACAAACAACCAATACGGTGGGCGTCATTTTTTTTATATAATTTGTTGGTTACATTTTTCATGCATAACGCGAAGCGATAGTGTGCACACAAGAATTTTGAGATGTATACATTGTGAATCAAAGAAGTAAACACTTTGCATCTTTGGTGCTATTGAATATGCGTGTACCCGTGTGAAGCAACAATAGCCCCACAAACATAAATTTCAAAGAGCAAACATGTGTCTCGGCCCACGTATCAAACAGGTTCAAAGTTGCTTCAAAGCTGCGGGTTTGTCATTTGCTAGTTTTCATGCACCAAATGAGACAAGGGAAATCTCTCTATATAATATAGCTCAATATCAGAACATGAAGAGATCAGTCACGATTCTCCAGTCTCATTAAACAGAACTCACCATAGAATCATCTTCTCTATTGCCGCCTTCTTGCTGTAGTTTTTCCACATTCCAACCATGAGTGAGCTATCGGCCCAGCCTCAGCAGAAACCGAAAATTATAGACAATGTTACCGAGAGTCATTCACAGTACAGCTCGGCAAATCCTTTCCTATCAGTTTCAAAATGACACGCATAGTATTCACCCTTCCTTTGGCGGGGGAATTTACATAGTGTTCAAACGACATTTTGCAGTTCAAGACCACCAAGGCCATATTAACATTTTGCGACGTTCCTCCCACTCGTAGGACTGCCGTAATCTAGGTTGTGCAAAGACATTAGCTGTCACCATAAGCTCAAGCACACAAATGCCCGCGTTATGCAGCCCCATCAGCGCTGTTTCATTACAGTTATCCCTTCAAACTGCACTATATATTATTCACTAAAACAATCTTTATCCATCATCTACCGTTCGATACCTGAGTGGCTTCGAAAGAAAAGATTTACTTTCAAACATTACTTCTATAATTTCAACGATCACTACTTATTAGAATCTCTACCAATACCACTTATAAAAATGGCAAGAGTTCAATCTGCGCGCGCTTCCAAAATGAATAAGCCAAAAGAAGCAAAGGGTAAGCCAAAAGGCCCCAATAGTAAATCAAAAGATGATAAGGAGGAACTTCAGCAAGCTGATATCCTGAGTACCCTCGACGCAATGGCAAGTGGGACTCCTTATATTATCATGTATGGAAGGCGAGTTCATGAATGTCTCTCTTCAAAATCGCAAATGCACATCCTAAGGCAGATTAGCAAAGAAGAGAGGCATCAAAACGGGCTCAAAATATTCCACCACCCAGTCTCATTCAGGGATTGGCTGGATACGTGCAGCTACTGTATCGCCACAGGAGACGAAGAAGACAAATACAAGAAATGCACTATCCTCGATCTCCTAGAAAAAGTCAGGTACAATGGCACACGTGGCAAAGGAACCGTCTTCTCCTTCTCTGAGATGCCATGCTGGACAGGGAACTGGAAGCGCGACCACGCGAAGAAACCAGCGGGACACGATTGGGCAGGTATGCTCATCAAGCGAGCAACCGATGACGAGCAATGGTGCCTAAATATCTATTGCATCGGAACGGATCCCATTGCGAGTCCTAAACGGTTCATGCGCGCGTGGGGAGGCAGGTGGAAACTTTGGTTGGCACTCCGCACCGTGTTTCATGTCACCGAGGTGAACATATCAAATTCGATTTTCATAGACCAAGTTGATTCTTGCGTCATGAATTCCTTGATGTGGATTCATCAGGTGGTCACGACATGTGACGGAAGCCCTTGGAAGACGGAGAAGGAGGAGCGACTCCGTTTATTGGGACTGCGTCAACTTGCGGCAGGGGCCGATCTGCATGAGCAGATTGCGCCCTCCCGATAATATGCACCGACGTCGTCGCGGAGTCGCTTCCAGTAACATTTCCTCTTTTTATCGGTCGTTGACTTGATTATTACTGTTTTCAATCAAACTTTATTAAAACAATTTTGCTGCCCCTTCGCAGTGCTACGACGTTATTATATAAGCCGTGATCTTTCGTGAGAAATATACATATGTATAACTAAGAATTTTAAAAACAACATAGAAAAGTTAGATGAACAAGAGGGATCAAATTTACTAATCTATATCTTTCGTGCTGAGATGCGAAAGAACTTCAACTCGCATTGTGTCTATATAATCCCACTTTTTAGCAATGTCATACGAGGCTGACAATGCGCATCTACTACACACTATATAAGTAGTTCAACATCGCTATTATATGAACATAGATCATTCAAAACTCACTACAAACATCTCTTCACTCTTTTAATCAAAATTTACCAAGATTAAAAACAACCTAGAGTCACAGATTCTGAAAATAAACACTATGTCGGCTAGACCAGACGTAGAGGATTTGGAATGCGCCAGCAACCCCAAAATCCGCCCGCACCTGAAAATATATAGTATCAAATTGCACCGCGGCCTCAAGCCAAAGGAGGAATCCATCCTCCTGAGGAAGTTGTGGGAGAGATCACGTGCACAGTCCCCTTTTGCAATTTACCCTCGTCCGGCTAGATTTCTAGACTCCAGGAATCTAGAAGAATGCAGGGAGAAAACCGTGTCCCCGGACTGGTTCTTTAATGGCCTTGACATGATCGAGCAATTGATCACGTATGCAAGCCATTACGCAGGAGAGAACAGTGGGGTTCTGTTCGCTTTCAAAGAGGTGGCAAAATATATAGGAATGAAGGCTGCCGATGACCGAGGCCACTTTTGGGGTGGATAACCCGTGATCTTCTGTAAGTAACCGAAAATTTCCAAAAATAATATAGCATAATATAGTAAAATTTTATGAACAAAGGGGTTCTTATTACACAAATCTATACCTTCAGTACCGCTAGCATTGTGCCTAAGCAACCGCACTTTCTAGCTCTTTGTCTGCTAGCCATAAATAACTCTATAAACTGCACCTTTAAAGCTGCGCTTTCATGAGCTTTGTTGAAACAAATCTTCACTATGTGCCATTTGGCATTGTATGATTACAATGTTATACGACACTACACACTATATAACAGCTTACTTCACGGTTGGTATATGTGAACAACACAAAATAACTATTTTATACAAACACAAACTATTTACTACTCATAAAACAAAACAGTTCTCAATTTTCTTCACCGATATTCATAAAGATGGACCTCGATAAAAAGTCGCAGTGGATTAAAGCGGCCCTTGCAGTGGACAGGCCAGGCATAGAAGATGTTATACACGCCTTCGAAGAAAGAAAAGATGAAATTCCATACATCACGATGTACAGCAACAAAGTGGGACGCTACACGCAACCCGGAGGTCACAGTAAAGTCCTAAGGAAGCTTCAGGGGACGACAAAAGCCGACTCCGCCTTCTCCTATTTCCACCATACCGTAAGTTTCCTAGACAACGCGGATCGAGACTTATGTAGAGAGAGAACGAAACCCACTTACCAGAATTCGCTTTTTGAGAATCTTGAAACTATCGAAAACTTGCTAAAAAGCGCAAAGTCCAACGCAGAAAAAGACCGAGGGACTCTTTTCGCTTTCATGGAAGTGGGAGGGTACACGGGAATAGAGAAGCTTGATGCCAACCTCGATTCACACGTTTGGGCTGGTCTGCTGGTCAAGAAGAAAAAGACTCAGAACTCGACCACGGAGGAGTGGTGTCTCAATATTTATTGTATATATGAGGTTCCCGAAGATGCGACAAGCTTTTTGACGACCTTTTCTGGACGACGAAAGCTTTGGGATGCACTCCATGAGGCGGACATGAAAGTCACAGAAGTAAATACTGCGAAGGCGGTGCTCACACCGGTCAAGGACACCTGCGTCATTAACAGCTTTCACTGGCTGTGGACCGCGAGAAAAGCGACCGGGGGTCTGTGGGAGCAGAACGATCCACGGAAAATTAATTTGCACCTAAGGACGTTGAGCGAGGGGGACGATTTATCCAGCTTGAGCAGGTGAGCGTCCCAGCTAAATCATTTAATCCATGTGCTCTGATGCAAAACCGCGTCACTGCTATGCGATTGAAGGCTACCACCCCTAGAGCTCTCGTTGTTGTTCGCTGCAGATTATTCCATCCCTTTGCCCCTGTACCGTATTAGTCGCACTGTAGAAATCGTGATCGCTAGAGTTTCAGCATAATAGCGTATTTGATGAGACGAAGTTAACGTCCTGGAAAATAGAAACAGTTTCAATAATATCAATTCTTCAAGATACAAACAAAGATTTCATTGATAATGTGAGAGAATACATGTACAAGTTAACCACAGCATACTAATTTAAACGGCTTTTACCACATCATCTGGTTGAGCAGCTTCTCCTGCCCTCACATCCTGACTATTTTTCGCACTTCCGCTTTCATTCTCACTCGCTCCATCGCCTTCGGATCCCTGACCTTCAATCGCTAGTTTTTTACTGCTTCATGTTAATAAAATATTCGTTTACTCAGCCTATTAGAATTTCCCGTGAAGTGCAGTGGACTAGACGGCCAAGGTAAAGAAGAGTATGGAACTTACGCCTCGCGTTTATGCAGATACCGCATCAAAGTAACTCCAAAAATCGCCAAAAATCCAAAGAGAATGAGAATTTGGTATCCATATTTGTACTTTGGTGCATCTTGGGTAGGAAAGAGTACCACTGTGGATTTCGAAGGAGAATGTTCGTTAGTGAAGTTCTATGCGCTCTTGAATGGAGGATGAGTGGGAGATACGTACGTGGTGTCCACAGGACGAAAGCGTATGAGACAATATTCGCAGTTGCAACGAGGAGTTGACGTAGATTGGGGTCTGCGGCGTTGAGGTTGTTTCCCCATGCCTGCATACAAAGGCGGAAGATTAGTATCCAGTTTCTCACGCGCCATCATCTGGAAGTGCAATAAGCTTCCGTGACTTGCAATTAGAACAGGGGTCCCTGCCGATCCCGCATAGGAGATATAGTACGCAAACAGCAACGCGCTATTCGGTACATTCCAGACAGTCAATATGATATTTGACACAATCATCAGCACCATCAAACCGACAATAAGCCAATACCGCTGGCCCGTGCGATCAGCGATGATGCCCCAGGAGATGGTGACAACTATGGCAAGCGCATTGCCCGCTGTCGGCAAAACGTTGGTTTGGTAGACAGAGTACCCCGACGCTTTGAGCCACAAATTGAAGTAGCTGGTCGCGGTGTGGCACTGCGCGATCATCACATACGGCAGAATGAAAGCCCAAATCTTCCACCCAAAGAAAACTTCCTTAATGACTTTAAGCGACAAACGAACTGGCTCGCTGCGTCCCAGGCTTTCGATCCTGGAAACTCCGTACTCGCGCTCCTCCTTGTTCCAGTAAAAAGCGCGCGTCGTGTGTGGGAGGTCCGGGATGCCGAAGAAGCCCCACAGTGCGATGGGGATGGAGATGACGCCGTCCATGATGAAGAGCCAGCGCCAGCCAGCAAGCCCGTGTTTACCGTTCATAGAGGTGTAGAGACCCGCCTGGAGGTAACCGCTGAACATACTAGCGATTTGCTCGACTTGGAGGAGGATCGCGACGCGCTTTGTGAGTTCTTTGGGGCCGTACCACCCGCCGAGGAGTGCGACGTAGCCGGGGAATGCGCAGGCTTCGAGTAGACCGATGAAGAATCGGAGAGCGTACATCTAAGGATCTATTGTCAGTAGGCACCTCAAGATGTCGCGTATGATAGGAATTGCTGTATAAGAATGTTGTTTTAGCTTACGGTCTGTATGTTCTTCGATCCAGCCATGCCCATGACCAGGGCCGACCATGCGATTTCACAGCATGGGATGAAAATGGATGGACGGACAAATTCAAGCTGGATCAATTGAGCTGGTACGCTGCCGATAATAATACCGAGCGCGAACCAGGTGTTTAGCCAATTTCGTTCATTGCCGTACAGATGGAGCTGCACAATGTCAGAGATAGGTTAATGAACAATGGTGATGAGAATGGTGCACACATCTTCTTTCATGCCAGATACGAAAGCATTGCTATAGTTTGTTTGATCTAGGTACTTGATGAAGTAACCAAGACAGATGGTGGTGCTGCGTCGTCGAAAGTCAGCATATCATGTCCATATTTTGCGAGATGGGATGAATAGGGTTCGTACAATAAATATGCATCGAGCTTCTGGACATATTTTCGATTGCGCTTATCTCCGTCGGCAGTGTCCCATATCAAACCCAAGGCACGACGCCACAGCGGAGCCTTCTCAGCTTCTTCAGCGTTACTGGAGGGCGCTATTCCCGTTGTCACGAGAGCTTCATTTTTTGGAACAGCCAGTTCTTGCGGGTTGGAGGCCATGGTTGGTCGATCAGACAGCAGAGAAGGAGTGACAGCTACCAGATCCCCGGGCCCGTGAAACGTTTTATATGCATGCAATACGACATGTGGGATATGACAATTGAGATTAGGGGATCTCCGCTTCACAATATTGGAGGAATTTGTCGAAAATCGGGCCAGGGCCGTTAATCGGATGTTCTACGTTTACAGTATACAGTACGTTGCGTCGAGACGGGCTAATGCTAAGTCAGGCTTTGCCTAGTCAAGAGTCGGAGTCAAGCTTGTTAAGCTGCAACTACGGAGAAGGCTTCTATTCCGTGGCAGGATCTAAACCAGATGAAGCGTGTTGGGGTGGATATGGACTTAGTTTAGAGGGTGCTACATGGGTAGTATGGGGATTTTGTTGATGTTATCGTGGAGAACGATCGCACCATTCCCGCTTTTCCCGCTTCGTGTCAAGCGCCCCGCGATCGTCGTTTTGAACATCCATGTCATTGAGATAAGGCCGCAGTTACACGCGAGAAAAGAATCGTGGCGTTTTATCAGTAACCATGTATCGGGAAGAAAATTAAACGTTTTTTTCGGGATATGGCTTCCGAAATCGGCTCTTCGTTGCATTCACATCGCAAGTAATTGAGTTCACTACTTTGTATCATCAAACCCTCCCAATTATTTGCACGACATAAACATAACTTTGAAGTCTGCATACCTAGATACACACGCATATGCAGGTGCGCAAAATCAGCATCCATTGCACAATATTCGGAGCGGGTACACAGATCACGTGGCCTCCTCAGTCAACATTGGATGAAACGTCGCCATGTTCACTTCGAAGGCTCTCCATATCACCCTCCCCAAAGTCGACTTCCCGGCTCCAAACCAAGTAACAGATTCCACCAGCGTCCTTACCTTGAAAAACCTTGTGCACGAACCGCTCATCCGTTGGAACCCACATGGCGTACTCACTCCTGGACTCTTTGCACACTGGACTTCCTCAGATGACAGACGAACATGGCGATTCACCATCCGCCCCAACGCAAACTTCCACGATGGGAAAAAATGCACCGCATCCGATGTCACATCCTTCATCACCGCTATCCTCGACTCGCGAGACACATTTGGGATGCGTTGGAGCTATCATCGATATCTATCACGAGCTACCATCACCGCTGAAAACGACGCCACCGTTGTAGTGACGAACCCAAGCCCTTGCGAATGGGTAAAAGATGTATTCACCGATTTCTACCTATCTCGTGTGGATGAGCGAGGATTCGGTGTCTTAGGAACGGGACGATACAAAGTCCTTTCCTACTTGCCAGGCAAGAAAGTCGAACTCTTAAGCCTCAATCCCTCAGCCCGGTACATTCACATCACCTTCACCGCCGAACCGAACCCAGAAACTCGCCTCGAATTCCTCCAAACCGCCCAAACAGACGCAGCCCTAGGTCTGGAAGACCTTCCCACACATGATCTTCAAACTCTCAAAACCCTCCCCTCAATAACCCTCATCACAAAAACCTCCACCCTCTCCGTAATATTCTACCTAAACTGCACCTCCTCCTCCATCTTTTCCTCCCCAAACGCCAGACGGGCAATTAACCACGCTCTTGACACCTCCCGCTTAATCCGTGATGTCTACGCCGACTACGCAGACCCCGCCTCCACAATCGTAAGCCCCTTCCATCTCGGCGCAGCACAATCAACCCTCACATTACCGATCCGCTACGACCCCGTAGAAGCACGACGACTGTTCGAAGAAAGCGGCATCGATTTCAGCAACCCTCCAACTATAACGTTACGAACACCGACCTTCATGCCAACCCACGCTGAAGCAATCTCTAACTTCGTAGCCGAGGCGCTGCGTGCCATTGGCTTCAACGTGACCGTAGAAGTCGAAACCAACCGCCCCGCGTACGCGAAACAGATTGGTTTTGAGAAGAACGTCGGTGATTTGGCGTTGTTTGATTCTTCGCCGAATTCTACGTTTCGCGTGTTGGATGATAAGATTTCGAGTGGGACGAAGGGAATATGGTGGCAGGGGTATGTGAGTGAGGGGGTGGAGGGGCTGATTGGGAGGGCAAATGATGCGGTGGGGGAGGATGAGAGGGTGGCGAGATATGGGGAGGTGTTGAAGAGGTTGGGGGAGGACCCACCGTGGTTGTTTGTTGTGCATCCGGTCGCTGTGCTGGGGGTTAAGAAGGGAGATAGTGAAGGGGAGGTACAGGGGGTGTTTATTGATCAAAGAGGAGCTCTGGTTATAGACTAACTAGTGTGAAAAAGCTTATGGAATAATAACATCAGCGTTTTTTCTTGCTCCCATACTCTTTTGTTGCCACCCTCTCAGTGTCCTTGAAGCTACTGCCTTGCAGGCGCAACAACAATCCTGAACCCATTCCCCCTCCAATGACTCTCCTGCTCCACGCTCCCGCGATACGTCGCCGCAGTCTTGTGTCTCTCACTCGAAAAACATCCCCCTCGAAGCACCCTCCTCATACCCTTCTCCAAGTTCATCGCTTCGCGCCCATCAGTCGCACTCCACGGATACCGAAACGATGGCTCAGTCATATCGGTGCCCCAGGCCGTACTGCACCATTCCCACACATTCCCCGCCATGTCGTAGACACCGAACGGTGAAACGTTACGGGGGAAGACGCCTACGGAAACGGGACCGTTAAGCATGGTGACTTCGTAGTTTGCTTCTTCCCTCCCGATGGAGACATTCTTAGTACCTTGCGACCGTTCTTGTTTTTGGCGTTCTACGTCGTCCTTGGCTTGCATCGTCATGTCCGGCCACTCGACGCCCCAAGGGAATATCCTGCCGCCGCCGTCGTCGACCGTGTCCTGCATACCGCGCGCCGCGTACTCCCACTCCGGCTCGGTTGGTAACCGCACCACTTCATCGAAACGGATCTTTCCCTCTTTGCGCCACTCCGATGTAAGCCACTCGCAGTAGCATACCGCGTCGTGCCATGTCACGTCGGTCGCGGGGATATTGAATCGCTGGTCCCAACACATGGTCGGGATGTTCCAAGGGCGGTTTGAGGCACTTACGAATTCCGCGTAGTCTTGGTTGACGACGGGGAAGACGCCCATTTTGAATGCCGGGATGGTGATTTGGTGGATGGGGAGCGAGTTTGTGTTCGAGGCTGAGCCCATGGTGACGGTGCCGCCGGGGATGTTGACGAGTGCTTGTAAGTCCCTCGGATCACCTAGATGAGAGAGCATCCTGCCCGCCTCTGCACGCCGCGCGCAGAAGGCGTCACCTTCGAGGACGGCAAGGAGTTGCGACTTGACGATGTCACGGCATAGGCTATTTTCGCGCATGAAGCTGGCGGCGAGTAACGCGCCCACGTGCGTTGTGTCTTCCGCGGCGAGGATCGCTGACATGATTTTTTCCAGCTGTAGGGTGTTTTTGGAGGTTGTGAGGCGATGAAGGATGCTGCGGACAATGGGCTCCCATGCGGTAGGAGAGGAATTAAAACAAGTGATGGTTGTGTCTAAAGGCTGCTCTATGAGATATCGCGCTGCCAAGAGTTGTTGTATTAATTTTGATTCGCAGATTGGTGAGAGAGAATTTTGGCCCTGCACTCGCTTTTGCTCTACCACTTTTGTTGTTGCTCCAGCGTAGTTGTCAAACGCAGTCTTAGGCAACCACGCAGCGGCTTCACCCGCACAACCTAGCCACGCATCAACTAGCATTTCTGCATCGTCACCTCGACTTTCGGTCTGCAAAGCCAATGTGAAGAGAACCGGCCTTTTTGCCGCTTCACCAATTCCTATTGTGACATTTTCACAGTCAGTTCCAGTCAGGGCACTGACCACCCGCCTCCTCTGCACTTCCATCAACTGCATGATCTCAAAACGAGGAACATCAACGGCTAAAGGGTTATGTCTCGCAGCTTCCGAACAGCTCAAAAGTAGCAGCCTTAAATGACTTGTCTCCTTTACCACCTGAACAATGGTAGCTAGGTTGTCTCGACCAGCACACTCAACCGCGTCAATCACGAACAACACCGGACGATACTCGCCCTCCCCAGCCAGAAAACTCGACCATGAATTCCATAACTCTCCACCGATTTCCATCATTCCAAAATTATCTTGCGCGCTACAATAGCGCACTTGCAAAGCCGCATCTCCCCACTCTTCATCGCGCATAAGGCCGTCCTCGTTCCGCACCACTGCCGTCGGCCCAACCTTTCCATCTCTTTCAATATCCGCGCAAAGATGCTTTGCAAATGTTGTTTTTCCAGAACCGCTCGGGCCTGAAAGCAGGACAAGACGGTTGTCGCGCACAACTTCAACGGCGGAGTAATGGATGGTTGGTTCGGGTTCAGCACCTGGGACACGCTTCCTGAGTCCCTTCGCGGCGCGGTCTTCGTGGGTGAAGGTCGTGAGCAGGGGGATGTATGGGAGTTCTGTTATCATGGTTCTGGTTTTCGTGTGGTGCCAGGCTGGAGTTCTCGGGAAATAGCGATCAGATGTGAAATGATGTAGATGTTTAGCGCAAGTTCGCTAACTTGCTTCCGAACATAACTGTGGCGCGGCCGAAGTGCCTCGGGGAGATTATACCTTCTTAATTCTTCATACTCAATTTCGGGTGGCAGCGATGTCGGCGCTTGATAACAAACTCATTTTCAAAACAACCACTGCGCGCAAACATGACATGAAGATTGTTTAGTTTTGCCGAAATACAAACCACAAGATATGCAAAAACCAACACAAAAACCAAAACTAACGGAGCTCGAGGTGTGTCTTGCGGAGCTCTCCGGAGGTTTCCCTTTGGGCGGCAGTCACGTGTTTAATGGAAAATACAACATTTTGGTGTACATGTGCCTAGCGCTGGAGAAGAATCGCAAAGATGTAGAAGAGACCGGCCGAAGAGGGGTAGTTATGGCGCCTCTCCATCATCTGACAAGGGTTGCTTACGATCAAAAATTGAATAATCGGTGATTTCTCTGATTGAGCGATCTTTTCTCATTTGCTCCACGAGGCGTCTTGGCGATATAGAGGGCGGCCGGAAATCGACTTTGTAGTCCGCAAGTTGTATCAGCGTTTTCAAAGGATTTACTAGAGACGGTGCTGATATCTTTGACTTGCGGGACTTGTTAAAGTTATCTATCGTGTAGTCGAGGGCAGAACGCCCTGATGAATCTTGTGCTGTAATTGAGCAGCCAACCACTGAGAGTAGGAATTGAACTGTACTTGGATAAGAATTTTTCGTGGCGAAAATAAGAGGTGTAGTCCCGCATGCTGATTTACTGTCCAGATTGGCACCTTGTTCATACAAGGCACGAGCCAGATGCAATGCTGCGTCGTCTTTTTGTGGTTGGCAAAGAGTCTCTAGCAGCAGGTTGTGAACTTGGGTACGACCATTTCGAAATAGAAAGTCCTTTTCTAGCCCTATGGTCCGATAAATGCCACGACCTAGCACCTTAAGATCTATTGAAGAGAGCCGATCGAGGAAAGATAGTCCGAAGTTGTCACGGGATTGTGCTAGCTTCCGGATTAGATACGTCATGTTAAGTTTTCCCTTTGCCAGATCGGTTAACAGCTTCAAGTGAAAATGTTCCGAAAGACACAAAAAATCAAGAAAGTTTCTCCCTTCGTCATCCACATGGTAAAAGTCGAAAAAGGCCACCTGTAAATTCCCAATTAGACACTCGAAAGCTGTTTTGTGATGTTCGCAACCGCATCTCTTTTCCAAGAGGATTCGAGGGTCAAGGTAAAACATAAATGTGCGATTCTCCTTATCACACGCATTAATGTGACCATATGAGTGGCGTATAAGTTCCAGAAGAACGTGTAAAGGCGCTCCTACACCCGCTGCAAAGAAAAGCTCAGTTCTTCCGGCCGAATCTAGGAATTCCCCGAGCGAACAATCCCTGGCGCTGAATCCCTCACTCGGATTGAACGTGCACTGTGTAATCTTTTGATGAATACAGATGAAATACACAAATTCGCCAACAGACCAAAATTCGCCACCCTGGGAGCAGCAATCCTTAATCAATGCCCAATTATCCGCGCGCATAGTTGCTTGTTGCTGAAGAATAAGCGGCACAGGTGGGCGAGGTCGCTTCGCACGATGGGTATCCTGCGCCGCATATGCCCGAAGCAAGATATCTGTAATTTCGTGGGAAGTTGATGAAGCTTCTGATAGAGATTGATTTAAAGATGTTGCGAGCGAGCTTAAGCTTAACGAGTAGCGCATGCTTACGGCGCGTTTGATGAGGGATCGCTCCGATACGCTACGACCATATCCCTTCAGAATATCCGAGATTTTGGAGTATGTGCTGGCTCTGGAGATTGTAGAAACAGCATCAAGGTGACTATTGCGATCGATCGATATCGAAAGATGATGAAATGAAGGATCATCATCTTCCGCGAGTGGAGCATCTCCGTTTGCTGCAGCAAGAAACGCCTCGAATTCTCGAAGTGGCTGGCCAAGAGGGTAGTCCTCCTCCTGGGGCTCCGCTTCCAGGGTTTCTGTATCTTCAGGCTGTGATTCTAGCGATACTTTCTCCAGGGACTTAGTTCCATTAAGCAGAATTGATTTGGGTTGAGGAATGTCTTTTCGTGGGGAAGTACCCGAGTGCACCGCAGGTGTTTCCAAGCCCAAGATATCAAGTGCTTTGTTCTCTTCGACTGCAGAAACTCGCGAAATGTGCTTATCAGTTGGCACCTCTGGTGATGATATGCGGACTAGGTTTGGTACATCGATCAAAGAGTACCTCCGTTCAGGAGGATTGGGAAAGAGCTCATAGAACTCCAAGTCGCTCTTCAATGGACTGTATGACTCGTGGTCCTCGCTGGAAGGTCCCGAAGCGCAAGACTGCTTCCGATTGCTTTGAGGAGATCTCTTGTAAGATGCGCAACCTCTACGTTTCTTTCTTGCGTATTCAGTCGCGAGTAAGACCTGAAGACGTCCTTTGGTCGTATCCTTATCAGAGGCGCACAGTGTTTTCCACTCTTTTCCGAATAGCGTCTGCATTCTATGTTGTGCAGTTCGTTTACTAGAACGGTCAGTCTTGAGTCGAAATTATATGGTAGTCAGACTCACACCCGTGGGGTTGTGTTATGACTCAAAATGCTGAGTATTTCGAATATCTCGCTGAAATGGAGGCCACATAGTCGAAGCACAACCAGCTTTTTCAGCCAAGGAAGACGCCAGGTATTCTTCCTACCACGGCCAATGTCACCATCCTCGTTGACAGATTTCCTTCGCTTTTGTACGCCTCGTCCAGACTTCCCTGATGTGTTGACGGACTGCCGAAGATTGCGAATTGGACGGGTGCGCGCCATCGTTTCGTCGCTTCCCACAAGACATGAGATAATGAACTTCCAAAATAAAGAGCTACGACAATTCCAGCCAAGTGTAAATTGTTTTTAGGGTATGTTCAAGACGGACTTGGTTGGGACCGAGGGACGCAATATACAATGACGAACACTTGCTTATCAAAAGGCTGAGGCGACTGTGTGCATAAAAGGCAACTCTGTATCTAATGGTCGGTGGCTATGTCAGCAGCCGGTCAAGGATACGAACGGCCACGCAAGAATTTCCATGGACAAACTTATTATCCATTGGTTGGATCTTACCTCATCCATGGAGGGTCATGCATCAATACGAGAGTGGCGCTGCAACAAAAATCGAAGCGCAACAAATACTCACCCAATAGGGGAAGTGCGTAACATGCTAATAGCCCTTTGCGAGTCTACCGAGAGGGACGAGAACATATGTCAGAGCGCGCAACAAATGCATTGTAAGAGAGCGCAACAATTACAAAACAAAGAGAGCGCAACAATCAATCACAAGGCAAAGACAGCGCAACAATAGTTACACGAAACTAAAAGATTAAAAGGGAGACTCTGTTCCATGAGTTCAATTATTGTACTTCCTCAAAATCGAGAGGAAACCCCTGGTGGCGGTGTGGTGCACGGTAGCCTGTCTCTCCGCTGAACCAAGCTTTACCTCCTCCACCCTAATACCCACTAGAACGCGCTCTCATTGACCTCCATGAAGGAAATCCTCGTCGTTTGTTGATTCTTTTTACAGCCTACTATATACCCTTCCCTCTTGCAGATTTCTCGTACATTGATTGCTTGCTTGCTACCTGCGAATTCCACCAAATACCTTCATACCTAGTATTTCAATTTCATCTAGTCGTGCCTCCAGCCGTTCGTACACATCATGCCACGTCCAGGTATAAACAACGAAACTGCGATCACTCCGTGGCGAACATTTAACTAATCCTTACGCACAGAAAGCTCCGAAATCGCCGTTATCTCGGTCATCTCGAACGTCTTGCAAGCCCTCCTACAATTCCTTGGGATTATTATGATTGTGTATTTTCGTCGGATGTCTAACAACGGCTCTCAGGAGTACGCCCCCTTAATATCATTGCTAATGGTTTGGCTTTGCTAATCCTCTATTTAGGGTACGGGCATGATATGTATTCAAGGTTTTAATATCGATTGAATATTTGTTTAAAGCGACAAGACTGTTGCATAAATGAATGAAAGCATCCTATACGGACCACAAAAGCATTGCAGAGTCAAAACTCAATCTTTATGTACTTATTAGTTCTATCTTTGTCTCAAATCCCATCTATGATGGACGAGGACGCCTGATCAATTGATTGCCCATGATGCACATGTGTGGTAACTCAACATAGTCACGTGATTCAGATTTTTTGACATTCTAGTCACGTGATATATGTATTGATGGAACATTGAATCCACGAAGACACACATACGTGTAGGTAGTTATATAGTGTGCTCCTGGCTATCTCTCCTATCATTTTTGGCTTTACCTATACGTGATATATGATTTTTTTCCCGCTGTATTGCTCATGAGACGGATCGGGATCCGCTTGGTGACGCGGATATCAATGAAGGCAGTTAAATAAAAGCGCTTGCTCTTCTATTATTGCAGTTCATGGAACATTAATTTCATTTCTCAAAATGAATCCAAATGTAGGAGTCCACTAAAAAAGCTACTTTATGGCGTACATCCCAGCCAAGGCCAACTCGCGGCATCTGGCGAATCCCTACATAATCCTTCATTGAAAGCGGTTTCGGCGGTTCATGGTCCACTTTCCATGATAGAAGCAATTAGTCTATCCAAACAATATATATGTTCTCCATTATTAAAGAGATTACCTATAACATAAGATCCATGGGTAGTTCGCGGCTAGTGCGCATGAGCCCATCCCACAAACAAATGGTGTCATAATACACAAACATTCCGGATACCTATCGAGTAACGTCTCAAAGCGTAATCCCCATCTAACGAAATCTATTCCGAGATTCGTAGATGTATACATGGATACCCGTTCTGCAAGTGTCCCCGTGGTGGAGACTTTTTTCCCGAACTACCCCGCCCAAGAAAAAAAAAATCCCGCCCTAACCTCCGCATTTCTTGAGGCCAACATCATCGTTACACGCCACCCTCAATCGCTGAACACAATACAAAAACAAAAAAGAATCAAGTCAAACAGTTGACGATCCCTCCCCTGGCGGAACAGCACAAGACTCCGGAAAGAAAAGAAAAAATAGAGGAAGAGAAAAAAGCCCCCAAAATGCCGATCACACGTTCCTTCCCGCTCCCCGCCTCATCACAAGACCTGCCTCTCCCGGACAAGAAACCCTTTTACCTCGTATTCGTCTCGTCAATCCACCCGGAGACGGGCCTCTCATGGTGTCCCGACGTCCGCGCCGCCATGCCCGTTATCGACGCTGCGTTTGAGAAGGAGGATGCCGCCCCGTTGGGCGTTGTTGAGGTTGGGCAACGGCCTGAGTAAGTCTTTTACCTACCATCGTCTGAATTCCCACAAAAATCGGTTTTATTGGAGTGATAAGCGCGGTGAGTGGCTAATTTTAATTGGTTTGTAGGTGGAAAGAACCAAACAACGTATTCCGCACCAAGTGGAACGTGCACAATGTCCC
Organism: Periconia macrospinosa; assembly: GCA_003073855.1. Classification (NCBI taxonomy): domain Eukaryota; kingdom Fungi; phylum Ascomycota; class Dothideomycetes; order Pleosporales; family Periconiaceae; genus Periconia; species Periconia macrospinosa. The sequence goes on along the minus strand of KZ805352.1, from coordinate 110,333 downwards.
TTGTTTGGTGCGATTTGAACGGGGCGAAGATGGTACGGTGAAAGAGGTGGGAAGGTTGATTGAGGAGCAGGTTCTGGAGAAGGAGAAGCTAGATAAGTTGCTTGCATGATTGATAGACTGCGGGTTGGTTTTATATCCCGAGATTGTGGATTGAATGGAGTTGAGGTGGGAAGAGCTGTTTGGTGTGGGCAAATTGATGCACCTGATGGAGGGCATGAGATTATAAATGCATTTCTTTGTATTGAGCGCTTAAAGACAGTATGGCGGGAAAAAAATTCAGCTGACTATTATCAGGGCTAGATAAAGGTAATTGAAGATTTCCATCTCAATCCTACATTCCGATTCATTCTATAACCCATCTTAGCCAGCAAGTTTTCCCTAACCTTCTACGCCATCCCCATCACTCATGCAACTCAAAGTCAAAATTCTCATAAAAGTCCTCCGGAAGCCTCAACTCATCGCATCCAACCTTATACTCCTCCGTCGAAAAATCTCCAATTCCCGTCCACTGCAACCTCATCGCGGTCTTCGAATCCCCCGTCCACACCCCGGCCTCCTCAATCTTCTTCTTACTACTCTCAAACCCTCTGGCCTCCAAATACCCCTCCTCTGGCGCCATGGTTCCCGTTCGCACAAAAGCGCTCCAATAATCAATCACCAGCCCCGCGAACGCCGCGTCCAGCCCATCACGATCGACCCACCCCTGCTGAGCCACGTTGCCGAAATTATACACGACTTCGCCGGCGTGGCACTTATCATAGTCCTGATCGTCTGGATTAGGGACGTCGCGACCACAGGCGATGCGCGACCAGTTTTCCCAGCGCGCGGGCTGGTACGTCCTGTTGAACTGGAATTCGTAGACGGTGTCGAAGATGCCGTTTTTAACAGCCGAGTAAGCGAATGCGTGCGGGAGGCATTTGAAGATGGCGGCTGTTGACAAATACGCCGTCGCGCGGTAAACGGCCTTTTCCTTCTCTGCATCCGAGTACGTTGCCCACTTGGGATCGCGTTCGGGAGAGAAGGACGAGTTTGCGAGGTGCAGCAGAGGGAAGTTTACGAGGCTCTCACCGAGTTCGAGGTTCCTGGTGAAGTTTGTTGTCATTTCGGGGAAATAGTAGGACCATTCGTCGCGGTTGTAGCCGTACATGACGGGGATGTTGTGGGGGTGGGACAGAGGTCCAGAAAGGGGGAGGCCGCGGGTGAAGAGGTATTTCTTGTCGATGACGGCGTTGTTGGCTTGCGGTGTGCGACCAGTTTCCGTCCACCACTTTGTCGCATCGTAGGCTTTTAGACAGGCAACTTCACTTTCTGCGTCGCCAGTTTCGCAGCCGCTTTCCTGGAGCGTGGATTTCGTGAAGCGTTCGTAGGCTTCAGCGGGAGTTTCGTATCGCGTGCCTAAGCCTGCTGCTCCGGTTTCCGCAGGCCCGCTTTGCATGATGGCGCCTGCTATCATTTTCTTGGCTTGTGGGATGGCGAGGAGGGTTCTTACGTTGACTGCTCCTGCACTTTCGCCCCAGATGGTGATGCGTGATGGGTCACCGCCGAAATTCTCAATGTTCTTGTACGTCCATTCCAATGCGGTGAACATGTCCGAAACGCCGTAGTTACCATTGTGCTTCCCATCTTTGAAGGGAAGGAACCCGAGATTGCCGACGCGGTAATTGGGACTGACGACCACTATATCACCTCTCGAAGCCAGGTTGCCACCTTCTTTCTCCAAGTCGCCGCCGGTTCCAGCAATGTTGCCGCCTCCGGTAAGCCAGATGATGACACCCTTGAGCTTGTTTCTCTGGGCAGACCCAGCAGGATTGGCAGATAAATACGGCGTCCACACATTGAGAAAGTGGCAGTCTTCGTCAACCTCAGGCCAGCGTGGGTCCGGAGGCTGCAGGCATCCCGGACCGTACTTTAATGCGTCCACGGAACCCGGGCCCTCATATACAGACGCATAACCAAATCGCTCAACCTTCGGCGAGAACCGGATCCCTCTAAACTGGAAGGTGTTGAAGTCGCGATAGCCGGTGAAGTTCTGGTTCCCAGATTGCACGGTCACTTGTAGGTCTGGTTTAGGGAACGACTGTGTAGCCTGAGTGATGGGACCGGAGTTGGTACACAAGCCGGGCCCGGCTTCCGCGCATGGTTTCTGCAGGACGGTTCCGTTGACTGTGATGGCGTTGCAGGAGGTCGAATTATCTGGCGAGTCGATCCAGTAGTACACAGAGCCGTTGTTTGCGTTGATGTACGCGGTGTAGGAGAGCGCATTGTCCAGGCCAAGAGAGAAATTAGAGTGCGAGGGAGACCATAGCTTCTCGTTTAAGGCTGCGCATCTCTCGGCCGCTGTTTCGAATGTTGATGGTGCGAGAAGAATTGCGCTTGTCGTACGAGTAGTACGATTTGCTTCCCTTCGTTAGGGATTGTTCTGTACAGAGTGACCAACATGGAAACCTACCTTGGAGATCATTATCGGTCAATACCGTGATCGCACCCAGCGAGCGTATGTGAGGTACGGCGGCATCTGTGACGGCGATGCTACTGAGGCCCAATCCGAGTGTCAAAGCGAATTGAGAGGAATACATCTTGCGTGCAGAGATCTGGAGCAAGAACGAGGACTGCTGCGAAGTCACAAACAATCGGAATACGCTTCTCGAGCTTACTTATATCCAATTGAAACCGGAAATTCGGAATCTGACCCGCGTTTTAGCCTAATCCTATCGTACAGTTTGAAGTTGTAAAATCCTTCCGTCGTTGAAGTCGCTCGGTATAACGTTCAAGCAGCAGTATGCATTGGCTCGAAGAGGAAATCTCGATTATGGATCGGTTACGCACGACAAAAGCGTGACCTCGTATCCGCAAGGCATTTGTCGAGGCTGACTCCAGCGTCCAGCACTACACTACACCCCGCGCTACTTTTTTACGTCGCTCGTCAATTAAAATGCAGTGTAATCCACGGTTTTCTCTACTCTGGGATACGAGGTGTACCGGGTAGCGACGGGTGGGGAAGTAGATGCCCATCCCACCAACCAGTTCCTGGTTAAATCCAACGAAACTCTAACCGTTCTCCCACATTTCAGACCCCACGCTGCTCCCCAAACGTGCTTTTTGTATATTAACTCCCCCATGTTTTTCTATTTTTACAGTCGTCTTTTCTTCTCTTTCCTTGGTCCTGCAGATACCTACTGTATACCGCTTTTTGGTACCTCGCAAGGCAGATTCTTCGTATTGAGCATGCGAAAGCCGTCGTTTTACAATGGAGACCAGGTGCGCGAGAACGGCTCACGGACCGGGAAAGGCTCATAGTTGCAGAATTTTTAAGGGAATAGTTTGCGACGTCATGATCGACCTATCAAAGCTTTTCACCGAACCTGATGACGGCGACCGCCTTTCCACTCCCCTAATGGAGAATTCTGCGTGACTTACAATGGATTTTCTCATCAGAGGTATTAAGAACAGCCATGTATTCGTTCCGCCACCAAGCGTTCTCATTAAACTTCAATGCTGCCTAGTTTGCTTACGTTTTATTGCTGCATTTTAGTCTACTAAGTATAGGTAAACCGTGTAAACCATATATCGTTTAGGTATATAAGATAAGTGTTTTTTATAGTTTAAACTAACGAAGAATACAATGAAGAAACCCGAATTGACTAAATTAAAACTAAAATCTAATTAATATCTAAGCCCGGATAGGAAGTTGCAATCCCCACGCTCAGCCCTCTCACATAAATTATATTGAGGCCTAGATGTATAGTAAACTAATTGAAGGAATGAAGCAAAGGTTAGGCTGAGGTGCAACTTCATAGGACTTCCGCTCACACATGACAGCCGAGGATTAAAGAAAGGGATCCGAAAACCGCAACGCTTAATATCCTTCAGTTGTAAGATCAATTCGCTAACGCCATTGCTATCGCGCGCAAGTATACCTTTATTTATGATTCTTCTGCAGAGCTGCTCCTTTCAAAACAGATATTCTCTTTGCAGATCAAATTTGACTGGAAAGCCGTGTTCCAGACCTATCTGCTCATCCTGGATCCAGCAAAACCCCGACCGATCCGAAGCGGTCAAAACCCCCCGGTCTCGGTCCTTTCACGGATATGCTAAGACCTGGACGAGTAAGACTAGAAAGCAGAGATAGATAGATGCTCACAGCGTCGTTGTTAACCTAAAGAAAACATCATCGCCGAAAGACGCATAATCGACATTTATCGCATCACCGTTCCGGGCAAACGAAAGTAGCAAATAGACACGGTCATGCGAGATGTGGCTTTGTCGCGTCAACAACAGGGAGAGAAGCGGCATCAGCTGCCACCCCCAGAAACTGCTCCACTTCACCTGCCATAATCTGCGTATACGCAAGGAGCATCCGCAACTTATCGCCTCGCTGTCCCTCCTCCTCTCTGGACACGCTGCGCCGCAAGTTGGGAGGAAATGTAGCGAAGGAGGGAGCTTATAGTTCCCCAACCGAGTGTTGTCGATGCGCAGACACAGCGACCGCGCGGAGTAAATCTCCTGCGTGCGTTCGCCCAGAATGCCATACAATACTGTCGGCTCATCACCGCATGCTCGTCGTGACCGAGCCATGCGACCACTTCATCAGCCCAGTGGTAGATCTGCCCCATGTGGAACACCTGGTGGTTTCGCCCTCAAGATTTTCTTGTTCGATACATATCGCGTCTATCCAGAAGGCTTGATCGGTTGACGTGTAGCTCCCCCGCGCTACGGCCAGGAAGTCCTAAAGATTTTTCTACTGAAGAACGCCGAATCGTTTACAAGTATCGCTTGTTGCTCGTCCTAACTACCCCACACGTATTACATAAACGTGTAATGGGCTTCTATATCTTTGTGCCAGAGTTCGCATTGTATGAAACCGTTGGGTGAGAAGTCAGGCAGAATCCTGGACGGCACTTGAGCGGGAGAGAGGCCTTGGTCTTGGCAAGGGGCGAGTAACTGAAGAGTTGGGTCATCTTGGTACCAATAGGTTATTGTGGTGAATTAATGGGGATGAGATGAGAGGGTTAACAGGTTGGGGAGATGGAGGATTTGTAGTCTACCATAGGCGGTGCAATATACGCAGGGGTCGTCGCAGCGCCACTCACCCTACACTTAATCCCAGGTGGTTAGCTCTCACTCTTAGAAATTGAGGGGTAACAGGGGATATCGAGAGCGCTAGACTTGTAAGGTCCACAAAACGATAGATACGAAGTAACTAACTACTGCGTAAGCTGAGGATAAATAGGCGAGCGTCGTCCTCCATTGGTTTGCGACTTCATCCCACACAAAATCGCGCGGTGACAATGAAAACCACTTTCAGCTTTCAACTTGCGCTCGCTTTCCTTCCGTCAGTCATTGCACACCCCACGACTGAGAACGTAATTCACTCTGGTGGCCAACGCTATGCCTGCAAATGCTATCCAGGCGACAGTTGCTGGCCGACTCCGCAGAAGTGGAAGGCTTTGAATGTGACTGTGGGCGGTACGCTCAAGGAAGTCATCCCCAACTGGGCGGTATGTTACAACACATTCGAAGGAAAGCCGACATACAATGCGGCCGCATGTGCCGCAGCAACTGCGAATTTTACTCTTGAACAATGGACGTACGTGTGATCCTCCTTGTGACATGCTGGTAGTACGAATGCTTTGGGTTGCTCAAGCAAGGATTAATATTCTTGGGAACTGCGAATATACCTTCGGATTCAGGATGTACTAACAACATTTCCAGAACTGAACAAGATATCTTAAACCTCTGGATATTCTGGTCAAACAATACCTGTCTCCCGACCACCAACCCCGATAGTTCCTGCACACTGGGCTATTACCCGGAGTACGTAATCCGCGCAAAAGCCAAAGAGCACATCAAAGCTGGAATCGATTTCGCCCGCGAAAACAATGTTCGTCTTGTGATTCGAAACACCGGCCATGACTTTATGGGGCGATCGACAGGCTACGGAAGTCTAGCAATCAATACGCATGATTTTAAGAGCGTAGAATTTACCAAAAGCTACTCAGGGCCTGGGGGCTATTCGGGCGGAGCTGTAACGGTTGGTGCGGGAATTCAGGGAAGAGAATTGTTAAGACTAGGATATCAACAAAGCCCAAAAGTTGCTGTTGTGACGGGCGAGTGTCCGGTAGGCTAATCTCTTTACTGAGACCATGATACTTCATTTAACGGGGCCGGTACTTACACTTTCCAGACTGTAGGACTAGCTGGCGGCTACATCCAAGGCGGTGGCCACGGTCCACTGGCTTCTATTTATGGTTTGGCTGCAGATCAAGCTTTATCATTCGATGTTATCACTTCCGACGGTGTCTATCGAACTGCGAATGCACGCGAAAATCCTGATCTTTTCTGGGCGCTGAAAGGCGGCGGGCCCTCGACATTCGCCACAATCGTGAGCCTGACGGTGAAGACTTTTCCTGAGACGAAGACAGCAGGCGCCGTGTTTAGAATCAATTCAACCCATACAAATGATACTGAAGTCTTCTGGAAAGGTAAAACGTTGTCCACTCGATCTTGACTGCATCGATAGTTGCTGATAAAGACAATAGGTTTCCGCGCATTCCATAATCTCAGTAATCGATGGGTCGAGAACGGCATATTCTCGTACTACCAGCTTTTACCTAACTCCGTGAATGCCCAACCCATGGTAGCGCCTAACAAGACTGCTGCGGAGCTCAAACAAATACTAAAACCGCTTGCCGACCAACTTAGTTCACAAAACATACCACACTCCCTCACCTACCACGAATACTCTACCTTCTTCGACTTGTACCTTGACCTGTTCACCGACGAAAGTAGCGGGAACAACATGCTCGTTGGTGGGCGCTTATTCACTAAAACCGATATCAGGAACAATGGCGACGGGATTGTGGATGCAATGAGGCAGTCCATAAAGGCGGGCGGGTACGGATTGATCGGACATATTGTCGGGCCTGGTACAGGAGCGCCCGTGGTGGACAATGCTGTTCACCCTCGATGGAGAGATGGGGCCTCGTTTAGCATTTCAGTCCTACTGCAGCCGACGAACGCAACATGGGAGCAGAAGCAGGCGGCAAAGACTTACCTAACAGATCAAGTAGATGGACCGTTGAGAGCAGCAAGCCCGAATGGTGCAGCGTATGTAAATGAGGTGAGTCGACACAATATACAGCATTGCAGAGATTTCTTCTGACCGAGAGTGCAGGGCAACCTCGAAGAGCCGAACTGGCAGCAAGCATTCTGGGGGAGCAACTACCCGCGACTGTTCAGCCTAAAGAAGAAATGGGACCCAAACGGCGTTTTTTATGCACGGACGACGCCTGGAACAGAAGATTGGGAGATCATTGATTATGGGACGAGACTTTGCAAAAAGGTGTGACTGGTTTCGTAGGTAACCTAGGTAGATTACTATGCGGGTAGTATAAAACCTAAAGCGTAATCAAACACATGAGTCTCGTATAAACCCAGTACTTCATGTGTAATCTATCTCAAACGTATTGAATAATGCGGCACTATTGCTTTTACAGATATCATCGCCGTACTCGCCTGCGAGTAAGATTTGAACCGCCGCTTTTGACATACCGTAGAATCTTGATAATGAGGGCTACACCGTCGTTCTTGGCAGAAGAGAATAGCCTTATATAATTGGATAAATCTACTTACTAGAGCTTAGCTTCTATCAGCTAGTACCTAAAGAACTAATTGTATAAGGCTATTCTCTTCTGCCAAGACGACGGTGCAGCCCTTATTATCAAGATTCTACGGTATCCTAGTTCAAACAAGCACGGATTGAAGGCATATCATGAACGACTCATTCTAATTTGAATATTGGTACCAAGAGTTAAAGTATGAACTTTAAGCTGCTAATCAATCCATAATAAGCTTCTTCACTGGTAAGTATAACAAAGATACGGCCCAGAAGGGTCCATAACATCTCCAACAGTAGCGTCCGGTATAATCCCCAACGAAGTCATAACATGGCTCAGCGTGACATTACCCGCTGGATCCCCACTACGCGGATCCGGTGTCACAGCGAGCATAGCAGCGGTCGGCTTCCCCCACATCGCAGACTCCTGCTCAACACCACCAGGGAACTCGAGGAATCCCGTAGCTGGATCCTGCGCATTCGGTCCCCCCATCTCGCTGAATCGCTTTTCGGGGGCCTTCATCTGCCAGTCCCACCACATCTTGTCGACGAAGCCGTGGTGCAGCATGAACAATGGATCGCCGGGGGATGTGATGGAATCCCCATTCTAGGATCACTTAGTGAACATGATTCGCCGCAAGAGATATTATGTACGTTAGGGTGTAGCTTATACGTACCATCATAGCAAGAGCCATATGCCCACCCAAATGTGGTCCATTGTAAATAGTAATCCAAGCCTCCTCGTACGTGGCCGGGGCAATCGCCTTGTCGACAGCTGCCTTGTTCGTCAAGCTGCTCAGCGCATTGGTGATTTTTCGGTTAACGCAACGCGGCTGTGTCGTGAAACCGGGTCCAATGTTGACGGTTAAATTCTTGAATGGCCCGTCTGAAACACAGGCGTTAGTACCGGAGCCGGTGCCGCCGAACCCGAGCTTGGTGTCGAAGACGGGGGATTGTGGAAATTTGCCGGCGTCGCGAGGTTCGTCCCAGTAGCTTTGAAGAAGTGAGCAAAAGGGTTCTTTGTGGAATTAAAAAGAGGAAAGAATCTGCCTAAGCAGAAAACACAAAGGCTACAATGAAACTTACGGGTGCGCGCCTTTATACCCGCACTCAGCCAGCAGGACCTCGTGCACATGCAGGAAATAACGGTGCCAAGGTAGGAATTGACCTGTGCTGTGAATCTGCAAAGCGTGGATTTGATGCAATGAGACAAACTCGTCCCATCGGGTTTTAGCGCCCGGCATCTTGTTCGTCTTTGCGGGCGATTTGAGGATGCATTGCTCCGCTTCGATGTAAGCCTTCTTTTCGTCATCTTTCCAGTCGTGCCTATATCTCATGAAACGTTAGAGATATTCTCAGCATGTGCCCTGTTGGGAGAGAAGTCTTACCATGAGCGCCTGACTGTAGGCGACGCACATTTTGTCTGTCTCTTGAGAGGCGAGGCTACCGCGCAGCTCGCAACCAGCGCCAATACTAAAATTCGAATCATCGTGAGCTTTTCTAAATTGGACTTTCTCTCAAAGCTCAGACAGCTGTGCCTCAAGGAAAATGAACAGATTGACAGGTCTAGAGAAAGAAAAGCCTTTGGAGAGGCAGAAATAGTGCCAATAAATACAACCTGATAGCAGGTGATCCAGAACCCAAACGGAGAACAAACTCGCACCTTTCTCATCGCTATCGCTCCGAGGCTCGATCCGTCTTGTTCCCGAATGGGTGTACTAGCGAGCCAGATGATTCAGTGCAGTCGTACAACAACTTCTCTAGGATAAATCACCCCCGAAGCTGACATGCTTGACGAAGATTCATTATACATTAATGAACTCTACCGTCGACGGGCCGTGTCTCATATCAGCGCACTACCGAAGATGAATGCCACTTGGACATGCACACATCACTCACCGACCGTGTATGCCTCCGAGTTGAATCCTTTTACGTGCGGTGTGGCATAAAAACAATATATGTTACACACCATAGATTGATTGATCAATGAGGGCGTGCATGATTATCATCTTCCCGCATATAACTATGCCATAGAATTGGTAGCGCGGGGTACGTAAGCGGTTGAATTGATAACCAGGACACGGTTGGGCGTGAATCTGAATTAAACAATGCAGGCGATCGTGTTCATAGATGAAGGGATGATGGGAGAGTAAGCTGTGTATATCCCTTTCCTCAGCTTCCCCACTTTCCGATGTTTTATCATCACGGTTGCATGTTCCCGCTTTTTTGAAAGCTTTGGATATTAAGGTTTGTAAAATATAAGAGGACTATCCGAATGCAAAATGAAGTTATTAATCTACTAGCTAAGAAAGATTAGTCATAAAAGCTGAGATATTCTTGCTTCTGCGTCGCCTCAGCTTCAGCTCAACAAATCTAACAATATCTCGGTAACTCTCAGCAACCAAACCCGGTGGCCGCAGATCAAAATCATTTCATAGTTTCTAAATAAAGTAAATGCGGGGTATAACTACCGAAAGACAGATCCGCGGGAGAGACATCTGGAATTCATCTATGACAAAGTAAGATTGATGATTCACATACACCACGGCCACGGGTCACAGTTCTGATAATCTCGCAGTACGGATTCAGATCCGTAACCAATTACAACTGGAGATTACCTGCAGCATTACACTGCTATTTCTAAAATTTAGATCATATCCTTTGACGTGCTGGTTAATATCGGAAGCATCGCTGATCAGTGACAAATTCAAACATCACATGCAAAAGCATGTTGGTAGGACAGCTGGAGTTTAGACAAGACTGCACTTTCTTCATGGTTCTCTATGGATGATCTTCAGTGGTCTATTGATAAGGGGACGTGAGTTGAGTATGATCGTAGCGGTCTCAACACGGGCATGCCAAACACAAAAGGCCATCCTTAACAAAGAGACGAACATCATAGGTAGTCATGAGAACATCTCCATTCTCTACAGAGCAAATAGAAGCTATCAAAACTACACAACGACCCCAAACTGAACGTGACTTCACTCCCCTCTACTACTCCCCACCCAAAACTCTCGTCTCAAACCCCGACGACTCAAGAAACCTACGCCCACCATCCTTCTTCTCCAGATCCGGCGCTGCCGTCTGCATCGCATCCCTCTTAAACCCAGGCTGAAACGCCGTAGGAAACCCACCAGGAAACAACTGATCGAATCCCGGCAATTTCGGGTTCGTAGACACCATCTTCCCACCTTCCTTGAACTTCTGCGCAACTGCCATAATAGGCCGCGAGTACGTCATATTGACTCCAAAGCTGAACCATCCAAACACTCCGTCTTTGAGGTTAGTTCCTAGTTGAACGTACTCGAAGAAGGGGTCGGCGTTATTACCAGTTTCTTGGATCAAGATCGCATCCTTGGCGTTCGCTGTTTTGGATTGTTTGTTAGTTGAGTACGGTGCCGTGCGCTCAACGGCATCGATGAGAGCCTGGTCGAAGAACGCTTGCCCAATATGACGCACGCGTTGGTTCCAGAGGGTGTTGTTTTCTTTCGCTTTTGCGTCCTCGACGTGTGTGATGATGTGCATGTGCGTTGTGCGTCCGACGTAGTGGCCCGGGAAGAGAGTGTCGAATTGGACGACGCCATCAGCATCAGTTTGCTGAATACCGCGGAGGAAGGCTTTGTTGAGGTTGGGCTTGTCGTTCATGCCTCCGTTGCCGTTTACGACGGCGAGAGCACCGCTGTAGACGCCTGTTGAGTTGGCCCCTGGCGGGAGGTGTTAGCTCAAACCCGTGGCTTATGGTGACGTGTATGATGGGTCGTAGGGCAAAGGTTCTCGGAAAATTTGCTTACCCCAGATCTCGAGATAGACGCCCTTGACTGGCTGGCATGTATTGACATCGACCATCTGTATGTCGAGGTGAAGCGGTACGCCGAGCTCACCATCGACAATGTTTGAGCGGATAGCTTCTCCAGTCACATCTAAGGGTTATTGTCAGTATCCGTTTTGCTTTTCTACAAAAAGTGCGTGTACTAACAAAAGGGGCCCTCTGTGGTTTCAGGGCTCAGGACACAAGAATTGTTCCCAGCAAAAATCTCGGAGGGGCTAGTGCTCGGGGTATACGGCTTGTTTGATTTGTGGTCCTTATTGATGGGTGAGGTCTGCCGTTCTGGATGCAAGTTTAGCATGCGTAACGTGAAAATATTGAGCGATAGGGTCAAACATACTAGGTAAGCCACGATGCTGCAACAACTGATCAAGCCGAGCTGCTCGTCGCTCTGCAGCTCGTACATCGAGACCCGCCGCTTTATGCACGGAAGCACAGTGATTGAGGTTGTTTGTGTGGATGGCTAGAAAATCTCCTCGCTTTTGCACCTCCTCTTTGATCGAGTGACCCGGGTGGGCTACAACCGCGGAGGATAGCAGTGCGCTCAGTATGAATGCCAGATACATATTCGTATTGATCTAGGCGGACAACAAAAATATGGATAGTTCGTGATCACCAGCTCAAGAGGGTGAGTGAGTTGTCCGCACAGGGTTTAAATCTTCACAGGAGGAATACGCTCAAAGACCACAATTCTTCTTCAAGTGAAAAACAGCCATTCAGGCAAAGAGTCATAGGAAGTTTATTTAGAGTTAGGCAAGCCTTACACCAACTCACTCGCGATATCTTGGAGTTTGCCAAGGGATCCATTCATCCAAAGGATCTACAATGCGTGATGGTCAGGGTATGGATCAACACCAGTTTATGAAACTATGCCGTGCTACGATATTATCATTCCGAGATAATGATGATCTAAAAGGAAGTTATCCCGGTTAATTGCCAGTATTCGGAATGTGGGGGAAAAGCATGCCTCTTAAATACGAGGTTCCGTACCCAGCATTATGAGTAATAATCAAAAACTAATTGCAGTTGCAAATCTTGTGAAGGACACAACATGACGGTGCCAATGAGCTGTGTTGCAGTAAGCTTGTGAGAAATCGAAATCTGACTCTGAATCTGACCCGCATATACCACTCTGTCTGTATATTAGAGATCTGTACCTAGGTAAACTGTTATGCCTCTCACCCGAAATCCAAAGAGCACATGATTTGTATCTGATTGCTGAAGGTATTGAGTTTTCCACCGTATCCGCAGCAAAACACCGAACTCAAAGTGAAACTAAAGCATATCTGTCCAGCCTCCGCTGCTATAGTAGTTTCAGGTAGCGTAAACATCATGTAGGAGCTCCACAATACAGAAATTGATGTAAATGAATACAATCGTTGAGTAGGAATTGTGCGTTATCGTTATCGTGACGCTCGAACCAATCGAAAGGCTTGGAACCATTCCGAGTATGTGCTAGCGCGTCGCATGGATACACGTGCATGCTTACTCACCTGGAGCCTTTATCACAGCACTGAGCTACATGTATACAGGTAGCTGTATACATACGATTTAGATGGAAAATGTACCTCTATTGTGGAGACTTTTCTTTGTTAAGCTCCAAAACAAGAATGTCACACGCAAGAAACATTTTATCGTCATAGCCAACTCTCCGAAAGAGATCGTCTGTGCAAACAAACTACTACATAGCTACGTCATATTACACATCATTCACCCTCGAGGGGTAAAAAGCTGTGTTCCCCCCAACCGTCATGTAGCTATCATCATCTCCAGTCTTGCATAAATCAATTGAACACTGCTACTCCTCTATCCACTCTTAAAACAACCCCAATACTTCTTCTCCATTTACATAAACATATACAACGATGACTTGGTTCGGCAGCAGCAAGTCAGACCGGGAGCCCGCGATGTCCGACCCGCCCACTGCCAGAGCCCCAACAAGAAGCCCCGGCGCCGAACAAGACCGCTACCAATCGCACTTCGGCATCGGTCAGGACCGCGCTGAAAAAGTCAAGGAAGCCGCCGTTGAGGTCGTTATCTACAAGGGCCATGGCGCTGAGCAGGACCGCTACGCAACACACTTCTCGCCCGACTCACAGGTCGTACGTGAGGCGGCGCTGAGTCTGTTGAAGGCAAAGGCTTCGGGTGCGGAGCAGGACCGATTGGGCAACCACTTCGGTCTTGGGGCCGATGGGTGGGAGCGCGCGAAGAGATTGGCGTTTGCGAAGGGTGAAGGTGCTGAGCAGGTATGTATTCTTTTGTCTCATGGCGTAAAGTGCTGGCATTTCGGGATTTTCTAACGAGTGTCATTCAGGATCGATTCAGATCACACTTCTCGCTCGACGACGATACGGTTAGCAATGTGGCTGGCTCGATAGAGCATGGTGTCAAGGAAAGCATCAACCGTGTGACTAGGTAAAGGCTGTGGACAAGTCGAATATAAGCATTTTTCTAGATTGTCATGGATTACCACCTGTAACAACATGTTGATATTTTTTGGAAAGGTAAACATACAAGAAACTTAAACGTTTTTAAGTCTGGAAATGGTACCTGGAAAATTTGAATTATTCTACGCCATCATTTAGTTCTAGTGAACGGCGCTTTTTGCTCCTAATTAAATAACACGACTAAACTTGTGGGGAGAGGATGTTATGCTCATAATTAACGTTTGCAAAGCCATGCATCTTTTCCTACCGGTATAATGAAGGGTTAGAAATCTAACTGATAAAGGTTAGAAATCTGACAGTTAAAGGTCAGAAATCTGACTATTGAAGGTCAGAATCTGACATTTGAAGGTCAGAAATCTCAGTTGAAGGTCAGAAATCTCAGCTGAAGGTCAGAAAGCTGACCGGAAAATGTACCGATGACGGATGGATTCCGCTACCCCACGCGGCGATCTTACACATCCAACTCCTTCAACGATTAACCCCACGCGTATTCACTCACGTTATTGCCGCAGCTGCGTATTTTATATGTAACCAAATTCCCGGTTATTTTACAAGCGAGCTTATCACACTAGTACGAATAACGATCAGGCTAAGCCTCTCTAGATCAGCGCACGGGCTATCTAGCCAATTAAGACGTACAAAATATACACTGTAATTTATGTCTTTGAGAAGAATTCCTAAAATACCATGCGTCGCACATCCCTACCCACCGTCGATTGACAACATCTCAGCTGAGGTAGATCATTCCCTATGCGGAACACTGTGCAGAAAACACTGTGCAAAACACTGTGTCTGTACTCCTAACTCCATGCGACTTTACGATTGATACTTATAGCATCAGATATTCTGCTTATATACGCATCAAGTGATTCTGACTAGAACAAAGAAGGAACTCTGATCTAATGACTCCGCATGCGTCGTCGTTAAAGATATTGACAGTATCCCTCATCAAATGCTTTCGCATATAAATTGAATCTACATTCTCTCCAGAATTTCCCTCTAACCTCATCCAGCTCGAACATCAAATAAACAGAAAACATCACGCACAAGCCCTAACAGATTTGAATCATGTCCCACAACATCCTCATAACCGGCGGGTCAGGTTACCTGGGCGGCTCCCTCCTCGCAGGTCTTCCAGCAGCCAACCTCCCGCCCTACCAAACCCTCTACGCCCTCGTCCGCAGCGACTCCCAAGCGGAGGCCGTGAAAAAGCACTACAATGCAACCCCCATAACCATCGATCTCAGCTCCCCAGACTCCATAACCTCAGCAATAACCAGCAACAAAATAACCATAGTCTTCCATCTCTACAACACCATGGACACCGACGGCCCCCAACACTTCATCCGCGCACTCGCCAGCGTCCAAAAAGCTACCGGTCTCCAAACCCACTTCCTCTTCACAACGGGAGCGAAACTCTTCTCCTCGCACGCCGGCGCGCCCACAGACACCGCCCTTCCAGACGCCTCACCAGAATCGTACACCATCCAAAAAAATCTCTCTACAACTTCGCCCAACCCACTCATGCAACAAGCAGCCCTCGCTAACACGCTCGTAATCGACGAAGCCACATCCCTCGGCGTGCACGCCTACGTTTTTGCGCCCTGCATGGTCTACGGGAAGTCGCGAGGTGCCTTCGGAAACCCAATCTCGATCCAAACCACCGCTATCGTGAAAGCCGCAAAGGCGCTGCGAAAGGTGTACTCCTTCGAAGACGGGAACCCGACGTGGCCGGTGTGTTACATCGACGATAATACGTCGTTGTATGTTGAGCTGCTGCGCGCGATGATTGAGGGGCGGGAGGTGCCGAATGGTAAGCAGGGGTTTTACCTTGCGAGTTCAGGGAGTGTGGCGTGGAGCGATTTCTATGCGAAAGTGGCAAAGGAGTTGAAGGGCAAGGGGGCGGTGGATACGGAGGAAGTGGTGAGGTGGGATGGGAAGGACTGGGAGGTGTTGAAAGGGATGTGGAGTGCTTGGGGGTATCCGGGGGACGCGAGTGTGGAGATGTGTAGCTTTATTGTTGGGGGAGAGTAAGTTTTTTTCTTCTTGTCTTCTTCTGCTTCTTACCATACTATTTGATGGTCATTGGATAGGTGTGCTAACGTAAACGTAGGTGTACTATGACTTCGGTAAATGGGAAGACGATTGGTTGGACGCCGAAGTATGCGCCTGAGCATATCTTGGAAACTACGAATGAAGAGGTGGCTCTGATCTTGGAGAACGCGAAAAATTAGATGGGGTGGCTCGTTGAAATAAATTAGCGATGCGTGGTCGAATGTTGACAAGGCGGGGAGCAAGCATGACCCTGCGGATTTCGGTCTTTCTATAAGTTCAACTAAAATTTACACCATTTCTTGGATTACCCGCCATTTTGGCTACCTGTGATTTTGTTTTCATTTATTTTGGTCGACGGTGGAGCCTTTTTCGCTTTTTGATTAAAGTCGAAATCACCATTTCTATACTCGGATGCGGACTGTAACTGACGATGCTTCATATTCCGTTAGGTGATGGAGTCGCAAGCAACATCGCTACTTCTTCAGACTAACAAAAGACACAATCCTTAACTATGACATCAGCTGCATAAATAAGGCATCAAGTAGAATCTTACAAGTTCAACGGCGGCCGTTTACTCCAAGATCCAAACTAAGGCCCAAGGGCCAAAACTATCCGGATCTGTCACAGTTTCAGAAACCCCCACAAAGGGGGTACGTGCGCAGGAGTTGCGACTCGATCCTGCGATTCTCTACTCTCACAGTTTCACAAGGCCATGGATACCTGAGGACAACTCATTTGCAGCCTTGTCTCCTTATGTATTTTGACCACAAAAAAAGGGAGGAACTCTGTCGCATTTGCTTGGCCCCCTCGAAATCATCCGCTCTATCGCCGTATTTCTGGGCGCGAAGAGCCGTATGTGGAAGCTCTGAATAACTCAGCCAATGTCATGTCCCTTTCTTCCCACGTTAGAACACCATACAAACCCGCGCGAATTATTGAAATTGTTCTCTCCATGACTCTCCATTCTTAATTGATTAACTGCATCTGGCAGTGGACCAAACAAGCAGCGATACCTGCACACGTTGTATACCCAATCCCTCCACAGCCGCCACGTGCACAATAACACGCCGTATCGCCTAGACGCAAAACAGCAGGTCGTGCAACCGTGCACAGTGAGGAGTTGCGGAGCAGTGCACCCAAAGCAGCGAACCTGTAGTCGCTGCATAACGCGCCAGGACGTACTTCGGTTTGATGGCAGGGGTGCATTGTAGGGCGCGTGCGCGCTGATTGGTCCATCCCTGGAGGAGTACCCCGACGGATAGTAGCGAGTGTGCTAGCCAAGGGCTGGGAACGACGATAGATGAGGGATGGTGGGTAAATATCGTGTTGTACGTGACAAGAGAGCGAGAATATCGCCGAGTAGGATACGTAAAATTTTGTTGGTAGTAGCCCGATAAGTCAGTTGGGGTTTCGATGCGGATACTTCCAAGTACCTCCTAAGTATATCATCGCCGCCACCCTGCATACCTTACACGGACTGTAGGAGGTATTCTGCTACACTTCCTCCCGGGTGGTCATCATTGATCAGCAAGCAAGATCTACTTCCGTTCCCTTCCCTTCGTTTACTACGAGCTCGTCCTGACTCGTCTTCACTCGCTCCAAACAAGACTTTCTCGACCCCATTTCGAATATACCAACCACCCAAGATGAAAACTACAATCCCGCTCTCCCTCCTCCTCACCACCACCTCCACCCTCGCGGCCCCAGCCCCAGTCCCAGAGACCTCGAACACCGGCGCCAGCTTCCCTATAACCGACCTCATCGACAGCGACCTCACCATAAACCAATACGCCGCTCAACTCGAAGCCCAAAAATCCTCCACTCCTTCTACTTCCACGCCTGCTCTCGTGAAGCGCCAATTCAACGGCGACACCTTCAACCAGCTCACTGACGGCACCCCATGTCGCGAAATCACCCTCATTTATGCCCGCGGCACCACGCAGGATGGAAATGTAGGCGACGCACAGTCTGAAGGTCCGACATTCTTCAATGCTCTTGCTTCTGTGTTGGGTGGAACCTCGAGATTGGCCGTGCAGGGAGTGGACTATGCGGCGAATGTTCTTGGATTTTTGCTTGGAGGCGACCCCAATGGCGTGACCAAGATGAAGGATTTGGTGAATCAGGTGAGTTCTTTCTTTCTTGTGTTCTGTTTCTCTGTGCTTGGGCAGTGATGGATCGTGCATGTGTGTTTGTGATGGTCACGTGTTGCTATACATAGGCACACCTCATTCAATGTTGATAGCCAACGCGAACTGACTTGTAAAACCACAGGCTGCAACGCAATGCCCGTCGACCAAGATCGTCATGTCAGGCTACAGTCAAGGAGCGCAAGTTGCGCAAAAAGCAGCACGAGACCTTAGCTCCACAGTCGCGGCCCGCGTAAATGCCGGTATGTCCCCAACCCGTCTCCCCAACTCAAATGTTAAAATTCGTCGTCGTTTTTGGCTCACACATATGCTCAACAGTCTTGACCTTCGGCGACCCCAACCGTGACGACCCCGACTACGGACGTATCCCCCTAGACAAGACCCTCATCATCTGCCACGACGGCGATAATATCTGCGAGGGTGGTATCGTTATCTCGGCTGAGCACCGGAATTACGAGATCGATGCGTGGAATGCGGCCGCGTGGGTTAGCACCAAGGTGTAAATCTAGTTTTGGGGAATCTCGAGAAGAATAAGGAGTTTCAGTGAATGGCAATCTTAGCGATTTAAGTGGTTTGTAATGTGTGCGCGTCGACAAGACGCTGAGGTGAGGAGAAATCATGTGCTCTTATTAAATTCCTGCGAGTGGGAGGTTGTGAATTGTTAATGTAGTTGGTTACGTCTGGAACGCCTCTTCGAAAATAACATACACACAATCTATTATTAGTAAATGAAAATCATACACCCGGCTGAGCAATGTCCGGTTTGATATTACGGGTTGGGCATGTGCTATATAGAATGACAAGCTGCATTATACTGTAAGTTTTCACGGGGCCCATTTAGTGTTCGATGCAGGCAGCATTGCCACACAACTAAGTATTCATCTCACGGAGACGTGCGTAAAAAACGAACTGTCATGACACAAAATGAATTCAATCATACATATGTATCTTCCAACATCGACCTCATATATTTACATAATCATTCACCATCCAACCCGACACGGCCTCTACTCCTCCAACTGGCTCAAAATAACATCGGCCGCCTTCTCCGCAACCATGTAGGTCGACACGGCGGTGAAGGTTCCGGGAATACGAGGGTAAACCGACGCATCGACAACCCTCAAACCCTGGGCACCACGAACGCGGAAGCTAGAATCCAAGACAGCCATGCGGTCGCCGTCGGCGCCGATGGGGACGGAAGAGGAAGCGTGGTGGCCCCAGGTGGTGTCCTTGATGAACTCCTTGAGCTGCTCGGGCGAGGTCTTGTCCGCGCCGGGGAGTACCTCGGTGACGTTGACGAGCTGGCTCTTGAAGGCCTCACGAGCGAGTCCCATTGCTTCGGTCATAGCAGTAAGATCGGCGTCGTAGTCACCAACACCAGTGTCGTAGTAGTTGTAGGTGATTTGGGGAACATCGAGAGGGTCAGCAGAGCGGAGCACGACGGTTCCGGCAGTGTTGCGGGGGTGCTATTATCAGAGTCAGTTTGGGGTGTAGAGAGGGATGGTAATGCAATGGAGTGTACTTACAGACTTCAAGATGGCCCAGGTGAACCAGTCGTGGTCGTGCGTGGCGTTGACCGCGTAGCCAGGGAAGTATCCACGGAAGTTGATGGGCCCACCAAAGACGAAAGTATCCCACTCGTCGTTAGTAGCGACGCTGGACTTGAAGAACATGGTCGCGCCAACACCGGGGGAAGCGTAGGTACCGCGGTTGCCGGCGACGGGGTTGTTCCAGCGCACAAGGCACTCGTCGTTCTCGGAGGCGTCGAAGGTGCAGCCCTCGAAAGCGGTCCAGTTGCTGGGCACTTTACCCTGAACGCTGGTCTCGTAGTGGTCCTGGAGGTTGGTGCCAACACCGGGGGAGTCGACGACGACGGGGATGTCGAACTTGGCGAGCTCGTCGGCGGGACCGACACCACTGAGCTTGAGGATCTGAGGGGAGTTGTAGGCGCCGCCTGCGATGATGACTTCGCGAGAAGCAGTGACGGAGCCCTTGACACCAGTGCGGCCGGCAGACTTGGGAGAAGCGCGGTAGAGGAATTGACCATCAAGGAACTCGACACCGGTGGCGCGGGGAGGAGTAACGGTCTGGTCGAAAGTGATCTTGGTCACGTGGCAGTTCATGCGGACGTCGAGAGGGTACATCTTGGAGCCGTCCTCGTTCTTGGCCTCGCTGACGGCGACGATGAACTCTCGGGCGCCATTGCGCTTACCGCCATCGGTGGAGATGGGAATCTGGAAGAGACCAGGGCTCTGGTCGCGTTGCTTGGAGTCGGCGTTGGCATCGCCGGCAAGGAGCGTTGCGAGGTTGAAGACGGCGCCGAATGCGTTGGAAAGAGCGACGGCTGCTCCACTGATGACGCTCAAAAGCTGAGTGTCCTCGGTGACGATGGTGAGGGGAGCATAGTCAGTCTTCAACCAGCCATCGTTACCGTGTCCGCCAGAGATGGGAAGCAGGTACTTGTTGTTCTCAAGCTTCTGGAAGTACTTGCGCATGTTGGCGGGAGACCACGAAGCATCTCCGGTCAAGCTCGCGATGTACTCGAAATCAGACTGGTGGGGGTAGACGGCAATGAGAGCGTTGTGCGTAGTGCAACCACCCAAGCTACCAACACGGGGATATAGGGTACCCTTCATAACAGAGTTGGCGGGAGGGTTAAGACCAGTGTACTCGCCACCATCAGGGGTTTCGTAGGAGGTCTTGAAGTCACGAGCCTGTCTCTCATCGTCCGCATAGTGGCGAACGAAGAAGTTCCATGCCAAGTTGGCATCCTCGGACGCCCTCACACTGTAGGTGGGGACAGTGTAGTTGAGGTTGGCGCCCTGGTCATCACCAGCCTCAATGAGGAGGGTCTTGTGACCGGCCATAGCAAGTCGAGCGGCGAGCGGTCCGCCTCCGGCTCCAGATCCGACGACGACATATTCGTAGCCGGTAAGGTCAACTGCGTTGGCGAAGGACGCGAGGGTCGCAACGGTATTAACTAAGTATTTGAAAAGCATAATGAAAGAATGAATGGACGGACTCTGCTAAGTCATGTTAGCATATAAATCTTACACAGAATGAATCAATGAACTTACAAGTGTCCTAGTAATGAACGGCTGGGGATACGAAGTGGGCTAGGGAGTGCCTGAGCAAACGATCCATGTTGGATGGCCTCTCTTTATACATTGGCAAACACTCCCATGAGTCGCCACGAGTCCCCCTTTTGTGATATCAAATGTCGATTGAAAAGCCATTAAATTCGAGGTCCCCGCTATTGCTCCGTGAATGGGAGGTGCATCCAATGACTTCCTACTGGCTCGGCCGACATTTGCGACACAGGAGCGGTCTTGATGCCACTCTTGGGCAAAGTCAAACCTTTCATTTGTGATGATCACCAGCTTGCCGGGTTCTTTGTCTGGGGGTTCTAGCGCCTGAGCGGCAGGGCCGAGGCTCACGCCGCGCTTTTTGATCCTACCAGATGTTGCGCATCGTACACTGATGACGCAAATAGTTGATCTGCATTTTCTTGCGGCATTCGAAATTTTTCTTTTGATATTGTAGCGAGAATTGTACAATGTCCTCGGGATTGATGTTAGCTTGAGTCAGCTACACCGCCGGGCTAGAATGTCGGCGAACTTCTTTGCCTCGATAGGTCGACGTTAACGCATGAAATATAGCACAAACTGCAGCAATGGTTCGAAAACTATTGCAAAACCTGTCTGTGTGTCCCCGCTCTAAACCATATTTGGGCTGACATCCAGGGACGGAAACTTTCGCAATGGCCGAGTGCTGGAACGGCCAGAGCCTAGCCGCAAGCTAAACGTGTAGCCTGCGGGGCCGCGGGCGAACTACGTTAATGGCGATTAATCTCCGAGGAAGCTTGTCGACAACGGGTTTTCAAACTCCTCATTCGCAAATGTGGTGCATGTCTGGATGATACTTATTACAAAGGTACCGTTTGGATGGGTTCGACATGCTGCTAAGTGGAGCAGTTCACAACGTGTTACCCCTTCTTCCCACGTGGTTATAGATAGCGCGCATGGCATTGCCTCCTTATCATCTTGTGATACTATTCTAAGAATTTTTTAACAAGTAGAATGCTTTTATCGTGCAATGGAACTTTGTTCATCTCCAGTGGGCCTAGAAGCACTAAAGCAATGCATTCTAAGGCTCAAATTCAACGCCCAATACTCGATTGAACTAATTCCACAAGCACATCTGCGCAAAAGCCGTAGCTTAGACAGAGCTGGCCGAATGCGCGCATCACTAAACTCATATGGTATCCAAGGAAGTTGCACCCGATGAATAATTCACGGATCAGCGCAAACTAACTAACTTCTACGTTGATCGAAATACAACTTGCGCAATCGAGCGAGCGCTGACAAACGCCATCATAGCTTCGCTTTGATTTTTTCATTCTTATCATGTTCCTGCTTCAGCTTGGTCCACCAAGCGTGCTTAGCCTCCAGCACAGCAAACCCCTTCACCGCCCACTCATCTTGCCACTCAGGCAACTCATACCCGTCACTTTCGTCCGCAGGTGGTCCTGCGACCTCCCTCAGGAATGCAAAGTACTCTGAAAAGTCAGGCTTGACCTCGTGAAACAGAGAGGTGGGGCCCTTGTACTGCAACCGTTGTACCTCCCAATTGTCCTGCTCGCGTCTCGATGGAAGTCCACCTCCGCGGCCTGCCAGGAATCGCGCAACTGCCACAGCCTGGTACTCGTAGACACGGAACGATATCGCGGCTTTTACTTGGCCCACTACCGCGAGCGAAGGGTCTGAAATATTAAAAACGTGTTGGTAGAATCCTGCGAGTCGACCGTTTGCAGTTACGGGGTCAGGAGTCAGGAACGGATAGGAAAGACGGTAACCAGTCGCGAAGTGTACTTTGTCTACTCCATCGATCTCGGTGTCGTCCGCGAAAGTGATCTTCACGCGAGAACCTCTGCTTGAGGTGATTTTGCTGATTTGAGGCTTGATAACGACGTTGGGTAGGTTCCACGCCGCCTGCAGAACCTCATTGGAACCACGTTGAGACAGGTACAATGGACCGGACACAATGCTGTGAAGTTCGGACACGATATCGGATGCCGAAACGTTACCGCCCACAACGACGACTTTCTATGTAGGTCGTTAGTCATATTCATACTACCGACCTCTCATAACCAGAAATCGTACCTTATCCACGTAGTCGTCGGACGACCTGTAAGCTTTTGAATGTTCGAAGGCGTCAGGACGCACTTTGATCACCTCATCTAAGCCCGAAATGAATGGTACATTAGGCACACTGTAATGCCCCGTTGCGACTATCACAGCATCGAATGCCTCTTCCCACCAGTAATCTTTCTTCTGGCCCTTAAACACATGATCCGTTCGTCGAAGCGTCAGCACCCACTTCGAACCTTTCTTCTCTACCCGTTCAACATGCGTGTTCAGAGATACCAGATGTGTATACGGGTCTGCTATTTCCTCGAGATAATGCGCGACGACTTCCCACGGCTTGGTAAAGTTTCCCCGGCCCAGACGCCGGATCGAAGTTGATGATTCATCAGACGGGAATGGTTTATACGTGAAGGCCATGACCTCGGAGCCTACATTGCTGTCAAGGCTGGCGTACAAACCAGTTCGCGACGTTACATTTTCGGGAAGAGCGTGTGCTGTTCGCGGGAGCTTTGTTGGCAGTTCTGGTCGAGGTTGCTCCGAGTTTGTGGAAAAGGGCTCCGGGCTTTTGTCGTAGAGCCAGGTACCACCTAGCTTTTCTCGCCTTTCGAACAGTCGGATTTTGGTGAATGCTTTTTCTTCCGAGAGCGCTTTGATGGCGGAGATGCCCGAGGGACCTCCGCCTATCACCGCTACGTCGGCGTATCTTGGAGCCATTGGAGACAATTATGTAGATAGGATGGAAGGTTAATAGTGTGCATGATGGTAGAAAAAGCCACTATTTAAGCCACTGGTATCTGCAATTTCGTCGATAAAATGGTAATATGCAGTGTGCATCGCGTCATTTCTAACGTGTTTGTTGTTGACCACGTATTCAAGTAGCTATGCGATGTAGAGTGGGGGAAGCGTCCCTAAGGAACACTGCGCGATACCCATTTCTGTACCGTTGCCTGAAATCCAACCCTTTACAGCCCGAAAAACACGGGATTTAGATCGAGTTCCTGCGTCGAATTCTGGTCTACTCGAACCATTGCGTTTTGAAGAACCAATTATGAGGATAGTATGCAGCCTCTTATCAAATCGCGTCATTGACTCCACCAAGCACATCACTCTCTCACGACAATATTTTATCGAGAGCTTCATTTGCTCTTAATAATCAGTTTGGAATGCGATATTTAGAGAGTGATTGGTAGCATTGAGATGGATAATAGATGTATGTTCTTGGTTTTCTTATATCCTGAAGGATAGCACAGAGGCAGTTCCAACCTGGAGTACCAGCAAATTGATATGATAGGAAATACTTCCTTTCCCTGGTGTATATGACAAATAAAGCGGAAAACTTGACATGCACAGATACATTGTCCATTTCCTCTTCAGTAGCAATCGTGCCAATATCTCTAACATCTTCTGGAAGTACATGCGAGTTATAGGTACGAGCTTCCCAAACCGTAAAGAGTATGACAGCGGCCGAAACGCACTACGAAAATACATTCCAGAAATACATTGCAGACACAACTCCCACAGTATCAATCGGACCTTCTATTTCGACAAAGAGTGACCATCAAACCACCGTTTTTGTCGACTGGATGCTACATGCATATGTACACAGCCCCTCCATGCACCTACCCCTCACCAAACACCAGACCCCTCCTCAAATTTCCCCTCAACACCAAACAAACCCCCCAAAATCCCTCACCACGTCCCCCTACCATCCCCAGAGTATAAACAAAAAAGGCGCAGGCTAACATGCTACACACCGCCGATATTCCCCATCAGAAACGCACCAAAAAATCCCGCTCACCGCCACGCCGCCTCATCTTTCCCAAAAGCGGTAAAGACTCGCGCATCACTTTCGTCCCTCTTAGGACGAATCGAAGGGGGAAAACCGCGCAAGGCGAGAGAGACCTCGTGATGATGACGTCGAGAGGAACTAATATATGAGGAGTTGATGTATATAAGATATATAATGCGGGATTCGTGATATGATAACATTCTATCTTGCCTTTTGTGCTCTGTTTCTCTTCTCTGTCCTGTCGCCAGTCCAAGGGATATACAATCGAGGATTGAACTGTGGATGAAGACGTGAAGAACGACAGGACGACGACCACGGAACATATACCTACCACCGAAGCAAAAAAGAACTGCTGGACGAAAACTACATATACGCACGCACTTCCCGCCCAGAACAGCAAAGGCGAACAAAGACAGACGAACAAGAAAAATAATGCTCGAAGTCTTCTACGTCCTCATCCTCGCCGCTCTATGCGAGCGCGTCATCAATTGCGTCGTAAAACCCCCCGTCCACCCCGCGCGCTTCTCGCGAGAGCTACATCGGACTTCTTCCTTCGACTCGTTTTAACATCGGCAAACGTGCGCGCTGTAGTTGCCTCGGAGCTTGGTTGTGCGCACTTTCGAGGGGAGCCGATTTGAGTGGTGGGTGAGCGGATCGGAAATGGGGGTACTTCGGTGTTATCAAGAGTGAGGCGCGAGCGGATGCTGGATCGAGGAATGAAATAGTGGAGGTGGTTATGACCGATATGAACAAGAGGGTTTTTTCTGCGGGTGTTAACGGTTTTGTCGGTATTTTCCTTTTTGGTCGGTTCTTGGTCATGATATGCATGAGGTATGTTTGGTGAAGCATGGTTATGGGGCAGCGAACGGTTCATCAGCGAAAGGCGTTTCGCATTCTTCGTTGCATTTTAAAATGGTGCATATACAAGCATGTTAAATATAAATATCAAGTCGCATGAAAGAAATCCATCAAATTATTCAACATCCCCTCTCTAGATGTTGGCTTCGCAGAGCCCGGATCACTAGCACGTGACGTAGCCAGAACCCCTGATGCCCCCAGTCCTCCCCCATAATCCAAATCCACACCCAGCATCTCCAATCTGGAGAATACAATGATAAAAAAAGTTGTTAAGCTTATCAAACGAGAAAACCGACCGATAAAGACAAGCAGTGAGTTATTATTGTCAATATTAACAAAGACCAAGGGTGCTGCGTGCGTAAATTGGGATCGGCCATGCGCGCAAGCACACAGGCGGCGGGTAAGCGGTGAGCCAATTAGAAGAGAGGACTAGTCGTGTGTGAACGCTGGCGCGCAGCTGAGTGAGGATTTGAAGATGGAGATTGCAGACGGGTTGACGAAAGTTGGTTGCATGCTGGAGAGTGCGAGGTTTGTGGGTTGTGTCTTGAGCTGGTGACAGTGAAGAGTTGTCCACCTTCCACAACAATCGTTTCACATAATGTACAAGTAATATCGGCACGCGCGATTTGTAGGTAGCGCAAGTCTGTCGTGCCCTCCGAGTTGTCCTACAAACAAAAAACCGTTGTTCCGCCACTCTCCTACCCACCGTCTCACACTCCAAATCCAGCTGCGCACCCGCGCTGCACTCCGGTCCCTCACTCCGCTCCCATTATATCATGCTCGCACTCATCACTCCATTCTTAGCGACCTCCGATTTCCAATAAAATGGAAATAACGCACATACTGAAATAGCGAATAATAATTACGTTTGCCTTTCTTACTGCTCACCTGCGCACCCTTTTCCCAATACAGAAACGCTGCCTTCTTCATCTCCGCTCGATGCCGCACTGAGAGCTTACTCTTTCCTTACCGTAAGAACGCTTGTTACCCGTATTACTTCTAAACCTGAAACAAAGAGGTGTGGTGACGCTTTAGGAGAATTTCTAAGGGTTTGTTGTTTGTGGTTTTGGTGGCAGGGGTGCGAACGAGTCGGAGGCCTTCGCCGCTTTTGCTCCTCGAACTCGCAGATTTGCTTAGTATTGTTTCTGACAATGGTGAGGTTCATGGCGTAGGCGCCGGACTTGCTGTTGCTTTGGAAGCCTTCATTTCTGTGATTTGTTTTTAGGTGTGATGGTAATCATAGGGGTCAGCCATAGAGAGAGGGGTGTGATGTTCCTGGTGCGGGTGTCATGGTAGTGTCTCATTTCACAGTCACTGCACAGATGTAAAAGAAGCATGATGCAAGAAAATTGTCTCTCGATTCATCATCGATGTGGCATGGCATCAATTAGAATGACCCCCAATGAAATGAAGGGTCGATTTCTTATCAACAGGAGAATCGTACAAACAACGTACAGTGAAGAAGAAGATAAAAAAAATGAGGCAGAAGTGATGCACAAGTATGAGATCCATAGCACTGCCGAAACGCTAAACCCACAACTCCTATCGTATGCGCGCGCGCAGAGGGGAACAGTAGCCTGACCATCCCGCCACCATATTTCTTGACTTAGTTTCCAACATCGCAGCCCCAGATGCCGCCGGCGATGGCGCATCCGATCTTCTTGTTCTTGGTGCCGACGAGGATCTCGTTGTGACCGGTCTGACCGGCGTGGTTCCAGCCCTGGGACATCTTGTCGCAGACCTCAGAGCCGAGTCCGGGGGTGGAGGGGACCTCGCACAGCCAGCCGCCGACGAAGACCTTCTCGAAATCAGTGGCCTTGCCGGGAGCGAGGACCTGGCCCATGGAGCCCTTGTTGAGCTGGTGAACCATCTGGCCGTTACCCTCGCGGCAGGTCTTCTCAGCGTTGGCCTCGAGCTGGGCATCCTTCTGGAATTCGGGGAGGTTCATCTTCTTACGCCAGGTGTTGACGATGTCGATGTAACCACCACCGGTAGAGGGAGCGGGAGCCGGAGCGGGGGCGGGAGAGGGGGCAGGGGCTGGGGCAGCGGATGAGGAGGGAGCTGGTGCAGGAGCGGGCTTGTAAGTGGGAGCCGCGGGAGGAGCTGGCTGCACAGAGTAGACCTGAGAAGGCTGGGGAGCGGGTTTAGGAGCCTCGGTGGGCTTGGCAGCGGGAGGAGCAGCGGGAGCAGTCACGACGACAGTGTTGACGGGCCTCCTTCCTCCGTAGTTCTGAACGACGGGCTTATCCTCCTTGGGGGGTTGAGTGGGAGCGGCGGCCTGGTATCCCTCAGTGACGACGACGGTAGCGACCTTGGTCACAACGACGACATTGGGCTCGGCAATGGGAGCAGCGAGAGTGGAGCCAACAAGGGCGAGAGCGGAAAGAAGGCTGACGGAGTGCATGGTGACGAGTGTTTTGATATTGAAACTTTTGATCGTTGGGAGTTGTGATGTACAGTTGAGGTTTTTTGCGTTTTTTCTGTTGTTATAGCAGCCAGGCAGAGCGCTAGGAAAAGAATGTGGGGTCCCGAAGGATGATTGTTTTGTTAAAAGAGAGTGTGGGTTGCAAAGAACGACCGGTATCAAGTGCTGTACGTCGAAGTCTCAGACTCGTGAGGAGCCAACGGGGGGATTGCCGCAGTTCTTATACATACAGCAGTAGACTGGCCTCCTGATAGGGGCACAGTTTGCGAATTTAGCCCATGCTCGGGCCCACGCCATGGCCCATGGCGGCAAGTAGCACCATCTCCGCACTTCCATATCCAACTATACGAGTGCGCAAAGGCACACAAGGCCTGTGCTCTGTTTGTGGCCCTGTGCTCGGTTATCCCGTAACAAGATCGCAGTAAGCAGTTTGTGCAATCTCTTTTCACGAAGTCTGGGGTGAGAGCCCTGTCACAACGTGTGAGTATCTCCGTCCCCCTCACCATTTGCAAGTGACATGCTTTTCTTCGCTGGCAGTTTCACTGTTGATAGATATACCGACCGGAGGGAAACGCACCTGCCAGGTCTGTAGTGGACAGCCTGGACCTCAACTCTACCACAGTACGTTGCGGGAGGGCGGTGGAATTGGAGGATGGTACCTGCATCAGTAGCTTTCGCTTGTCCGACTAGGCAAAGATTTTCCTCTTTCAGGCTGTACCGGAAATGCCCACATCGTTTTTTTAGTTATTTTGTTTACGGCTTTGGTATTACACATCATGCACATCTTCCCCGCTAAGCTATTTTACGCAATCGATTGCGTACGCTACACTCAAAAATCGTCTGTCGCTGTTGAAGCTATAGCGTATAGCGGACCTTGACAGTCCGAGTGACTCAGCACTAGCCCATCGCCAGCGGTATTCTTTGTCCGTTTCCAAAGTCGTGAGAATAGAATACACTATTATAGATGGTGTTCGCGCAACAGCATTAGCTCAGCCGGCCCTGGACGCCACTCATTTTAGACTATTGATGGTGGGTGCATACGTGCGATAGTGATTGGCCAACAGTTTGGTCGCCCGCCGTGCATGTTTCAGAGTTTCAGGGTTGTAATAACCACGGTAGAATAACGTGGATATGAATTGTGTGTCATAGTGCGTGATGTGGTGAATCCGCACTGGATGCGACAGTTGGGGACGTGGACATTGAATGACGCCGGGTTTCAACGGCAAGCCACTGTCTTCTGCAGCCTCTTGCAGGAAATTATCGGGGTAGAAAAAGCAGGTGTTCTGCAGAGCCCGTAATGATGCCGGCTTCGCTGCTTGTGAGTCGTGACTTGCATTTACACATCGAATTTGTGGGATATGAAATGTGGAGTGGAGGTATGAGCGCGAAGGAGATGCGAGTTCTGGATTTCTTGGGTGCAACGTATTCAGCTCTCGTCGTTGTCCAGGTGTCGTCATGGCCCTGAACCATTCTCCTCTTCATATTTTTTCATGCACATCTTGAAAAGACTGCATCAGAGCAAGACTGTCTTACCACGCGCAGCAAGCCCTTTCCAACGATGGCACGCTCATACATTAGTTCTCGAAACACGTGCAAAGTCTCTCGTACGTCCCCTCCAAAACGCAGTCTGTGACACATTCGAAGAATTTCAGCAAGTTATCGCCCAGAGTCCTGCGTTTAATAGTACGCCCTCGGCGGCATGCAGCACAAGTCAACAAAAAAAAAGACCCATTGCGACGTCATTGAATCACGTTTGGCAGCCAGCAATGCCCCTGAAGCCATAGAGTCCTAAACCTTATAAAGTGGCGGGCGTCAAGGGGCCGCGCAACCGGGAAAAGGGGGGACCCCGCACCAAAGCCCACCCGCCTGCTGCCATTCAACAACAACCCACGGCACTGGATTGCCGTAATTATGGAATCTTCTTTGCTAACCGATGAGAACGTTGAACCGAGGCGATGGTGTAAGAAGATTCCAAAAGAGTGCATCTTGAAATTAGATGTGTAAAATAGCCATTTGGGATCTCTTGTACGCCCGTCAGCAAATCAAAGGCTAAGCGAAATGCGAATATGCGATCTCGTTCGGACCGGAGCCGGAGGAATTCCATCAAATATCCATCTTGTCTGTTTCGCGCGTGAGTCCATCTCATCTCATCTCACCCGGAGCGAAGAGAGGCTCGATGCCAACGGAGCTTACGTGCCCAACACAAGGCACGGTGACTGACGCACCAACGATTGTCAAAAGTTCCCATGCCGCCATGAAACAATATGGTCTGGAAGTCCTTCTGCAGGCGACGAAATCACACGGACACCATTTGCTAGTTTGACAGTGCTTACTCTACTCTCGCCGTGCAGCGATGTGCGAGCATGTACGCGTTTTTCCCTTTTGAAGGCCCAGGCACCAGGCCGACCGAACACCGGTGTACGCTGCTTGGGCCTCAACGCCGCCGCAGAGCCGACTTTTCTTTGGCCCGGGGTGCGACTTGCTCTTCTTCCATGAGTGTGGCAGGTTGCCCGCGTGCGAGTGCTTGAAATTACAGGGACAGGAAACTTTCTTTACTCATTCGTGACACATTGTATGGTACACTGACCACGTCCGACATAGCTAGCCTACGTAGTACGTACTTGTCAACGCCAGTTGAACTCTTCTAGATGCGCTATGAAATGGCATGGCGAATGGTCGTCGCTACACTATTCAGACTATTCGCGATTTTGTTTAGGATTCCCCACAAAGCGACGATCTATGGGACTCTTCTTCCTTCGAGGCCCACTGCTATCTTGTGGTAGTGTAGGAACTAACTGGACCCGTGGACCGGGATAGCAGGTGGAATGTCGAAGTGGAGAGCTATACCATCGTGCGACGTCTACTACCTACTACTACTCGCGCGCGCTCGCGGGCTCGAACTGAATTTTCTAGGCCTTTGATTATTGTGGTACTGGAGGAAGCTCGTTACATCTGCGGGATCATTAACTTCTCAGGAATGCAGGTTACTGTGTGACTCAGTTTGGCATCGGCAATCGCATCGTAGCCCTGTACCGATGGTACCTAGATGAACAATCACATGGATAGCGTATGACATGCATACCTTGAAGAACTCAATCCAGCTTCTTCCAGCTCGGTAAACGTTACATGGATTACGATCGCACAATCTTTCCGGCATCAAGGCCAGTTTTCGATATTACATACAATGAAAGTGGGTCCACCTCTACATCTTTATTCCGCACGTCCTGTCGACGGAAATTCTTCCTGGCAATGACTATCTCTTCCCCGTTGGTTTCCTAGTCTTACACAGTGCGGGGATATCGTGATTAGCTTTGGATCTTAATCCCAATCTACGTACGTGCGTTAACTAGGTACGGAAGAATAGCAGCAGCATCGACCATGTAAATCCTGTCTTCATCTGTGTGAAGATGTTAAGGGACCCGGCGGGTGATCTGCGGATGGGAAGGTTGATCGGCGACCATGCAAATCATGTATTCCTCTACACAGTATGTAAAGATTGATGTCACTGATATTAAAGGATCCGGCAGGTGATCTGCGGATAGACAGTTTGGATTGGCGTGTTGGTTGGTGTTGGAGAGCTTTGAGATGTGAAACGTAAGGATGGAACTGGCTCTAGGTTTATGATGAGATTTTACTTTCTGAAGAA
This sequence comes from Periconia macrospinosa, assembly GCA_003073855.1. Taxonomy (NCBI): domain Eukaryota; kingdom Fungi; phylum Ascomycota; class Dothideomycetes; order Pleosporales; family Periconiaceae; genus Periconia; species Periconia macrospinosa. The sequence continues at coordinate 78,375 of KZ805352.1, read as the reverse complement.
TTGCATGTTTTGGGCTGCGAGGTATAGAAGGTAGTCTCGGAGTCAGATGGTGTTTAATGTTGTAGAAAGGATGCACATTGGAGAGTAGATTTCCAGGATTGAAGATACTGCTAAGATTAGGGATCGACCATCGCCAATGGCATCATCAATCAGCATGTCGCTCCGCCCCGAAATATGCTAATCTAAACTTTATCCATGCCCTTATCATTCTTATCGTGGCGTCCGAAGGTAGAATTGTCAGTCTTGCCTTATCAGTTATTACCCATTCCCCAAGGTTCTCCAAAGGTCTTGGCATACCGCCACGTTTCACGAGCAACGTTACACAAAAGCAACCTCAACTCTACACATACACACTAATGCCCTTCATAGACTCTACACACCCGTCTCCACTCCAATACCAGAGAATGAATATATAAGAGGTGATATTCTACCACCGGCCCGATGCCTTATGTTCGTATAATGGGTACAAAGCGGAAATTGGGGTTTTTTTCCTCGGCAGCTGGTTTCGGTATATATCTCCGCCAGTTAGTTAACCAACCGCCGCGCCGATGTCGCCACGGACCACACAGTCTCCAAGGCGCAGATTTTTTGGGGTTGAAAAAGAAGGAACGAGTGCTTCGCGATCCGCTGACTGCCAAAGCTGCGAAACGTGGCCAGAGGTGACGTAGAGCGCTAAGAAAAAAGGACAAGAAACAGACTAGGAAAATCTGGGAGAATACGAAAGATGCCGTTTTTGTCGCAGCAGCCAAAGATTGTGATTGTGGGTGCCGGCATCGGAGGGCTTACGACTGCGCTCGCACTCCACGCCGCAGGCTTCACGTCCATCTCTATCTACGAAGCAGCGGGACATCTTACTACGCTCGGTGTGGGCATCAATGTACAGCCGTCCGCTGTCTTGATCTTGCGGAACCTCGGTCTGCTCGATGCCCTTGAAAAAACGGGCATCAAGACGCAAGAGCTGAACTTCTACAACCGCCATGGCGATGCAATCTTATTCGAGAAGAGGGGCGTCGCGGCTGGGTATGCGGTGCCTCAATTCAGCATTCACCGCGGCGAATTTCAGATGCTGCTCCTGAGCGCCGTGAAGGAGCGTTTGGGAGAAGATTGTGTCAAATTAGGACATAGTTTATCCGGTATTACGGACGATGGCAGTAAGGTGACTGCGAAATTCGTGCTAAGAGGAGACGGGAAAGTCGTGACGGAAGAAGCATCTCCAGAAGTCACAAGCGACGTGCTCATCGCTGCTGACGGCATCAATTCCACCGCACGACGACTCTTCTACCCAAATGAAGGCCCGCCGCGGTTCTCAGGCCGCATGCTATGGCGCGGCTGTATCGAGCGACCTCCCTACCTCACCAGCGCATCCATGGTCTGGGCCGGGCACGCAGATCAGAAATTCATCGCATACCCCATCTCCCAACGGTGCGCAGAACGCGGCACCTCACTGGTAAACTGGATAGCCGAACTTCGCATCCGGTCGAAAACCGACGAAGACGTGACACCGCCGAAAACCGACTGGACCAAAGCGGTCTCCAAGGACGTCTTCGCGGGTCCCTTCGCCAGTTGGCGTTGCGGTGGGCTTGAAATGAAAGACCTCATCAACAGCACTGACAAAGTTTTCGAGTTCCCCATGAGCGACCGTGATCCCGTGGAGCGCTGGTCGTTTGGGCGCGTCACGCTCATGGGCGATGCCGCGCACGCCATGTATCCCATCGGTTCCAACGGCGCATCGCAAGCCATCATCGACGCTGAAGCGCTAGCCAAACACCTCTCTGCGGATCCTAGCAACGTTGAAGCCGCGCTCAAGCACTACGAAGAAGAGCGTTTGCCGCCCACTGCGAAGATCGTCATGGCGAATCGTGCTAACGGCCCGGATCATGTGCTTCAGCTTGCCGAGGAACGCGCCCCCGATGGGTTCAAGGACGTGTATGATGTTATTCCCAAAGACGAGTTGGAGGGCATTGGGAAGGCGTATAAAGCTGTCGCGGGGTTTGAGATGGAGGCTGTGAACACGAAGGCCAGGGAGACTGAGGGGACGGCGGAGAAGTTGGGATTGAAGAGTCCAGTTGATTGGATATGATATCGGGACTTGACAAATGCAATATTATCGCGTCTGAACTTATCCTTTGCGGGTCAAATACGATTGACGTCAAGCGTGTGTGATGTACCTGGAGTTTATATCATCACGTGGCTAACTCCTCTAATCCAATCCAATCCAGGGCGCGACGGAAGAACTTCATCACGCTGTATCAACATGTTAGGAATCGCGTTCAACATTGATCTTTAAATCCCTGAATAAAGTAGGTTTCAAGCAAAGCGTCGCATAACCAAGACCACAAAACCATAAGTTGCGAAGAGTGGGAAACAAGAACGTTCAATATATAACGCATCAAATAACAGGTAAATCAAAAACCTCCAAACCACCCCATAGCCATTTCATCTCAAAAAAAGATTGGTGGGTATATCAAAAAAACGGCCGCGCGTGACACAGACGTACGTAAGAAGCAATACCGAAAGCATACACATCGAATCAAATTCAGAACAGCAGAAACATGAACGTCGCGAGGGAGAAAAAAAGGTGGGGGTTGCCGGTCCTCCACCAAAGGAGCTCCTTCTCATGGCCTCCATACATGGCGAATCCTCCAACGAAGGGCGATGGAATCGTTAACATGTCCTACTCGTCGATGAGCAGGCGTCCAGCAACACTCCTCTTTGCGAGAGGCTTCTCGTCGGAGCAGAGACGCATGCTGATGTCCCCCGAGAGTTTTTGGACGGGGCATGCGAAAACAGGTTCCTTGATGCCGAGTTTAATCAAGGGCTGGTCGACGTAGTACGACTGCTCAGGACAGTACGTTCCACCCCGGCAGTTTGCCTGGCCACAGTCCTTCTGTTCCAACTCGTTAGTAAGCCGATGCGAGGTTTCACTTTTCGCGCGCTGAAAGGGGAGGGGATGAAAAGGTATCAATGGGGACTTACGTCGAGGCCTTGCATGGCATTACCCTTCTCGTGGCCGGGGCAGTTGTCGGCGGACTTGTCCTTCGCGCAGTTGACGTATGAGATGTCGTACCACAGCTTATCGCCGACGGTGTATTCAAATTGCGTGTGCTTGCCGTTCACGATTTGGTTCGTCTTGGAGACTTTGATAACAACGCCGCATCCCGGGCACGAGGTGCGGACAGGCTCAGTGTACTTTGTTCGCTTAGGGACTAGCTTGGCGCCGGAGCTGCCCTGTATAAAGATTGTTAGTGTTCGTTGTTGGGTGGAGGGGTGAGGTGGGTGCGGAGGATATGCGTACTTTGCCATCCACGCTCCAGATCCAGACGTCGTAGCTGCAGCGGTTCTCGAAGATTGCGTTGCCGAGGCCACGGGCTTCGAGAGATCGGGAGGCTACGGGTTCTGGCTTGCCCAAGAATCGTTCGATAGCGTTCCTAGGGACTGCGCTTAGGTCGGCGGTGGCAGCAGCGCTGGAAATGGCGGCGCCGAGGACGAGGAGGTTTTTGAACTGCATTTTGAGTGAATAGATTGGGAGGTTGGAGAAATATACTGGAAAAATGATAGACTGGTTAAAACCGAATGAGTGTGGTGGGAGCTTGAGCTCGCAAAAAGAATGGATGAACCGAAAACGGCTCGAGAAATGAGTGTGTAGTTGGATAGTGGGTTGGACTGATCTGACGATTGTAGGGAGGTAGGTGTATGTATGGGGACTACCTCAGTTTATACATGTACAGAGACCCCCTTCGCGGGCGCGCACCGCCGCATACGACAACGAGGCACAGTACCCAGCCTTGCCCAAGACGAAAATTCCTCAGGGCCGTGAAATGACATTTTGGCAAATCTAGGGTAGCGGCTACGGCGAGTGCAATCCTACACCAAAAGCAACAGGAGACAAGCCATCTAAGACTTGTAGCCAAGGAATCGTTTGCATAAGTATTCTGGTGTAATGCCGGGATAAGTGTACAAAATTCGAATGCTGATTGGCGAGTTCGCTGCGAGAAAGCGGCAGCCGCCCTTGAAGGCGGAAATGAGATCCTTCTCTATCGCGACTAAGATTTTTCCCATAGGCGCCCATGAGTGTGAAGTGAACTGCGATTTTGCGGCGAGGACAATCCAGGGCTATGCAGTGCCGTATTCTAAGTGGTGGGTTCTTGGAAACGGAACTGGCACGGGCCGCAGGATGCCCATGCAGTCTTATACAACACAACACCTGCAGAGACAGTCCCTCAGTGTCATTCTACGTGTTCCGACTTACACCCTAGATATCCTGGCTTCTTGAGCCTGAAAGACCTGAAACTCATGACCTGAAACTCATGATGATAACATCTATTGTCCGAAACTCAGCTCACCTGATGACTGTGGACTGCCTTAGAATCCACAAGTGAATTGTTTCCGACGTTCAAACCCACTGCGCCCGACTGTAGAGAAGGGATGCTTGCGACCAACATCGGAGGATGGTGCAGTGCGTTGAGGCAGTTTCCGGTATATCGCGCAACACGGCCCTGGGTCGCTTCCCATCGTCTGCTTCATTGTCAGATTGGATGAAAAAAGAAAGAAGAAAGAAAATGAACAAAAAAATTGTAAGAAAAAAGGAAAGGCAAGAATTTTTTTCGATAAAAGAAAATAGTAGAAAAAGTTTTGCAAAAAAGAAAAACAAGAAAAGGATTCCTTAGTCCGCTGGAGGTAAGCTAAGGTGAAGGAACTGGCATGTCACCCATTCCTGAGAATAGAAAGAATGGGGTCCAAATGGCCTCGGTGCAGGTCATACTTGAGAAGTGATTCCGATCGAAGCTGTACAAGGAGATGGCGAAGTCTGGAGGAAAGCGTATAGAATGCCAAAAAAAGGGAGCGGCACAGCGGTCAGTCTGATATACATAATGGAGGACCTTTACTGCTGCGCCGCTGTCCATGGACCTGCGCACGAGAAGTCTGCTTGAGAAAGAGACACTGTCAGCGGCTGATCCCGTGTTAATGTCCGTCGCGCACTGTGCTGTCCGGTAGCGGAGCTGTGGCACAGTGGGTAGGTCGCGGAGGAGTCACGGAGCCCGTGGTCCATTTTTGAAGGAACAACCGTACCGCTGAGTAGGCATGAGAAGTCGATCCTGTTTACTATATATAATTGTAGATTTGCTGTAATTGACATCTGATCAACGGGTGATCTACTGGATCTACTGGCCTGGGGTGCGGATGCGGCGCCCCTTTTATCCGCAGATGACACTAATCTAGTCTGGGATTAGACTACCGGGTCAGCCGATGCCGGTCACGTGGCCAGGAGCTCCAATCGCGATACCATCAATCATTGATACATGTATGCAGCGCAGGTAGGATTAAAAAATGCGTAAATGGCGCTTAAGTAGGTGTTTAATAAGGAAATAAGTCATAAATTACGCTATTGGCAACACTGAAAGCATGCCATTGTTCACTATCAGGCCAATCCACTTTTGTCTCAGTTATCAATAACATCAACGTAGAGTCCTAGCTATTTCGGGTGGCTTAACTACATATGTACGTAATTTAAATACAATGTTTCTAAGAATTTTGCATCTGCGTAAGATGAAACCATACGTATCATGCTGGTATAAGATAAGGGACTTGGTGTTAGAATGAAATAGTTTTTTGCGGGAACTACGGGAAATACTGTTTCACTTTCCTTTCAAGTCTTTGGGTTAGTCAGTCGATTATAGCTTTTTAAGTCTTCCTATTTTGATAAAGTAGATCGCAGAAGATGGAAAAATCGGGATTTATGGATTATGTATTTAGAATGCTATAATTCGTTTTCTCTCAGTCAAGTTCATAGCATTAAATTAAAGATATATTATAAGAGTTTGAAGCCCCATTTGAGTCCGATAAACCATTCTAGAGATTATAGTTCTTATTACCACGAGAACGTACATAGAAGGTAGAAATGTTTTACTACCTTAATTAACGTAATCTTAGTTAATAGCATCCGAATTGCATATGAGAATGCAGGAAGAAACATGTATTCCATCACTTGCGATCTCCTACCAGCAGTTCTACAGTTTTTATTTCCCTCTTATTCTATCTATGAGTTTTCCATAGGTACACTATCTTACATTCAGCTTGACATTAATATATCGTTTCTATCTTGAGTCAAAATGCACACAGAGTATTCACTTCCTCCAGATAAGGAGGACGTTTTTCAGGAAATGAGATTGAGTCTACGAATTTCTGTTAGATATCAAAAAAGTCTACCTATTTACAAGACATTTAGAAATAGAAAGCCTTTGTCATTACTTTAACTAATCCCCTTAATGATATACCCCAAACATTGTGCATCTCTAACTGAGTTCTTAAGTAAGGAGAGTCATCTACATTAGAAACGAAACTCGTATCTGAAATTAGGTCACGGTAGCTACTTATTCTTTGTGAGCTAGCTATAATACGTATCCCTTTATGTAGGGTAGATTAAAGAACTGGTAGGACCTAAGGGAGCCGAAACTCATCACTAAAGAGGGGAGAGGACTTTGCTAAGATCTTTTTTTAGGAATATGTATGTTTTAGGGAACGCAAGGTCCAGTCAGATCTGTCAAACAAGTGAGAGGAGGTAGTATGCCATATTTAGTTTGGTCTTAAGTCTTACAACCTAGTAAGTGACGGAAATGGGGACAACAGAATTACACAGTTTGCTCAAAGCAGCGAAACTGCGGGAGGGGATACAGTTGAAGAAAACGCATTAAGTATAATTCGTGACTTTAATGTGATTGAGATCATAGTATACCATCAGTAGCCATAATCTTATAGGTGAGGACATATTAGTATATATAAACGCGTCCACTTCCTGAGCGTCAAAATTTGCACAACGAACCCGTCACGAACAAGCACCAACTAAAAGAAAAATAACTACTACCTAATCTGAGTCATACTACATACAAAGGATCGTACTCTTGAAATCCCCGATCCACAACATCTCTCTCTCTCTCTCATTCCCCATAATCCATCTCCCAAGGCTTACACACCCGCATGCCACTTAATCACCCAAGACCCTGACATTCCGTCCTACCCGAACAAACCGCGCCATCGTCGACTGAGGCTACAAAACCACCCAACACATCGTCTCTCAGCGCTTTCGTTGCCTAGAGGATGCCTAGAGGATGCCTGGGTGCCTAGAAAGGTGCCCAGTGGATGGATGCGAAATGATAGAAATTATACATGTATAAGAGTGCCCCCGATGTGTTGTGATTCTGTGAGATGGGGACGTTTGGGGAAAGGTCGTGGAATGGAATGGCGCTGCTCTACCACAGAGCAGTGTCTGGATGGGAGTTCAAGGGGAAGAAAGGTGAAGTGAAAGTGTATGAATGGTTCTGTGACGGGGATGAGGACATAAATCAGCTTGCGGTATTTTCCCCCTTTATCTGGAGCTAACTTCGCAGTTGCCTGACCTTTCCCGAGATAGAGGTCAAGTGCAACAAGATCAGAGACCTCATCTCGTCCTCCGGGTACCGATATTGGCTTTCGTAGAGGAGTCCACCACTTTTGAGAAGCAAGCAAGTAAGCTCCCGATTAACTCGATAGCTGACCGAATTCTCGAATTTAGAGGACGCCTCTACGGATTTTGCGTTCACCAAGCTCTGCTATTTAGACCTGACTTGGTGCGATCCTCAGGTGCAAGCACCCACAAAGCTACCGCAACTTAGAGTGAGAAAGGGAAAGAGGAAGTCCACGCTTCACTTACAAGTCATCACCGGAAACGCTACAGACCTGGAAAATTGTAAAGCCACGAAGACGAGAAGAGGCGTGCCGTAAACCCGTCCACTGGAATCAGGGGCAGGCACTCAAGGACCAGCAGAAACCTGCCTAGGGCGCCGAGATGCTAGAGATGCAGCAGACAAAGTCGCCCACAGCGCCCATCACCTCCTTAGGCAAATTTGTTTCGTTGTGACAGCCAAGTCTTGGAATTATGAGTCCGCCCCAACGAACTTCTTGTCGGAGGGTATAGTGAGCATATGAGGGCGGGAATTCGGATGGGTCGGCATTCTCGGATTTGGCATTGCGCTTGGCCTGTTGGCACCGGACAGCTCCTTGGGATGTGAAAACGCAGCCTTAACAAGTGAGGAAGACGGAAAAAAGCAGCTGCGATTGAGGGAATAGGATGGTATGGCGGATGTAATCGAGGTGTTACTGACAGTGTGATGGAACAGTTATTCGGATGCGACGATGGAGATAGTAGTGGGAGGGTGAAGGGGGTGGAACTGTATCGACGTCATCCCGCCGCGGAAATGCTTGGCTTGGCGGAAATATTCCAAGTGGGTCCCGCCCAGGCTTGGTTCTCACGACCACGACGATGCTTTCGCACATCATAGAGCCGCTTTTCCAGCTCAGCCCGATTTCACAGAATGCCGTCTATCCATTTTTGCCCTGTCATTAGTTCCCACTGTCTGCCATAGATTCGTCTCCACCCATATGACTCCTGTACAGTGTCAACTTGTTCAATGCCTGACACTCGCGAACTATACGAGAACTATTAGCATCTTGAGAGAAGATGATAAAACTTTGAACGATCGGAACCTTGAATAGACTAGATCATACTGGAACTGACCAACTGACAACCTAGCTTGCGTGATTCCAGATTAACCATCACTCAGTTTACTATCCATATAAAAATGCATTCGTCTGCTTCAATCTTCGTGGCTTAGTCGATATCAGTATTAATCAGGCCGCAAACCTGGATCATCATCAGCAGCCGGTAGCATTCGGGGATTTTCAGGGGCTCTGCCTGCACTGTCTGTAGGCGCGGCCGAGAGATGCTTTCGTGTTTAGCTCGCGGAATCACTTGGCTGCGGAATGAAAAGCGTTAGCTGTGAGCAATTTCCACCCTAAACAAGCTTGATATACCTCTCCATACGATCGGCGCTCTCGGCGTTCACCTATTGAATTCATGAATTGCACCTCACTGGTTAGGCAATCACTGACTTTTCCCTAGGGGCGCTTCAGTCATTGTTTCATGAATGGAGAAGGTATCCATGCAACTGCGGACAGCATCAATATACACGGAAGGCCTAAGTCTGCTTCGATCCGCAACAAGCGATGAGAACTCGTCTTAGCCCCAAGCCTATACGTGTTGGAGCCTGAGACGTCGGCATCAAAGGAGGCGGAACGTGTCCCACAACAACTGCTTTTGTGATTGCCGTCCTGTTATTACCTAGCCATCCTCTGGCTATTTTTACTCTGCAGCTCTCTCAGCGTTCAGCTAAGAAGACCAAGTCGGGCACTTCATCGTCTTCTCTTTTAATCCCTCACTTTCTAATTTCATTCCTTTCTTCAATAGGCTGGTCCTGGTTTATCGTTTCTTTTTCATATTTCCTCATCCATCATTCAATAGAAAGTCACAGGATCTAGTTCACATGCTTTAATAACGATAAGCACTGGCAGCTATATCTATTGTCTTCTGTCCCCAGTCGACAACCTTTTCCCAACCTCTTCGCCTTTTAGAAGACAACCTACTGCTCTTTGAGCAAGACGCAGAATGCCTGTTCTCGATGTCAGCGAATTGAACATCGTCATCGCCGTCATTGGTAAGCCGCAATACTTCTAGGTTCTTTTCATTGTACGCTAACTTAACCTCTCCACAGGCGCCTTCATCGTCGCTTATGGCGTTATCTCGGTGAAGATCAAGCAAGCTTGGTATTTGGGTGAGGCATGTAAGTTGAAGCTACATTATTTAGTTGATATGGTGGTGGTGGATGACTGACCTGACTGAAGTGCCTGCCGTCATGTTGGGTATAATATTAGGACCGATCTCAGCAAGGTTCCTCGATTCAGAACGATGGGGCTCTGCGGTGGAGGGGCAGAAGGAAGCCATCACCTTGGTCAGCAAGCCTTGAAATCATCATGCTTCCCCGTCGCGTCAAGCTCTAACCGTGCAACAGGGCATCTGCCGAGTTGTCATCGGCGTACAGCTGGTCATGGCTGGGATCCAACTCCCTGCTAAATACACCCAGACGAATTGGAAGGCTATGATGAATGTATTGCTGCCTGTCATGACTATCATGTGGCTATGCACCAGCCTCTGCATTTACATTACTATCCCTAAGATCTCGTTTCTCGCAGCAATGGTCATCGGCTCCTGCTGCACCTGCACCGATCCCGTGCTCTCTCAGGCTGTTGCCAAGGGCCCCTTCGCAGACAAATATGTCCCACGTGCTCTACGAGAAGTCATCTCTGCCGAAGCAGGTGCCAACGATGGCTTTGGGTTTCCATTTCTGCTGCTCGCTACCTTCTTGATCCGCCACGCAGACCTAGAGGGTGTCAAGTTCGAGGAAGGAGTTTCCACCGCTGTCATTGAGGGTTCTCATCGTTTGCTCAAGCGCGCCAGCGATGCAGAGATCGGTCGGCTGGGTGGAGGTATACCCAAGGCTCTGGAGAACTGGATTGTCGAGGGATGGCTGTATATTGTTCTGATGTCGGTCGCAATTGGCGTCATCATTGGAGTTTTCAGCTTGTTTGCCATCAAGTTCACGCTCAAGAGAAGATGGCTCGACACTGAGAGCTTCTTGCTCTTCCCCACTGCCGTCGGTCTCTTTACCCTTGGTGTCTGTGGAGCTTTGGGCACTGACGATCTGCTTGCCTGCTTCGTGGCTGGTAGCGTCATGAACTGGAATGGCCTTTACCTCGAAGAATCTATCAAGCGTCACGACGAAGTCAACTCTTGCGTGGACATACTTCTTACGTTTGGTGGCTTCATGTACATCGGAACCATCTTTCCCTGGGACGAGTTTCAGCAGCCTGACACCACCGGGATCACACTGGGCCGTCTTTTTCTTCTCGGTTTCCTCGTTCTGGTATTTCGCCGTATCCCTGCCATCTTCATGACATACAAGGTTGGAATGCCAAATTGCGTAAAGAACTGGAAAGAAGCTCTCTTCATGGGGTACTTTGGTCCCATCGGTATTGGTGCCGTCTTCTTCACGGAGCATGCGCGACACTTCTACCCCAAGGCGGAAGAGGCTCTTACCGCCGAGGAAGAAAACCTCATGCGCGCAATTGGCCCTACAATTTACTGGCTCGTTCTCTTCTCTATTGTCGTGCACGGCTTGTCCATTCCGGGTCTCAACGCCATCTATGAGTGGCGCGGCGTGCCCCCAATCATTGAGGAGCAGCCCCACGAGGTCCCCGTATTCTCGCTCAACGCCCCGACACCAGCCAATGGTTATGCAAACCCCAAGCGGAAGTCCATCATGGTACACAACCGTTTCTCGAGGCCTGTTTCGCAATCCCCGCCTACCGAGTTGTACCGCTGGCCACATTCTAATCATTCGGAGGAGACTTTGAAGGACCATCCAATGAAGAATCCTGTGTAAATTGATTAAATTGACTAGGGGTTTTTGAATTCAAAGCTATCTGGAGGGGTATAATTTTATAACAATGTTGGCAGAACAAAACAAACACAGCGTAAAGCGCCGGGGGAAAAGGTAGAAGGGGAATACAACCGACAATGGAGATAGCATAGGTATTTTTTTCTGATGGGAATAGTTTCTACTTAAAGAGAACAAGATGTAGAAGAATTTGGGAAGACACAATAGGCTGTCGGTTTTTGGTAGCCCACCATTCGTTCACGTTGTAAGGATAAATGAATACATGTTAGACAACTATGCACTATGATAAAGACAAACTCCGATTATATGCATACTAACCATGTGAATGGGCTTCCGTGATCCTTGCTTCATTTCTGCTGCACCAACATGCCGAAATCCACAAGCTCAAGTGACATTTCAGGGGCTCAGCGCTGGATCCAAGTCAGTGACAGGCTTATCTCACTTTTTCGTCAAAGCCTTCCAAACCCCGCTCATCTTCCTTAGCAAGCCTAACCCCGCAGCCCCACCCTCATCCTCATCCTCGTCCTCACCATTGTCATCTTGCCACCAATCATCCCTGTTTCCCCCCTCAATGCTTGCCCGCCGCCCTTCAACAACAGGGGTTTTCTGGATATTTTTCGCTTGACGTTGAACTTTCCTACGCGCCGCATTAAACCTAGAACGCTCCGCATTAATCCTAGCGCGCTCCAAGGTACCTTTCTCACGTGTGTTTGCTGCATTGATGAGAGCAGTTGCAGACGCGAGCTTGAGCTGTTGGTTGAGCGCTTGCTCTTCGTAGTAGTCTGCATAGTAAGACGAAATTTGAGCGCCGTTGGAACCGTCTTTGGCCGGCGGGCCTGGTAGGGCATCGAATTCCGAGAATGATAGAGAGTCCCCTTGTGCGGAGGAATTGGAAGTTCGTGAGTTGAAAGAGTCGTCTCCAGGGGTATAATCTGTAGGAGGTGAAGGAGGGGGTGAAGAAGACGAAGGGGAGATGGGGGAAAATGGTACATGAGGGTACTCGATGTTTTTGCCCCAGCGAACAGATTTCGGCTTTGGTGTTGAGGGCAGTGAACGTTTTTCCCATTTTCCCTTCTTCAGATTGAATCGAAGCCCGTCCTCTTTCGGATCACGCGCAACGCGCCTATTGAAAGAGGCTACAGAAGAAGAAGAAGATGACCGTATGGCATCGTTCTGTGTCGCCGTTCCTAGGGTGCTGTCCATCCATGAGAAACCATACTTTTGTTCGTTTTTATTTGAGGTGTGGCTCGTGTCAAGTGTCGTACGTTGCGTTGCCAATTCGTCTGCGAAGGTATTACAGAGGTCGACTACTGATGGATCGTCCCTGGGTGATGCTGAAAGGGCAACACCTTTAGGTTTGATATTGCTCGCGATATAGTGAGACATACTTGCGTGATCGACTGAATTGAATGGAAACGCAGTACTTTAATGCGCAGGGCCGACTCAGTATGTTCGATACAGAGAAGAAGTGCTTTATAACATAGTCGCAGCGCGGCACTTGGTCTTGACTGTGAGTGAACATTGCACTGAGGAGGCACTATGACTCTCCCATACATGGCCCACTCATTGTTTGAGATCAATGGTTGAGTCTTGGAAAATGAAGACGTTTGATTGACTCTTAATGTAATTATCAGTAGCTATTAAATTCTACGTACACCTTTCTCTCTTCAAATACTATGCAATCAAGGACTGAATGAAAAACCCATTTGTCTCTTTGAAGCTGAACAACCAAGGTTAGAAACATTTGTTCTAAGCCTACTGCTAGCTTTCTGATTTGCCCTTTATACAATGTCACTTCGCTCAAGCTAGTATCTAGGCAGAAAAGCCTTGGCAACTTCACATTTTTCTTGGGACGCACGATTGCACACCCTCCAAATGTGATTTTTAAAAGGCAACAAAAATGTAATATCCTTTGAATTATCTAAGTCCTAGTCAACAAGGTGAGTTTAGATGGCTTCAAAGGTTCCGTCCATTGCCGGCGGCTAAAAATAGGCGCATTCAAAGAATGCTCTAACATCAAGGCTTACGGTCTGTTCACGTGATCTGAGAATATGACGCGTCAACCAACACATCATTTGTGCCAAGGTGCGAAAATAAGCAAAAGTTCCAACTGCACTTCCGCTTAAAACACGTATTTGACTGACGAGAAACACGAGAATAGAAACTTTAGCGCAATGGATGCTGTCGTTGTACATTCGAAGAAAAGCAGGGCCAAGTCTTGCACAGCATGCCGACAAGTGAAGGTACATATTGATCCAACATATGCACTGTTTTCCCCGCAAACCTTTTTTAAATTGTCATTTGATTAAATTTCAGTTGCGATGCGATGTGCGCGAAAAGTACCCAGCACCTTGTTCGAGGTGTGTTGGACGAAAGCTGGAATGTCGAATGGACCCCAATTTCAAGAGAGTTAGCACGAAGAGGTCTGTCTCAATCTCACATCTCATGACTATAAATAGTCGTAGCTAAGTTTATGACAGTATATCTCACACGCTTTCAGAGCCATCTACGATCTTTCATTCATCAGTCACGCCCCAGTCTCTGGAACACCACGACATCGAAGCTCAATTAGCTCCGCGCACACGCTCGCCGGATCGGTCCGGAGCTCTATTCGCTAGTGCGCCCGCCCCACAGTTATGGTTTGACAAGGAGATATATCTGGACGAACAGCAATTGAGATCATCATACAAATTGGGAGACGTAGTCGTGGAAGGCGTTATCATCGTAGACCTTTACCAGCAGTAAAGCCCTCCTGCCTACCAATCTTTCTCACCAAATAACTTATCATGATCTAGGTTCGAAGATTTATACTACGCTCATTTTCCAATCCTAGAACCAATCACATCCTTCGCAGAATTGTACAAAGACAGTCCAGTGCTTTTTTGGGCTATTGCCATCACTACCTGTCGATTTCATCCACGTCATTTTTATCTTCATGCACTTCTGCTTCGACCTTTTGAACAGCTTTTTGCCAGTCTTCTTCTCAGAGTTCCACAACGCCTCAAGGACTTGCAAGCCTTGCTCATGATATGCCAATGGCCTCTCGAGCTACGTGCCCGGTCTGATGACGATTTAGGCTGGATGTACATAGGCTTCGTCGTAAATGCTGCACTGCATATGGGCCTCGACAAAGTTAAAACCGAGGTTTTAATGAACCATAACCTGGAAGATAATCCATCGAGCATTGATTTCGCAAGATATCGGCGAAGGACATGGATGAAAATATTCCAGATTAGTACACAGTAAGGCTAAAGGAACCTCCGTCAATCAATCTCGCTGACTAGTCTAGTTTGGCTATGTGGCTCGGCTTACGACCACCTATCGGCTCACCCAGCGCACTTCACGAATTATCCGGGTTCTACGAAAAAGAAACGAACCGTGAGATTGTGGCTGCAACCGAGATACAGCGCCAAATGGTGCGAAACACTAACACTCTGGATGAATATGGTTTCCGTGGGCCGCAAGCTACGCTTCTACAGTCGATCATCCAGGAGCTGGATGCTATCAAGGAACGATTTGGAGACGTCTGGAACGATTCACTGAGTATCAATTTCCACGCTGCGAAACTGTTCACCCTTGAGCAATGTCTAATACTGGCAGCCGACCAGCTCAAAACAGCAAGTCTCGATGCCGAACATTTCGTCACAACGGCCTTGCAAATGGGTCACGGCCCTGCGATTTCCTTGATTGAAGCTATGAGAAAACAATGCGTGAAAGGCCAGCTAGACCCATTCTGTGCTCCGCTTGCAGCGGGCGGCTCGCCTTTGCTGTCGAACCCAAAGCACCACTCCAGAGTCGCCTTCTACGCATGCATCTTCCTCATCCATTACCTCGATCATACCACTTTTTCTTCGGGCGCTGATCAAAATGCTGCACGTGCTGCAGTGACTGATTTACATCGCGTTTTCATGCAGTTCCCATCGCGTGGACTGCTCACGCGCGCCGGGCGTACAATTGAAGTCATCGCGAGATCTATTGTTCCCGGTCGGAGGCGCCTCAAGCCCATTGTTAAGAGCAGAATGGGCGGATCACTTATTTTCAATTCAATATGGCTCGTTTCTCAGCTGCGGAGACGTGAAGACCCGGACGATCTCACCGTGTCTCCGGCTCAGACCGTATCGGAAGCTGGCGGGCAAAATGACAATGCTGCTGTAGAGAGTAGCACCTTGGAGGCTATGGTGTCTTTACCCGAGCCTGAATTTTTCCCGTGGGGTATTTGGAACGACCAGCTATATGATGATCTTGGGATCAATTGGGAGGGGCAGGGGTTTCAGGGATTTTCTGGCACAATTGATCCCTTTTAATATAGTTTATGTCGATAGATCAGCCCGAACCCAACACACGATAATATTCATCTATCAGAGAAAAAAGGGTTTCTAATCGTCCCAAATATTACTGTTTCAGACCCCAGCCCTTAATAGCCAAACATACCGCCTCCCAAGCCATAACAATCGCCGTCAAACCCACCACATTAGTAAAAATAAACATAGCGTCGAGGTTATGATATTCCAGCGCTTCAATCGTGCTGGTATTACTCAGCATCAACAGAAGACCGCCAGCGATTATGCAAAAACTGGCCACGAGCTCAGTTGGCGGGCGAGGAGGTATACACGAGGTGGGAGGCCGTAAATATAATATCGCATATGTCGCGAGTCGGGAGAAGGCCGCTACCATAAATGTTCGACCCCACAACATGTGTAACATTGTGGAGATTTTGGAGGGTTGGTGGTGCGAGCTCATCATGAAGCCGAGTAGGAATAGAAGGATTGCTGGTATCGGGTTAATGGAGAGCTGTAGCTGATCTGGTAACAGGGATGCCTCTTGGTCAGCTTCTGTATTTGTATTGGTCCTACGGTTTATGAGTGATCGAAGGTGTGCCATGGTGAGTTTACGAAGGGATACCGAGTTGATCAGCATCCCAACCTGGACCAATTAGCTTTGCAAGCGCATGAAGAAATCCGTCAATGCTTACCAGCCCACCACCAAAGAACAGAAAAGCAATAGCGACATGCTCAAGATCCCTCGGCCTCCAAGCGCCGTCCGTATTGGAAAGATGTTCCAGCCACACGTTCGTAACTCCATAGAAGCACATGGTAGCGGACTCAAAAAATTCCATGCTCGGCATCCTGGCTGCGCGGCTCCCAACAACCGCTTTGCCGGGCCTTTGATTCCAAGCCCAGCCAAAATCTGCGAGGCATCCGAGCCAGCGACCGAAGGTTAGAAGACCATACCAAAAGAATATCCCGCCTTTGATGGAATGCGCAAGGCCATTGAATACGTGTATGCCGCGCTGGGTGTGGGGGACGTGTTAGTGATGTTTCATTCATGGCAAGGTTTCCATATACTGGGCTGGGTTACTTACGAATGAACCGCTGAAGACTATAACGCCAGTTACAATGCATATGAACCCAAGCACTAAAATTGTGCGATCGAATATAGCTCGAAGTATCTGCAAAGCCTGTAGTGGGTATTTTGAGGCCATCCATGCCATTGCTTTTGAATATATAGCTCTTGCAGTGAAAGCACTGAGCCGATCAGGCTGTTCGAGTTTCTTATCTGTGTTCTCCTCTGGTATTGAATCTAGGTCATCCTCTGCATATTCATGTTCCGACTCCGAACTCGAAGAATGTGAACTTCGTAGGAGCGCTTCGTAGCTCTGTCGGTAGAGTTGGCAATTTTCCGAGTATGATGATTTCTTAACATCATCTTTTGGCACGACAGTCAAGGCAAGCCAAACTATGGAGGACACAATACCAACCCATCCGACCGGGCTGTGCTTTTGTCCAGCGTATAGTTCCGGAGTTTGGTGAGAAAAGACTGCACCCAGTAGAGCTCCGAAAGCGTTCGTAAGGGTAAAGATAAGTTGAACAGGTATTCGGGTGGGTGAGTTGGATATACTTAACATAACGGCTGCTGTCTGTTAGACGTGACTGTGAGGCTTCTGACGTGTGATTGGTCTTACCGACGGGTAGGAAAATCGCCCAGGCCGAGGTCATTAGGATGATGTGTGCTATCATGACATCTCTGTGAGCCACGAGCCGGAAATAACTGGTGCTATTTGTCGCTGCAGTCATTTTCATTGTTGATGTGACGGTATGGTTCTGCATTGTTCGTTTTATTGCGTGGTACGCCTGTTATTGAAAGGTTGAAACCCCACACGAAATCGAAAAAAAAGTACGCAAGTAGCACAATCCATCCTCCCACCCGCATTTTAATATTCTACAGAAAAAGAACTTTCATCAATGCGACAGGCATAACGATATTTTATGGGCCCACTGGCGTCGTCATTATTGCTGATTGTGCTGCTACTTTGGGTAGCGCAGCTGCGAAATGAGCTGCGAGTTTCGCAGTTCGCAGTTCGGAATTCTACGGATCGCGCAATATTCCCCTGAGCACGCTGTCAGATAATTCCTGACTGACAATTCAGCGGCAGATAAAAGATAAATAAGGAAATAGCTCATTCGTCATTCCGCGACTGCCTGGCTTCGACATCTTGCGCTGGATGCATCTTCCTATAGATAGATAAAAGGTTCCACTAATCTTGAAGGAAGGTTCCGTTTATGGAGGATATTGCTAATAAATTTATTAGTCATGTAATAGTTCGGCCCGTTCTTTACTGGCTTTTTTGTCATGTCAGACGTTGGGTAGATTCTTCACCCTCTCTAAACGATGTGATATTTCGGCCCCCATTCTTCACTGTCCTAGCTACTATGCAAGCGAAGTTCTGTCAGTCTCTGCGAGTGTTAATACTCCAGTTCTTCGTTCGTCGCAGTGTTTTCCCGACCCGATCTGTCGGTACCGTGGGGGCATAAAAGCTAGGATTGGATTTATTTAGGCCTTGCCTCGTAATTTATCGATGTCAGTATACAACAGCTTTGCGCGCCTATCTTTACTCTCTCGAACGGGTATCTTGGCAATAGGCAGCCCGTGTCTTTTTGGGGTTGCCGCGCGGGATATTCTCCCCACAAACAAGGAGAGCATCGGATGATTGATCTACACCTGCCTTAAATGTCAAGGTCAGTGCGGGTCGGCTATGCTATTTGCTACACGTGGGAGCGTTTTAAACTGATCAAGTACCACCACGCGTTTGCCTTTTGTCTCTGAATCCTGAGTATGGAACGCTTCGCTTGTCCCCCGGCTTACTACCGCATATTAGCTTGCCTACTAGACGGCCAGACTTCTCCCTCCAATGACTGCAACGGCATGCATCTTGTTAATTGGCTGGATTGGCCGCCCGTGATGGTTTCAGCCTTGCCCTCCAAAGCAAGCCTATAAACTTCTGGCTCTAACAGCGGTGACCGTGAAGGAAGATGAAGAGCTATAACGCAGCTGGCGAGTCTTCACAAAGAAAAATGGCTCTCGTAGCGTTTCCATATGTAGTTTTTTCTACCGTCTTGACTGAGATCCACAGGATTTCCTGTGCCAACGTAGGCGATTTAGTTAACCGCGCAGTAGGCGCTTCAGTTGTTTAGAACTCCTAACCGCGAGGCATTATTCCCGAAGGTCAATGCTTAGACGCAGGGGGGAAAACATCATGGCTGAGACCCATGCATGTTCACGACGTTTTATTGAAGGCTGCGGCACAGCAGCTCAGCCCCCGCGAAGGTAACAGAACACAAGTCTAACATATGCTTCTCACATTGTGAGTGTGTTCTCGAAAGTAGAGATTTAGAGAGATATTCTCACGTTTCGAGCATTCCACGGTAGATTCATTCAGGATACTCAATTTTTCAAGCACTCCGTTTGGCAATGTGTAGGGCCATCTCAATACAGCGCCTCCTCGTCCGTGCGCCCATTTTAGTAATACTTTGGTCAGGCAGAAACGGCCAAGGGTACTCGTGTATGAAACAGATGTATCCTCAGGCAAAGGCGACATGGGGTGCTTTCCGCCCCAGCCCCCGAAGAAGTCCTATAACTAAACGGGGGTTACGGGACGGTGCCCGCACAACAGGCAACTCACCCCGAGCTACTCTTTCAACTTTGTTACCATAGCTCGCTCTCTCTATTCTGTTATTCGAAACTCACTTGTTGTTGCAACGTCGGAAGTCTTCGTGTCACCATGACGACCCCAAGGAGATCCCCGAGACTAGCTGAGAAGGCCGCTAGGAAAATCTCTGGCAAGATGTTAGTATCCAAGAGGATTCGGAAGTCCTGTCAAAATCAAGTTATCTTTCTGACAAGACATATAGAAACTCCGATCCAGAAGAGAAGCTGCCAGCAGGAATGAAAGAGAAAGCAAAACTTCCACCTCAAACTCCAACAAAGCCAAAAGCCGCTCGTAACTCGGGAAAATATCTGGCTCCTGAGTCGCCCAATGCTGTCTCCCCCGCGGGGAGCGACTCCTCTATTGATTCCGTGGGTGGTTATCCCTTCGAAACTCCTCCGCAACGCTCTACATGGGACGATACTGGACTCGATACACCCATAACACCACCAACGACTGGGGGATATAACGGAAAGAAGAGCCATACCCACCTGGGATCACCATTGCCTCGGAATACCCAAGGTCTTAAAACGCAATCTAGCGTCGTGTTCAAGAACGAAGAGTATGAAGACGACGAGGAAGACGAAGAAGCTGTCATGAGTTCTATTTTGTCCAAGAAGGCATTCTTAGCCAAATTGGAGCCCCAGCCGAGAGAAAAGAAGGAGGAAGTTGATATAGGATTGAACATTGAAGATGTTAGCACGAGTGCCGGGACAATTAAAAACGAAGAATCTGACGGCGTTGTTGAGGAAGAGGCCACTACCAGGGACATCGAAGCCGAGAACCAATCATACGAACTACCTGGTGGTCCAATCCTGGGTTTCATCATCCCTTTTGATGTTCACACGCGATATAAGGAAGACGCATCGAACTGTGTGGCTTTCAAGGTGGAAGCGCCATACGAAAGGTGCACACAGCGTCGAGCTAAAAATGGAGCTTCATTGAAGACCGTTTTCTCGTCGCTCTTGGACTCTTGCGAACACTATCAAAGGAATGAATACGACGATGTATTGAAAATCATTGACCAATTTGTGGAAAAAGCACTCTGCCCCGGGCATAAAGGAACAGCCAAAAAGAGGATGGAGCCTATGCAAAATTATCTTAGGAAGGTGTCACAGGACCAAATCACTCCGGCGGAATTTGGAATGTGGATTGACGCTATTTCCACACCCGCGGGCCCGACAGCTGTACCGATTTCTACCGCGAAGTCTAACTTCAGCTCGGGTGAGGCCTACGATGACCCTAAGTTTGCACTGAAACCGGTTGGTAGGGTGGATTCCAGTAATGTCGGGATCAACGGTCCACGAAGTAAGATACGCATATCAATTACTGAGGCCGTCTCCAATGTCGCATGGGATGCTATGGCTCCAGGATCACGGGAGGATGGCTACATATATTTCCTCACTCATCGTACTAGCGAAGGTTGCCTAAAGATAGGTTATACCAAGGACCCTAAAGAGCGTAAGAAGAAATGGGATAAGCAATGTGGTCGCACCCACACCATGACATGTCTAGGATTCGTAAAACATGCTTATCGAGTCGAGCAGCTCATCCATGCCGAGTTGAAGGATATGCACATGAACGTAAAATGTGGTGGATGTGGATCGCGCCACCGCGAGTGGTTTAAGGTCAAGGAAGAACATCTCAGAAAGGTTTTTTTGAAATGGAAAACCTGGATCAACCTAAGTCCGTACGGGGCACAAGTTGACTCTGATCTTTGGAGGCTCGATTTGGATAATGAGGCCGCGAAGGCAACTTTGCCAGAAATTTACGGGGTACTCCACATGAAGAAGATTGCAAAGCAAAACATCAAGAAAGAGCTCAGTGCATGATCGTGATTGCAACGGAAATTGGCTCTTGAATGGAGTATGGGGGAACCGAATGTGAGATGGCGGTTGGGGAGGTGGCAACAGGAAGAAAGAGCGAAGGAAACGGTGTGAGAAACCGACCTAAGGTAAGTACATTTCTTCTGTAGGTACTTTTGCTTCGTCTTTTCTTTGAATATATACATATATCATCTATATAGATTCCATTATTTCATCATGTCCCGCCTTCACAAATCCATCCTACTCAGTGATACTTTCCGCTTCTGATATAAATAAGCCAGGACTCCTAGATTTTATTTCGGCGTGGTAATAACTACTCGATACATCACGACCCACCATTTTCACTAAAATTATCAAGCAAAGACTGCGATCCCACCTACAGAGCCATATACCAGACCAAAGTTCAAGGTCTATTGAATCCACCGATGAGGAAAAAGAAAGTTTGTTCTACTCAAGTATTAAGGATTCCATCTAAATCAGGTTGAACTTTCCTCACCACCCCCGCAATATCCTCCCACATCTTCGCCATCTCCTTTTCATCGTTCACAATATCATTGACTCTGCGCATGAATCGCATTAGCTCTACAACTCCGCGCAACCAAAGAGAAAAAAAGGGGGAAATTCCATAAACAGCTAAGGAAAGAAATCGCCAAAAACTTACGGATGCAAAACATCATAATGCCAGAACGCCCCCATACTCTCCCTCCCCAACGCCGTAGCCCCCACCAGAGTCCTCGCACCCTGCTCCGCCGTTCTCGCCGTAAAATACTGCATCGCATTATTCACCCACTGCAATGGCTTCGCAAACTCCCTCCCCAACTCAGTCTTACACAGCCCAGGACAGCATGCATTAACAATAACCCTCGACGGCGTCCTCCTCTCTTCGGCCTTCGCCACGCGTTTCAAGACCGACATACCTAACAGCTTAACCCCGCAGTACGAATGCTCGAGCGCGAAAGTTTTCGGGTCGTTGAGGTGTTGCAGGAGACTACCGTTGTGTGTTTTGATATATGAGGATTTGTCGACCCATATATGGCCGTTGCTGTTTACGAAGGTGAGATGAGAGTCTGATCCCGTGGATTCTGCTGTTCTGCGGAGGAGAGGGAGAAGAAGGACCGCCATTAATGCTGTTGAGAGCACGTTGACTTGAACCGCTTTCTCATATCCTGTATCGAGCTTCTCGAATGATGGCGCGGCGATGCCCGCGTTGAGAAGCGCGATGTGTAGTTCCTTTGTTTCTTTTTCTAAGATAGTGACGAAGGATTGCACGGACGCGAAGGAAGTTAGATCGACTGTTAAAATGGTGATGAAATCATCGGTGCGTCCGCTTCTGGTGATGATGCTTTTCTTTGCTGCTTCACCTTTGGGCAGGGATCGTACGGCTAGGATAAGCCGCGAAACGCTTTTTTGCGCGTACTTGACTGCGGCTTCGTAGCCTAGGCCTGCGTTGGCACCTGTCACGAGGATGGTTTTGCCGGCGAAGGTGAGGTGGGGATCAATGGGTGGGTTTTTCGCGGCCCATCGCATTAGAGAGAGACGGTTGAGGTTTGGTGGTGGACCGTTGGTGGGAGAGACGGGGAGGGTCAGGGTGGTTGGCGGCGATGACATCGTGAAGGTGGAGATGTGTGTGTGTGTGTGTGTGTGTGTGTGTGTGTGTTTGTCTCCCTTCATTTTTTGGAGAGTTAATTGAGATTTATATCTTCTACGATGGTCAGCTTCACATGTTGTATGGGGAGTTTTGAGTGGTTAATGTTGACGGCTTCTGATTGGATGGAGCGGAAGTCCGCACCTGGTAAGTAGTGCACAGTTGCTACAAGATCACCTAATTAAGTAACCTGAAAGTCGTACTTACTATAACCGTACGAGAAATTAGGAGTCGCCAAGGCGGGCTTTCTTGAAATTCTGGTTTGTCCGTGTCGGACGAATTGGTAACAATATGGAGCGCTGGGTGTAGAGGAATGATTGAGCGAAGTTAAGCTAGGTAATGTTTTGGGAAATGTGTGGACTCTATTGCTATAGAATTGACACCAAAAATCTTTATGGTTGGAAATGATTCATTCAATCGTCTTCTGAATTTTATTTATCTAGGATCCCTCGAACAAATTCCCACGCATCGTCGGTTCATAGTCGCCAATATAAATCCTATCCAACAGTTTCTCATGCGCCAGATTCACCTCTGCCCACCGCAGCCACCCAGCATATGTTCCTTCGACGCAATCGCTCCCGGGTTCTTTCCGCCACCGAATCCCCAGCGTATCTCCTCCAAACAGCTTGGCCGAAAAGCCATGCCCAAGCTTCAAACACCAACTCTTCCCCACAACTACCTCCACCATACTCCTCGCCAACTTCTGATCCTCAGTCTCTTCCTCTCCAGGTCCAGGAATTTTCAAAGAAAACAACCGCTGCTGCCACGTTCCATCCCAATTCGTCAACTGCTCGTGCGCATACGAATGCGCCATCATACTAAACAACCAGCACTTCTCTTTTACGTATTTCGGCCCATCCCATCCATCACTTTCATCGACCCAGCGCTCTGCAGCGCCTAGGCATTGGATCTGAACGGCGTAATCCGTCATTGACTCGTCGTTGATGGCCATTTTCCCGGCCCCGTCGTCGTCTGTTACCAGCTCAGGCGGGACCCGCATAAGCGGCACGTGACTAACCAAAGGATGCTTGTGCGCTCCAGTTGTACTATTCTTACCCTCCCAAAGCTTTAAGAAAATGTAATGCGCGCGTTTAACCAACGGGTTATCGGCGGCGCTAATCAGTGTGAAATTAACGATAGAGAGATTAGGGAAGTCGCCCATGGTGAAGCCCGCAAAATCAATCGGTGACGCGGGGTTGGTGATGTGCTCAGTCCATAGCGCATCGAGGTCGCCGTATAAGAGAATACCGACATCCATATACACCCCGCCGTACCGCAGCAGCAAGGGAAAACGCACGAGGTCGCTCGTATGTTGTGCTTTGAACTCGCCTTCGAGCGTGTTGTTCCGGAATGCATCAGGTACAACGTCCGAGGAGGTGATATCGAGGTATTTTGAGATGTTGAGCGGGGAGTCGGGCACCGTGTCGAAGACGTAAATGGTCCATCCTAGAGGAGAGAGCCTCCGGTGCCAGGCGATGACGTTACGGAGAGAGTTAGGGTGTAAAGTATGGATTCCCGTGTGCCAGAAAGCGAATATGGATTTTGAGTTTACTTTTGGTGGTGGAGGGGATGTGAGAACTGCTGGGAGGGCGGATTCGGAGATAGGTGAGGCGGCGGTGTAAGGGAGAGGTTTCGTCCCTGGTATCGACGGGTATTCCATTATTTTCCTGTTGAATTCCAATGTTGTTTTGGTACTGAGTATACGTCTTGTATGGCTTCGGCCATGGCTATTATCCTTTTCGCGAATAATGTAGAGATTGATCATTTCGACTCATAGGCGACTAACCCGGATTCGGCTAGCGCGAGATAACTCATACTAGCTCAGCTTTACACGATCTGAGCCACGTTCACGTTGTGCCGATAAGCATAAGCATAACTGATTAACTAATGGCGTATTTCGACGACGCTGCAGTAAGAGCCCTTGGGTGGCGACAGGGTATATACGAGCTGGCAGTGAGGTTAGTATTATCAACATTTGAATTCCGTTGTCTGTAATAACCATTGGCTTTTACCTCTATTCTTTGTTATAGGCATGCATTGTTGATACATATGAACATATTTATTCATAATCCAGTCGTTATTGTTTTAGCAATTGACGCTGCTCTTGCTTGTTGACGGTATCACAACCCTTCTGTAACTATCATAGTGTAGTGTGGACCGGAATAGATTTGGAATGTAAATATTATTGGGAGCGGCAGTACTTGACGAAAAGTGTCTTCAAATTTCGTAGAATTAGCAATTATGTATCTGGGCCTGGAATTACTCCCTGATGATCTAGAAGAACCGGGGTTGGATCAAGTACATAGTCTCACTTTTCGGGTTAATGGTATCAGCCTCCTTTTGCATCGGTGGAACTACATGTATAAGGCTGAGGGCGACCTGAGAATAAAGACTTGATTGAGAAGTGCAAGTGAAATTCGTTAAGATGCTTTTATTGTAAACAGTATGCGCCAGACTATGATTTGCCGAAACCCTGGGTCGATGGTGGGTCGCATATCACGTGACCTCCCAGTTAGCTTGATTTTAAGTCCAAAATGTTGGCACGTACAGTTACAGAAATGATTTCTTGTTTGTTTTATCTGCCGTATATTCTTATCCGTCATGTGTTACTGCTAGCGACGAGTCTCCCCAGCCCAAAATATGGTAATGCGCTGTTCACCTTCATATAATCTCCTCTGTTCCTTTCCAATCGTCCAACAAAATTGAACTGCAAAACTATGCATAAATATAAATGGAAAGATTGAACAAGCTGGAATCGGAGTTTGAATAGGTACAGAATCGAATGAGTTGTTGAAGGTTCGCCGTTTGCTGTTTTGCGGAGCTGTTTTTCTTGACGAAAACGGTCGGTAGACCGTACCCCACAATATCGTACATTAGCGGTTTTACTACGCCTCCGTCCATGATCTCAGATTTCCCCAACTTTATTTTACCTAACTCTACGGCTACGTCTTCGACAGTATAGCGCCATCACAGAGACGGGTCCCTTTTGATGGTAGTGAAGTAGACATTTGGAATCAATTGATGGTGCAGGGAATCCGTCAGACAGGCTGGCGGTAATCACTACATGTAACAGATCCATAAGACAGTTTTCATCTTCAGTATGTTTGCCTCAAAGAAGATGCATGCTAAAAACGAAATAGCAAACGTGAACGAAAGTGGCTGCGTTTGATGTGACTGGGTGACAAGCGATTATCCATCCGAGACATGTATAGCGCATTGAAACTCTTTGTCTTCAATGGCAGACGTGATTTAATAAGTACAATATCTATTTTTTATGGAGTAGAACAGAGAAGTAAAAGTTTAACAACCATTCTACCGTCTGTCACTACACAATCACTTCATCCATCTCGGAAAGACGTCATGACAACCACCAACGAACGCCATCCGGTTTTCACCGCAGCTTAAGAATGGAACAAGAGCAAGCCTGCATTGTTTATTCATGTCGATGGTAAAGCTCTTGGTACAGTAGGCAAATATATCGTTTTCTACGTTGTTGAGGGAGCAGGTGGGGGTTTTAAGCTACACTATGGGACTATTGCCCGCACCCCAACATTAGTATCAGTTGATCATGGCAGTACTCTTGACCCTCAACTTTTCAAGAGTGCTTGTAAGGCAGTTACACTGCCACAGGTCAACTGCTCGGGCGATACGGAGCTTTTCTATTAGTGGAGGGATGCCGCGTTGGATATCCTTCGAGAACAGAAATTACTAGCCTAGGTAAGTCCATAATGTAAGGCGACTGTTTAGGCTTGCTAGAAGAAGTCTCTTTGACGGTTAAGATTGAAATCGACTAACTCTTTGGGAAGGCCATACTATCGACATTGGAACATGCTAGCGCCCGGACAATTTGGCATCACGCGCCTGCTATCCAATACGCGGATCATAAATTACTCAATTAAATATTTATAATGCTTGTTTCCGGTTGCGGATGTGGTGTAAGCTGATGATGGATCTTTCTCTTTGTCCCATTTGTATGGTACGGGAAGCATGTGAAAGGTGAACACATTGTGGTAATTCTTTGTTGGACTCGAAGAATAAGAGAAGGTTACTAGACAGAAAGTTGACAATAAAATTGAGTTTCTACATATCTCGTTTGAATTCTAATCTGGTTTTGAGAGAACCCATCGGAAACTGGTTCGGCTTCCTGTAGAGTTCCAATGGATGAATTTACAGAAGAAGGTCTTCGTTTCAAGCACTATGGTACTCGGGACTGGAATGAAGCGTCCGACCTGAAAGACACAGAGGAGAGTGTACCGCTGGAGTGGTATTATGACCCCTCCAAATACCCATACTATGCACCTGGTCCTCATGATCCTCCCCTTCCAACGCCAGAGGAAATTGAAAACGCTCCTCAGCCGCACGAAAGAAAAGATTTCCATAATTTTGTTCGTGTTCTGCACGGTAAATATGTGGTTAAATTTTCGCGGAATAATACCATTCTCCATGTAAAGTTGCCCAACACGCCAATCTGCAAGACAACTGGATTTTAGTTTATGGGGTGATTTTCATTTAGCATCGCATGCTTACAAATATATACAGGAGGCAGAAGCCATGCTATTTCTCGAACAACATCCGGTTCTGCACATGCCCAAATTATATGCAGCCTTCGTTCACCAGGGAGCAGATCCACTCAAGCTAGGGTATCGCGCTAATGGCGAAGAACCACCCCCGCTATATTATATTATCATGGAATATATTCAAGGAGACACGTTCCACAAGGCATGGCCACTTATGACTGTACCTGAAAGAAAGGAGATTTGCAATCGGATCGGAAGCCATCTACGCGAACTACGAAGCATACCACAACCAAAGGAATCTCCTACGAAAGAACCTTACTACGGGAGAGTTGGGTATCAACGCGTGGTTTCGATAAGCGGCATGTTTGGCGATCCGCGTCGCCCTCTGAGTGGTCCGTACGACTCCTACGAAGAAGTGGTGGAGGATATGGCCAGTACTGCCGAAAAAGATGCAGTCACCATAGTGGTTGGGGGTGGTTGGGACGAGGAACGTGCCGAAAAATTGAAGCAATTTAGGCCGACTCTCCTCGCGGCTAAACCTGAAGACCGGCGAATCGTGTTCACCCACCACGACCTCAAACTCTCCAATATAATCCTGAGACCACGTCAGTAACACCTTTTGTTCAAAGCAGTCTTGAGCCTCCACGCGGCATGACTTTTGATCCCCTCACTCTTATATTGAAATCTGCTAACTTTGGAATTCTACTCAGGTAACCGCGAGGTCACCCAGAAAAAAGCAGATAAGGACACTCCTTACGGAACTAACTATGACGTTGTCTTCATTGATTGGGAGATGGCGGATTGGATGCCAGGTTTTACAGAGCTCTGGTCAGCTTATCAGGCTTCAAGCGAGGCTCTGAAGGATCCTGCCGAGAGAGATCTTTTTCTTAAATGGGTTTTCGAGACTATTGGACCCCATAACTGGGAGATACCCGAATTCCTATGGAGCTGCATAGGGCCCTTCTTCTATCGATATTGCTAGGCTCACTCGTTGGATCTGTATTGAGGTTATGTGTTAACACCGATCTGGGCATTGATCATGTAACAGCGACGTAAGACGAACCAAAGTTCAGCCTGTTGCTCGAAAAAAAGATACCATAGAGGATAAGAGGAAAATGAGAAAGGGAAGAAAGTGGTTGGAATGCAACTTTCTTGCTCTCGATCGCTGTCAATGTTATGTAGTCGAGTTTGTATCTTTAAAAACCTCTAATACTCTCTAACATCCGTCCTTGGGTTACCGGACACCCCATGTGACTGGACCGGTACTTAGACTTTTGCTAACCGGAAAACCCATGCGCACAACGAATATTGCTATAATTCCATAAAATTAGTCTGTAATAACTAATGCTATTCGGCCTGCTCGCGAGTAAAATTGGGTATTTAGAATTTGCGGGAAACCACTGACTTGGTGTTAGAGCGCTGGACCCCTTGCGCTAAGTTGTAAGACGACATGCAAAATCTAGAAAAGCTAAGGAGCGCGCGACGAAGAAATACGCACGTTAGGCCAGGACGTCGCCGGGTTTATCCATGAGCAGTAGGCAGAGAGCTACCTGCGGGACATGATTAGAAATGCAGTCGCTAATCATGTAACTTCTCAAGCCTACAACTAAGAAAAGCAATTTAGACCCTTTTCCGCATATGGTAGGTTTAGGTTCACCAACCATGCTGGTACAGGCGTTCGTATCGAATCCGATTAGCTAATTCTAGGTGCTAGTTTAAGTAAATGCTTTAACACAGCTAAGGCGTTTATTAGAAGGTCTAGACACTAGCAAGTAGGCGTGCGGACGCCCTGTCTGTGTCGCATCTCCCACTAGAACCTAATTACATACTATATTAATTTACGAATAACGAATTAACCGTCGCTCTTAGCAGAAGAGAATAGCCTTATATAATTAGATAAATCTACTTACTAGAACTTAGCTTCTATTAGCTAGTACCTAAATAACTAATTATATAAGGCTATTCTCTTCCGCTAAGAGCAACAGTTAATTTATTATTCGCAAATTAATACGGTACGTTCCATCTCGCTTAGTGCCATGGCACCTGCTAGAAAATAGCTTATGGCGCATGTTAGACCACCCTCCTAGAATTAACAACTACTATTTCACTTCCGTATTAATTAGTAATATTATTTAAAGTAGAGCTAGCTCTTACCGTAATTCTATACTAATCTTTTATAGCTATAGATAAAAAAATATTTATCTAAACTTAATAAAATAATATAATAATAGTTATTCTAGTATACTTTATATACTTTACTACTTACTATCTAGGACGCTACTTTCTATAAAAATATAAGATTTTCTATAGATAAGCTGTTACTTTAAGTTTTTAAAACTAACCTATAAACCTAAATTAATAGTATTAGTTAACGTAATCGGCATGCGAGTCAATTAGGCATGCGAGTTAATCACTTCTTTTACTAACAAAAAAAGGCCGTGCGTAACCGTGTATCTCTCTTATTACACTATAATAAATTATAAAATTTTAAATATAAGCTTATAAGTATACTATCTATAATATACTTTATTTTTAGAAAATTTAAATAAGTAAGTTTAAAGATATTAAAGAGTAGGGGCTAAAAAAAGAAAATTTTATTAAAATCTAATATATTTCTAGAACTACTTAGTTAATATTTCTAAAAATTTAAATCTAGATTATTTATAGTAATATTTATAATATATAAAAGTTTTAGAATTTATTATAGTATAATAAAAGAGATGCACGGTTACGCACGGCTTTTTTTTGTTAGTAAAAAAGGTGATTAACTCGCTTACCTAATTGACTCGTATACCGGTTACGTTATATAATATAACTTTTATCTTTACCTTTATAGCTAAATAAGTTTAGGAAACCTAAAGTTATTACTATTATATAGACGTTATATATTTTTATTATAGTAATCTTTAGCTTTTATATCTACACCTACTTAATACTAGTCTAATATATTAGATAAAATAATATTACTTTAATAGTCGCATTTATTAGTACTTTTAAGCCTTAGCTAATAAAAACGTTACTAACGTTTTTTAATAGCTATTATTAACTATGTAAATAGGCCTCTTAATTATATAAATTAAAAATAGTTTTAGCTATTATAACTACTATGTTTTACTTATATAAAGGAAAAAAGTAATACACTAGTTAATAATTAGCTAACTCCTATAGTTATTAGGTTTTAGAATATATAAAATTAGTATTATAATAATAATTCTTAGGATTAAGTAAGAAAGAAGATAGAGAATATTTCTATACTTATTAGTGTTCTTTATTATTACTATTACTATTACTTATTATACTATAACGTTTATTTAATACTAACTAGTTGCTACTTTATAGAACCTAATAATATAAAGTGCTAAATATTAACCTTCTAAAAATAGATAACTATATACTATTACTATAAGTACCTATATAATTATAATAGATATTATATTCTTAGTTCTACTAATTACGTTTATCTACTAGCTTAATTAGCTATTACGTAAGAAGATTATTATTTACTTTTTTATAGGCCTTAGATTAGTTAGAAGTATTGTATCTATAATAAGAATAGTTTAGCTTAACTACTTTAGTATAATAAATAATTTACTATAGATTAGCGTTAATTTTATAATATTTAGCTTTCTAAAATAGCAGCTTAGTATTATTACTATAAGCTTACTAGGTCTAAAATCTACCTTTAAGTATACCTTAATTTGTTTTAGCCTTCTACTATCTCTCCCCGCTAGAACTTCCTGCAAACACTTTAAGATAGATACCCTAAGTTAAACCTCGCAGCAATATATAAGGTAGGAAAGTAGTAGCAACGGGAAAAGGGAAGAGTTAATTCTACTAATAAAGTTAGCTGAGCTAACTTATAGGGAATATATTAAGACCCTAGAAAGAATAGGAAATGTTACTATCCTCCCCTCTAAGGGTTACTATCCTTTCCCTTAAAGCTTAGTATTAGTACTAAAGTTAGAATAGGTAATAGTAATAAAAAAAGACCTATAGGTAAAATTACTAGTATTTTATTTATTATATTATAACGTAATTTATTAGGTAATATATTAGTAAACGTATAAGTAGTAGGTATTAACTAAAGGGTAAAAAATTATTAATAGTTATAAAATTAATAAGTTATATAAAGCTAATACTTTACCTAATTATTACCTAATTAGGAAGTTTATATAGGTTTTATAGAGTTATTTTTATAGTAGAAATTATTAATTTAATATTAAAGAGAGTAGTAGAATAGTAAGGGTAGTAAGTTATCTAAAAGAGTAGTAAAGAAAGGTATATAAAAATAGCTAAAACACTAAAGAAATTATATATAAATTAAGTACTTTTTTTAATTCTAATTTATTCTAATAATATATTAAACCTCTTACCCTTACCGTCGCCCTTACTATTACCCTTATTAATATACTTACTTTTACTAAAGCTTATTAATTACTATATAATACTACTACCTAGTTGCCTAGCTACTCTAGCTTCTATAGTTTTTAATAATAACTAAGTAGATAATAGTAGCGTAGATTACTTAGAGTGCTTAGATCTTTAGTAAAATAGTAGTAATATTAGTAAGCTAAGTAATAAGAGAAACTAAGAGCTATCTATTTATAGAAGATGCTATAGTTTTATACGCTTTTATTATAATAATATAGTATAGAATAATAATATTAAGCTAGATTTAAGTAGGCTTTACTAGTTAGGTAATTAACTCTACTATTATAAGCTACTACTAAAGGTAAAGTATAAGTCCTTTAATAAGGCTTAGAAATTAATTATTAACTAGGGACGTGCGTAAAAAGTTAAGTATAGGAAAAAAGGCTTTAAAAAGAAGAAAGAAAACATTTATAGAGTTATCTATTTTTATACTAGTAAAGTGTAAGTAAAAAAACCTTTAGGAAAAGGCTCTTATTAGTGTAACTTATTATTAGTAAAAATTAGGTATCTTATAAAACTTAAGCTAGTATATATTAGAAATTTAGAAAAATTTAGAGTTAGCTATTATAATAGTAGGATTTTAAAAAGCTATAATTACTTTTTAGTAAAGAGTAGTAAAGTATTTACTACTATCTATTAATTAACGTATATAGAGGAAATAAGAGAGTTTTTATATACTTTATAGTACTATAGGAAAAGCTTAAAGTAGATGCTAGTAATAATAGAGTTATAGTTTCTAGGCTTAGTATAAATATAGTAAAATATCTATAATAAGTATTAATTATACGCGTAGCGCGTAATAGGGCTATATATAAAACTAAAGGTATTAATAGAAATATATAAAAAGGAGGATATATATATATTATAAGTATTTGTTATTTATTTTAATTTTCTTTAAATTATACTTAGTTAGGCTTAGCGCCTACCTATATAGGTTTAGCACCTACCTAAATAGATATAGTATAGGGGTTAGTAGTACTAATAAAAAAATTTTAAGTATTAGGTTAATCCTTATAACTACCTAGACTAGCTCTTTTTCCTTTATATAGGCTGCCTTTTAAACTTTAAAAAATCTCTTAATATTATTTTTCTTAATTACACCTTTAAAACCAATTAATATAAGTTTCTACTACTAAATATTATAGGTTTAAATAGTAATAATAAAACTATTTATTTAGCTATAGTTTTAATATAATATATAATATTTAAATTTTATAAGTAGACCCTTAACTAACTTAATACTAAATTTATTAAGTATAATATTAATCTACTACTATTTATTACTAATAATAATATAGCTTATATTAATATAATTACTACTATTTTTTTTAGCTTAAAAACTATTTTTTATTAATAGTATATAAATAAAGATATCTTTTTATTTACGCGTATAAAGGGCGCTAAACCTAATAACCTAAGTTAGTCTATTAACGCCTATAGCGTTAATAATAATATACTACGTATATATTAGTTTATAAAGCTCTATTACGCTATCCTTAAAGCTTTAACTCTAAATAAGTATAATAAGTATATTACTCTTATTAAGACGTTTACACTATATATTATAATATACCTAGATTATTACTAGTTTAAGCTATATAAAGAGAAGCTTATTAACGCGTAGGTTAATTAAATAATTTATTTTAGTTTAATAGCAACGTTAAAAGCTAAGGGCGCCTACTATATAATTAAATACTAGCTTAGAGCTAGTAACGCTAACGTCTTTACCTTATACACTAAGCTTAAAACTTTTTAGGATAAGTATATATAAATAATTATTTATTATACTAAACTTAATATATATAAGATACTACGTATCTATTCTATAATTAACGTTACCTATATTTTATTCTATATTATTAAAAACTAGGTTATAATATACGCTTTTATACTCGCCGCTGCGTAATACTAAAAAACTATCTAAAATAATAAATAAAAAGAGCCTATTAAGCCCTACTCTTACTACTATAAAGATATCTTTAGGCTTTTTTATAGCTATTAAATCGCGTAGCTTCTATTAAGTAATAATAATAATAATAAATTTTTATAGCTCTACTACTTTTACTAGTACTAGTATATAAACTATATAATACTTATTACTAGAGTAATAGTAATAGCGCCGCCTATATATAAGCCTACTATCTTACTAAATAATTAGAAAAAGCTAGCTACGTAAAAGGCGTATAAATTTAATATAAAGTGCGTATAGGCTACTTAGAATTTAAACTAGTATACCTAAGAGGGCTATAACTAATATAAACCTACGCTGCTAAAGCGTCTAGATAGTAACTACTTATTAATACTTTTAGCGTACTTTTTTTAGTACTTTTTTACCCTAGCTTTAACCTAGTCTACTATCCTATTATAGTATATATATATAAATTTAGGCCCTAAGTTTTACTTTCTAGCTACTCCGCACCCTTAAGTTATATAGTAGAAACTTTATTATATAGGCTTTCCCTAGCTAGCTTAGTAGGTTACTTATACCTAGGTACTTAATTTTGTATCTACGTGTTACGGTATCCTTCCCTAAATCTAATATAATAAAATAACTAACCTTTACTATATTTATTATACTTAGTTATCCTTCCTTAACCTAAAACGCTTCTAAATTAAACCTATTATATACGTAACTAATAGCTATATAGCTAATTCCTAGTACTAACCTATTTCTAATTAACGTCTAAGACTATACTAACGCATAGACTACTCTTTTATATATTTTTTTTATTTCTCTATACTACTTCTATCCTATATATAATATTTTATAATTTACCTAAAACTACTTAAGTATTATACGTAGTAGTAATAGATTAATTATATAAAAAATAGCTCTTTAGTATCCTTATATTAAACCTAATTAGAACCTACCTATAGTACTTTTATAATATTACGTTATATCCCCTTTTAAGCTAAAAATAGCTACTAAATCTAACCTACTATAATTAATTTTTTTTAAACTAGCTATAATTAAAGATAGTACTATAATATATATTAAACTATTATAATAAACTCTTACTTAATAAAAAGCTTAATACTATAATAAAATAACTACCCTACGCTCTAAGCTAGCGATAGTTAAATAGTCTATCTCTTATTTAAAAAAAGTAACTTTTAATATTAAAAATCCTCTAGTCTTAGAAAACACCCTAAAGTCTAGGAGTAGCTTATTTCCCTCTTAAATAACTCTACCTATAACCTAATTACCCTTTAAAATAGTAAGAGTAAAAACTAATAAACTTTCTAACCCCCTCTTTTTTAATAAAAAAAAAAAGACCTACCTATGTTCCTCTAAAAGCTTTAATATAAACTTAAAAATAACTTTAACTAATACCCCTCTAAACGCTTTTATCTTCTATATATATACTTTTACTTAAACTATAATATAGTTATACTAGTTAACTCTCTAATAGATAAAAAAATTAATATTATAGATTAACTTATTTCTTTTTTAGAAGCTATATATAGTAACCCTTATAAAGAAATAACTATTCTAAGCTAACTTATATCTCTTAAATAAAAAAAAAGTTTTATAGCTTACTTTACTAAATTCTAATAATATACTACTAATATAGGCCTAAATAAGATTAGTTTAATTATTTCTTTCTATAACTCTTTATCCCTTAAACTAAACTAAATAATAGTTAGTAAAGCCCTACCTTAGAGTCTAAATACTTATACTAACTTAATTACTATTTATAATAATAATATAAGATTCTTTTTTATTATTACCTTTTTATACTACCCCTAAACTACCTCTACTTTAACTAAATACCCTAACGCTATAAAAATTAATTTATCCTATACTTCTATTAGTTCTAAAAAATATAAAAATTATAAAAAGAAAGGCTTTTACTTTAAGTATAAAAAGTATAGCTATATCTTTTAAGACTGCTTTATCCTACTTCCCTAAGTAAAAGTAGGTAGTATACCTATTTACGCTTATTCTATTTTACCCCTAACCTATTACTAAAATAGTACTAAATTAATACTATTTTTTTAAAGCTTTTCTTAATATTTAAAAAAAAGCTATAGCTAAAGCTTTAAATATTTATAAAAAAACTTATCTTAGCGTTAAGTTACTTTCTAGGACTAATTTAATACTAGATCTCTACTAACTTTTAAACTACTTCTCTAAATAATAATTAGAAATATTAGGTAAATATACCTATATTATTATAATAAGGACGTATCTTTAAAGTAGTTTATACTTTAATTAACTTTAGAGTAAATAGTATTAATTATATTAACTAAGAACTAGCGCGTAAGCTAAATCTCTAACTAACTCCCCTATACTAAATAATATACCTAACTAGATTTAATAAAAAATAACTTAAAAGAGGTTTTATTTTATATAAGACCTTTATTATACTTATATACTAATACTATATTAAAAAAATTAACTTCTATATAATAAATACTAAATAATATAATTTAATACTTAGCTAACTATAGCTATATTAACACTAAGTTGCGTTTAATTACTAAAACTAAGTTCTAAAGTTTAACTCTTTTTATTACTAGGCCGTCTACTTACGTAAATATCTATATAAAATTTAAATTTAATTTATCTCTAACTTTAATATATAAACTCTAACTAAACTATAAACCTAATCTAAATTACCCCTATTTCTTAATAAACTACTTATAGATATTAACTATATTAGTTCTACCCCCTTCCTAATACTAGCCTATTAACTTAACTATAAGATTCTTACTATCTTAATTACTAATATTAATAAGGCTTTTATACTTAAATTATATACTAATTTAAAAATAAAGGTACCTACTATAATGGGCCTAGCCGACATCACATGTACGGGACATTACGTAACCTAGTTACGTGACCCCGGCTCGGTTACTAGTTACTATATACCCGCGCCTATATATAACCACTTGCTCTCTATATAAAGATTCCTAGAATAGTAATATATATTAATTATACTTATACTATTACTCCCTTATATAATCTTTACATCTACCCTATAGAACCTTTAACTATCTACGTACGCCTATAGGTACCCTTTTATAAAAGACACCTATAGGCGCAATAGACGCTTTAAGTATAGGTCTGTAATAACTAAGCGCTCTAAAGGATGAACTAAATTAAGTAAATAATATATAAGCGAAATCTACCTTTACCCTGCAAACTAGTTATTTTAATACTATCTAACTTACCTAAAAGTAAAAAGCTAATTAGTAAAAAGCTAATTATTAATAAACTTCCTGCTACGCCTAACGCGTTTTAGTATCCTAGTATATTAGAGGCACGACGCCAATTAGAGGACTAACATCTTTCCCTCCTATAAATAACTGCTCTAGGCCCTTCTTCTAATATATAAGCTTCTACTAGTATAATGCAAGATACTTAGTAATTATTAGTTTTTAAATTCTATACCTTTTAGTCTAAGAAAGATAACTTTAATTATAACTCTAATAATAATAAAGACCTTAATACCTAGGGTAGTTATAAAGTATAGTTTAACATCCTAGTACCGTAAGACTACCTACCTAGCAGGTTAAGCTCCCTAGCTAGTTATACTAAGGCGACTAAGTGGACTTTTAGGTAACGCTCTTTTTAGGCGCCTTATTAGTTATTAGCTTAATGCTACTCGTTTATTATATTAGATCTATAACTTACCTACTAGTAGAATTCTAAGACCTTTAAAGAGGCACTAGTCCTTTTTTATAATAATAACTAGGGCGAAATTAATAATAATAACATCTTTACTAACGTTAAAAATAGCTAAGAGCTTATAGACACGATAGAGACTCTAGCTAACTAGTAGTTCACCGTGTTTATTACGGTATCCTCCCCTAAACCTAATATAATAAGATGACTAACCTTTACTACATTTATTACGCTTAGTTATCCTTTCCTAACCTGAAACGCTCCTGAATTAAACCCGTCACGTGCGCAACTAATAGCCACACGGCTAATTCCTAGTACTAACCTATTTCTAATTAGCGTCTAAGTCCGTGCCAACGCACGGACTACTCCCCCTATATATTTTCTTTATTTCTTTATACTACTTCTGTTCTATACACAACGTTTTATAATCTATCTAGAACTACCTAAGTATTGTACGTAGTAGTAATAGATTAGTTACACAAGAGATAGCTTCTTAGTATCCTTGTATTAAACCTAATTAGAACCTACCTATAGCACTTTTGTAATATTACGTTATATCCCCTTTTAAGCTAAAAATGGCTACCAAATCTAACCCGCTATAATTAATCCTCTTTAAACTAGCTATAATTAAAGCTAATACTGCAACACATATTAAATTATTATAATAAACCCTTGCCTAATAAGAAGCTTAATACTATAATAAAATAACTGCCCTACGCTCTAAGCTAGTAATAGTTAAATAGTCCGTCTCTTATTTAAAAAAGGTAACTTTTAATATTAAAAATCCTCTAGTTTTAGAAAACACCCTAAAGTCTAGGAGTAGCTTATCTCCCTCTTAGATAACTCTACCTATAACCTAATTACCCTTTAAAATAGTAGGAGTAAAAACTAATAAACTCCCTAACCCCCCCTCTTTTAATAGAAAAAAAAAAGATCTACCTACGTTCCTCTAAAGGCTTTAATACAAACTTAAAGGTAACTTTAACTAATACCCCTCCAAACGCTCTCGTCTCCTATATGTATACTCTTGCTTAGACCGTAACGTAATTATACTAGTTAACTCTCTAATAGACAAAGAAATCAATACCGTAGATTAACTTATCTCTTTCTTAGAAGCTATATACGGTAACCCTTATAAGGAAATAACTACTCTAAGCTAACTTGTATCCCTTAAATAAGGAAAGAAAAGTTTTACAGCTTACTTTGCTAAATTCCAATAATATACCGCCAATATAGGCCTAAATAAGATTAGTTTAATCGCTTCCCTCCGCAACTCTCTATCTTCTAAACTAAACTAAGTAATAGTTAGTAAGGCCCTGCCTTAAAGTCTAAATGCTTACGCTAACTTAATTGCTACTTATAATAATAATATAAGATTCTTCTTTGTTGTTACCTCTCTATACCGCCCCTAAACTACCCCTACTTTAACTAGATACCCTAACGCTATAGAAATTAATTTGTCCTACGCTCCTATTAGTTCTAAAGAACGTAAAGACTATAAGAAAAAAGACCTCTACTTTAAGTGTGGAAAGCATAGCTATATCTTTTAAAACTACTCTGTCCTGCTCCCCTAAGCAAGAGTAAGTAGTATACCCGTTTACGCCTATTCTATCTTACCCCTAACCCGCTGCTAAAATAGTACTGAATTAATACCGTCTTCCTAAAGCTTTCCTTAACGTTTAAGAAAAAGCTATAGCTAAAGCTCTAAGCACTTATAAAAAGACTTGTCTTAGCGTTAAGTTGCTCTTTAAGACTAATTTAATACTAGATCTCTACTAACCTCTAGACTGCTTCTCTAAATAATAATTAGAAATATTAGGTAAACGTGCCTATATTATTATAATAAGGACGTGTCTCTAAGGTAGTTCGTGCCCTAATTAACTTTAGAGCAAACGGTATTAGTTATATTAACTAAGAACTAGCGCGTAAGCTAAATCTCTAACTAACTCCCCTGCACTAAATAATACACCTAACTAGATTTAATAGAAAATAACTTAAAGGAGGTTCTATTTTATATAAAACCTCCGTTACGCTTATACACTAATACTATATTAAGAGGATTAACCTCTACGTAATAAACACTAGACGACACAACTTAATACTTAGCTAACTATAGCTGTATTAATACTAAGTTGCGTTTAATTACTAGAACCAAGTTCTAAAGTTTAACTTTTTCTGTTACTAGGCCGTCTGCTTACGTAAACACCTGCATAAAACCTAAACTAAATCTATCCTTAACTTTAATGTAGGAACTCTAACTAAACTATGAACCTAATCTAAATTACCCCCGTCTCTTAACGAACCACCTATAGATATTAACTATATTAGTTCCGCCCCCTTCCTAATGCTAGCCCGTTAACCTAACTATAAAATCCTTGCTATTTTAATCGCTAATATTAATAAGGCTCTTACGCCTAAATTATATACTAACCTAAAAATAAAGGTACCTGCTAAGTACCACGACTTATTATATATCTTTTCCTAATCCGAAGCTAATAAGCTCCTAATCTAACGCCCGTATAATTACTAAATTAAACTTAAACCTAGTAAATAACTAAGTTATAGACCGCTGTATAAAATATCCTTAAATAAGCTAAAAGTACTTTAAAAGTACCTTAATAAGAACTTAAAAAAGGGGTTTATATAAGCTAGCTCGTCCCCTATCGCCTTGCCCGTACTTTTTATAAAGAAGCTAGGAGGCGGCCTCTAATTCTACGTTAATTACTATAGACTAAATACCCTAACTATAAAGAACTAATACCTAATCCCCTTACTATAGGAAACCCTTAACAAGTTAAGTAAGGCTAAGTTCTATATAAAACTTAACATTATTACCGCCTTTAATAAGCTCTAGATAGCTAAAGGTAATAAGTAGCTTACTACGTTCTAGACCTAATACAGCCTATTTAAGTATCTAGTTATGCCTTTTAGATTAGTAAACGCCCTAAGCACGTTTTAGCACTACGTAAATAACGCTTTACGCCCGTATCTAGATATATTCTATACTGCGTATATTAATAATATTTTAATATATAGTAATAACTTATATAAATATAAGAAGCACGTAAGGCTAGTGCTAAAAGCTATAGAAAAAGCTAGATTATAACTTAACGTTAACAAATGTAAGTTCTATAAGTCTAAAGTTACGTACCTTAGGTACGTAATATCCACAAATGGTATCTAAATAGACCCTAAGAAGGTCTAGGTAGTTACGAACTAAGAATACCTATAGAACGTAAAGAACGTACGTGCCTTTATTAGGTTTTTAAATTTTTACTAATAATTTATTAATAACTTCTCTAAACTAGTAAGCTCTATAGTAAACCTTACTAAAAAAGACGTCTAATTTAAATTTAATTCTGCCTATAGACACTCTTTTAATTAGCTAAAGCGCGCCTTTACTAAAGCCCTAATCCTCTAATACTTTAACCCTAACCTCCTAATTCTTATAAAAGCCAACGCCTCTAATTACGTTACGGTAGGCGTACTATCTTAGACTAACTCTAATAGGATTACTTGCCCTGTCGCCTACTTCTCTAAGCGTATAAGTCCTATTAAGGGTAACTATAATATCTATAATAAAAAACTACTTGCTATTATACAGTGTTTTAAATAGTAGAGACCTAAACTTAAAGGTACCGCGTTTCTAATCTAAGTCCTAAGTAACTATAAAAACCTCTAGTACTTTGCTATAACTAAATAACTAAGCTACTAACAGGCTTATTAATTTAAATACTTATTAAGATTTAACTTTATAATAACGTACTAACCTAGTAAGAATAGAAAAAAGCCTAACGCACTAACCTGTAGGTCCTAGGATGTACCTACGCAGGAAGAAGCCCGATAAGCTTAAAACTAGACCCTGTTATAACCTAGACTGTTTATAGAACTAAATCTAAATAAAACCAACTAAATAATTACGTAGATAATTAATAATAAGTACCTAGATAATAAGTTTATTTAGTTAATACTAGCACTGCTCTAAAATAGTACTTATTACTTAAAACTAATTATACTAAGTAACTATAAAGACTAAAATAGTAGACTCTACTACCGAAACTAATTAGTAATTCCTAATTTAAATGAACTAAGAATAAAACTACTCTAACTTATATACAATTCTCTAGTAGGTAGACACCTAGGTAGAAGTAAAACCTTAGACATTTTTTAACGCGAGTACTATTAGCTACGTATATTTAAGACTATCCACTAATTTATAGCCTACTACTACACCTATTATAAAGCTAAAGCCTCCTATAAGAAGTACTACAGTTTATTAAAACTGCTCTTAATCCCTAACTAAGCCTAGAGAGACATCTTTATAAACTTTATTATTAACCTACCTAAGTCTAAAAGCTACACGAATATTATAGTAGTTGTAGACAGACTAACTAAATACTAATACCTAATACTCTGTACTTTAATAACAGCGCCCGTAACGGCCCTGTTATTTTACTAATACGTTTAGGTCTATTATAGACTACCTAAAATAATAGTGTCTAATAAAGGAAAATAATTGTCAGATTTAAGGTGGTTGGTAATGTGTGTGTATTGTGTGTGGCTATACTAGTGTAGGCAGGAACCCTTATGTAGGGGGTCACATGACCACGCGCTAAGCCTAATTAGGTAGGGTGTAAGTGGTGACAACACTCCCTAACACTGTGCCCACGCTAGTCCTAATTAGGAGAGTTCCTATGGACAACAACACTCTAAATAGTACTCCTCAACAGGGCTATATATTCTGACACACCCCCTCAGCTCGTTAGCCTCTAGTTGATTAAGCTGGAGCCATTGTCGTCTGCGGCGGTGATCCCTTCCAACAGGTCCTAGATTTCTTAAATCGGCGAATCGATCGTTGGCTGGTAGTTTGGCTCATTAATTAGGCCTAGTTGGTCTAGAAAGTGATCCCATTTATTAACAGGGAGGATCTTCGTAAGTCCGTCGGCGATTATTTCAGCTAATAGGACATGCTTAACACTAATCCGTCCCTAGGCAACTACCTTACGTAACTAGTAATTGTGGATATCGACGTGTCAGAGTTTAGTGTAGAGCTTTGCAATTTCTTCTATAACTAATCGGATCGTCTGTTAATTATCGCACTATATATATATTAGTGGAGAGACGTTGATTAATAGCTCGCGGAGTAATCGGGTAGTAAATAGGGCTTCTTTTACTACCTATGAGAGGGCGAGCAATTCAGCTTCGGTGGTTGACGTAGTAACTGTATCCTGTTTGCTGGCTCGCCAGGTAATCAGTCCGCTAAATAGTTTAATTATGTAGCCCTATAAGCTCTTCCTATTAAGGGTATTGTTAGCAAAGGAGGCATTACTAGCTACCTAGAAACCTTCTCTACCACCTAGGCAGAGTGCCTTAGTTTTAGTACTCTCTAGGTACAATAATACTCTGTCAGCAGCATTCTAATAAGCTTTACTAGGGTTAACAAGAAAGCGCGCTAAACGTAACGTGGCGAAAGCAATATTAGGCCGGGTTATAACTGCGGCGAAGAGGAGAGAGCTAATCTTTTATTAATACTTATTAACCTCCAAGGGCGTTGCTATTTCGTTGTTGGGCATAAGCTCAGTAGCG
The DNA here is from genome assembly GCA_003073855.1 of Periconia macrospinosa. Taxonomy (NCBI): domain Eukaryota; kingdom Fungi; phylum Ascomycota; class Dothideomycetes; order Pleosporales; family Periconiaceae; genus Periconia; species Periconia macrospinosa. The sequence goes on along the minus strand of KZ805352.1, from coordinate 35,427 downwards.
ACCATTAGGGTATTATGCCAGAGGTCTCTTCTTTTAATTAGGCGGCTGATTTTCTTCACGTAAGCTGCTTGCGAAAGGCTAATTGTACGCGCTTTTTAATCACGGATCACGGCGACTCCAAGAAACCACTAAAGCTCTCCACCACCTATTATAGTATAACGCTTTTTAAGTAGGTTGATTGCTTTGTAAGCTTCTTTCTCTTAGTTCTTGTAATGCGCAATAATAATATCGTCCACGTAAAAGAATATAATAATGCTATCCTTAATCATGCAGCAGGGCTTATAGGGAATTACTATAAAGCCGATGGCCTCCAGCGTAGCAGTAAACTCCTTCTGCCAGAGCAAGGGCGATATCCGGAGGCCGTATAGAGCCTTCTGGACCTTCAGGACTGTACCTGGTTTCTAATAACCTGGGGGCATTCTTATATATATTTCGCGATCCATTGTTGCGTAGACGAAGGCGTTTGTAACATCCTACTGTGTCAGCTCCATATCGTATTTAGCGGTAATTGATATAAGTAGCCTGAACAATCGGCTAGCCAGTGTAGCGGCGTAGGTATCTTATAAGGTAATATTCCGTTGCTAATCACCCTTTACTACTAGCCGTGCCTTACACTTTTTAAAAACGTTGTGCTTATTAAACTTGTAAGTATAAACCTACATGCAATTAAGGATCTGTTGTCCTGTTAGTTTAACTGTTTTGCGTGGTATTTCTAACTATAATTTCATAATCCCGTGGCTATTAAGGTGCGATTTCTCTGCTGCCTTAAATTACTTATACAATAGGTGGTCCTCCAGCTTAGTGCGACACGTAGGTACAGGTAGCAATTGGCTGCGATAGATTTTGAGCCCTTTTTAGAGCATCCTTTTCAATTGCGCTTTGTTAATACCTTGCCCTTAATATCGCCTAACGTGCCCTACTTAGGTGCCGGCCATAAAGGCAGCTGCCCACGGCACAGTCTTTGCAGATCCATTCTCTATTAGCATTCTCTCGTAGCTAATACTCTCCGTTGCATTATCCTTTAGAGTATTATTATTAAACAGCTAGGTAAGTAGTACTATAGGTAACGGAGTAGTAGGTAGAGTAAGGTACAAAGGAGCGTTGGTGGAGTGCTTAGGAGAGTGTTACTTATTTATATTCTTCCTTACACTATAGTTGTTGTTTAAACTCTCTCTACTAGTAGTATCGTCCTACGAAGTCTCATCCTTATAGAAGGATTCGTTTTCTAGCTAAGGTGCTGGTGCGGGTCTCTCCATTATACTTACTATAGTTTTAATTTCTTGTAGCGTATTATGCATAAAATTTTCGTCCAGGGCGTCAGCTTTGCTATCCTATAATGTTAACTCGTTAAAAATAACGTCGCGGGTGCTAATAACCTTGCCTAGAGGTGGGATCCAAATCTAGTATATATTCAAAGAGCGGTAGCCAACTAGGTAACTAAAAAACGCTTTCGCATCCAGGCGTTAGAGTTTTAATATACCGCGCAGGGTATTGCTAGTAAGTATAAACGCTTTGCAACCGTACGCCTTTAGGTGTGCTAGGTTTAGTTTCTTACCAGTGGTGTATATCCCGTTATTAAGAGCAACCCTCGTAAAGAAGACCTTATACGGCGATTTTTAGTTATTTGCGTAATTTAGCGATCAATTATATAGGTAAACACCTACTCTTATAATTTCTAGCTATAGAACCTAGAAGAGCTTCGCTCCAATTCTCATTGTACGCGATTTCTCCTTATTTACACCCCCTAAGCGTTCGGCGCCTCTATTTTAAGCTTGTGTATTAGGTGCCGAGGGCTTAACAACTATGCCTTTTATTTTAAGCCAGCGGAAGACCTCTCGTTTAACAGTAACGATCTCGTTATTAGCCTCCACTACCTTAACGTCTATATTAAATTGTGTTTTAAGAAAGGTGATAAATATATTCAGTAGTCTGATAATTGACCTAGTAGTTTAATTATCTGTAAAATAATAGTCCTATTAGAAGCCGGAGTACCTGTTAGTAATAAGCATCTAACTCTTTTCCTTGTTAAAACTTCCGTCCTCGTATATATAGAAGTCGATTGCGATTCTCTCGCCTGGCCCGTGATTATTAATTCTTAGTGCGCGGCTAATTTAACGCCGGAGCTTCGATACGCCACATAAGTCGCACTCGACTATAGTTAGCCCTTTTACCCGCACCCCCTTAGCTTACTGCATAAGGTGCTCGATAACAGCTAGTCCTAGGTACCTTAAGCGTTAGTGCCAAAGTATTGCTAATGCTCGTTTTGCATTCTTCCAGGGAGAGTGTTATTTTCACGCAGCTAATAAGCGTTAACTAGGGTCAACCCTACTCATCTCTAATTAGTTGGCCGGCTAATTGTTGGCAGAAAGCGCTTACTAGCTAGTATCCTCTTGTACCTTCTCTCGCAGAGTATTATTAATAGGGTTATATTCAATTACCTACTAGTTATAAAGCTCACGGAGGTAGCTAATCGTTTACCTATATCTCGTCCACAGGGTCGTAGGGTTATGCTAGGTATCCCACCATATGCCCTATTATTGCAATATTCAAAAAGAAACAAAGTTGCAGAGGATATTAGGGCACAGAGCTATATTAAGTAGCTTAATTATTAATTTCTTGTCGCTGTTGGTTACCACCACGTTAGCTGTGCTGTACGCTTGGATCCAGAGCTTAGAGTTACCTACCTATATAAAATCGCCTTCTTTTAGTAGGCGGATATCGTACAACCTATTAACGTTATTAATTATATAAATCGTTAAGCCTAAATCAAGTATAAATAAATTCTAAAGAGGATATACTCTCCCTGCTACCTTAAAAGAGGCTGCTGTAAAGGTGGCTTAGGTTTTACCTATTACTCTTCCTTTTAGTTATTCGTTCAGCACCTCTAGGGTAGGCGTATATAACATTTTAATGCGTAGTGTTTATAACCTAGGCTTACTTCTTACGCGTAGAGCGCCCTAAAGCTTAATATTATGCTGTATACGCAATTCGAGTCTATTAGTAATAGCTCTATTTAGTCTCTACTGTTTTAGCGCCTTATCTAAATTAACATAGTAGTACTTAGAAGCATTATAGCCGTTATAGCCGCACACTAGGCATTTTACTCCTTCGCGTAAGATTGTTATCTAATAACGTTTAGCTAGAGCAATAGAGGAGCTAGTTCTATTAATCTTCCTAGCAGCTAGAGCAATAGGAGCATAGCTATTAATCTTCCCAGCTTAACGTAGATTTCTCGCGCGCCCGCGGTAGTTTAAACTAGGGGTAGTACTACGAGCGTCCTCGCCACCACCTTCCTTAGCAAGAAAGGCTACTCCATTATTATACTCCAGAGGGCTTACGGCATAGTAGTCCGCATAGAAGAGTGCTTATTTACTACTCTTAAGAAGGTGCTCGAATTATAGCGCCTCTCTACATAGTTTAATCATCTCTCTCCTTATTATGCCTGCCGTTCTTTAGGGTTAGGCATTAAAGGTATTCACCCAGGACAGACTAAGCTTTGCTATAGCTTTTATAAAGTCGGTTGCTAGGGTCTAAAACTTTATAACCTTAGGGACCTCAGCTAGCTCAGCCTCCATAGCTGCCTAATTATAGTTTATTAACTAAATATCCTATTTGTTTGCTGTTAATTTTACTCGCAGAGCGTTCTAGTATTACTCTCTTGCGCGATCTAATTCATATTCTTCATCGTAGCTGCTAACCAATTATAGGCTTGTAACCCACTCGCGTAGGGAGCTGCCAGGTAAGCAGCACGTTCGTTAGAGGTGCGGCGATATAGTTGATTATATAAACACGGTAATTTGTTAAATATTTAATCGTTCTTTGTCGTACTAGCGACGGGCATCTTCGTACAGTTTATGCCTTAGTTTAAAGTCTTCGAGATCTTCTTTATATGCTACCTAGCCTGCGGTCGTCAGCTCTAATACTTTAGTTGCTTACTCTATGCCTGTTCGTTTAGTGTAACTAGTTAGGCTAGGTATTACTAGCTCTATGGGCTTTACGCTTAGCTGCTAGTTTCCTTATAGGTTAATAAGGTCCCACACGTCGTGTGCTATACAGTAGGATTATAGCTAGGTGAGCCATTTCATAAACGTCGCTTCATCGCGCAGGTGGATAGTATTATCGCGGATAATTAGCTAATTCATTTTTCTGTACTAGCGCTCGATTAGTAGGGGCACTGAGACTCTTAATTGTTAGATTTAAGGTAGTTGGTAATGTGTGTGTATTATGTGTGGCTATACTAGTGTGGGCAGGAACCCTTATGTAGGGGGTCACATAACCACGCGCTAAGCCTAATTGGGTAGAGTGTAAGTGGTAACAACACTCTCTAACACTGTGCCCACGCTAGTCCTAATTAGGAGAGTTCCTATGGACAACAACACTCTAAATAGTACTCCTCAACAGGGCCATATATTCTAACAATAATTCGTGTCTACCTTCTAGGATAAACTCTATAAGTAACTAAAGATTAATGTCTAACTTTCTACTACTTTCTATCTAAAAACAGATAGTTAAACTAAAATTATAAACGTATAGATAGAATAAATACTTTATGCGTTTACAAATTACTAGCAGGATAACTAGGTAGCTTAGTTACCTACGGCCTAGTTTAAAGTAAACAACACGATATTTAAATTAACCTAAGTTTCTTTATTCCTAGCTACGTCTAGCTAATATCTATAAATAGGATTTAAACTACCTTTAAATACAGCCTAACCCTATTATAAAGCCCTATAAGTAGTAGACGCCAATAAGCTAGTAGATAAGATCTAAAACCTAACTAAATATATTTATAAAAAGATACTTTAGGCGTAAGCCTTTTAACAAGAACACGTAAACCGCGACTAAATGCCTGCTCCTGCGTACGCGATAAAAGACTAAGTTTAGCTTAATACTTAAAATATCTAAACTAACTAATAGTTAAAGAAGCTAAACTAAAAGAACGTAGGCCCCTTTAAAGTAGTATAGAAAGTTTCTTCCTACACTTATTAACTCTACTTACCTAATAGTATAAAGATACACCCTGTTTTCTATATATCTCTACTCTAACTAGCCGTACCTAAATCTAATTATCTACCTAGCTAGTAGAACCCACCACCTAATCCTGTTATAATTAATAACGAACTAGAATACGTTATTATTAATATTAAGAAAATCCGTTACAATAAACGATAACGTTAATATAAATACCTAACCTGCTAGGCTAGCTACAACGAATTATTATAAGAGCTAGCTGAATCTCTGCGAAAGAATACTATAGTAACCTAATTCTACGCCTAATACTCGTCTAAACTAAACCTATTCCTAAACGAAAATAACCTAATGCCTAATCTAACCTAATAACTAACTATGTCTTAAAGGAGGGGGGTACTATTATAGTATCCTCCCCTAAACCTAATATAATAAGATAACTAACCTTTACTATATTTATTACGCTTAGTTATTCTTCTCTAACCTAAAACGCTCCTAAATTAAACCTATTACGTACATAACTAATAGCTACACGGCTAATTCCTAGTACTAACCTATTTCTAATTAGCGTCTAAGTCCGTACCAACGCACGGACTACTCCCCCTATATATTTTCTTTATTTCTCTACACTACTTCTATCCTATACATAACATTTTATAATCTACTTAGAACTACCTAAGTATCGTACGTAGTAGTAATAGATTAGTTACATAAGAGATAGCTCCTTAGTATCCTTGTATTAAACCTAATTAGAACCTACCTATAGCACTTTCGTGACAGTGTTATATAAATATACTAATATTAAAGATGCCGCTAATAATAACCTTACGTAGGCTAAGGTTATATTAGAAGTAGCTAAAAAGTCTAATACTTAAGTATAGTTAGCAAAAGCTAAAGTTGCTAAGAAAAATAGAAACTATATTAATAAGCTTGTTACAATTAAATAGAAAATAACTAGTTTATAAAATTATTATAACGCTTAGTAAAAAGCTCTTACTAATTAAAAGAGAAAGCTAAATAAATTCTAGAATACTATTCTTAGGTTACGCCGCAAGAGGGACGACTTACGTAATATTATAGCAGCCCTCTATAACGAAATAAGCAAATTAAAAAAGAAGTTAGATAACACTATCTATTAGTCTTGTAAGGATTAGAAGAAACTCGCACGTAATATTAAAAATACTTCTAATTTAGATTTACTAAATAATAGTCTACTTACCCCTTTACGTAAGATACGTAGGAACACCCTATACTTAGTAAGAGGTAACAGCTCTATCTTTTTACTAGTAAAATTAGAACCCTATTACCTAGATATTAGTACCTTTAAAGGATTAAAAGATAAAAACATTAAATAATAGATTGCCTTAGCTAAGACTAAGTTTAGAAAGTTATATACTTTTTTCCTAGAGAAATAAAATAAAATTAAATATCTACGCGATTACACTACTAATGCCGCCTAGGAGGTAATTAACTATTAGGCTTTAAGCGCCCCTAAAGAGAAACAATACTCTAACTATAAAGAACTTTATAAAGACCTTTAAGAAGCTTTTAGAGTTATTAATAAATAAGGCGCTATACTCTAAAACTTACGTAATAGTAAACTAAACTAAAAGGCGGACGAAATATTAAACGTATAGTTGTCTTAATTTAACAACGCTATTATTTACCTCTACCTAGATAATATATTAAAATCCTTTTAGGCGCTTAGCGCTATTTTAAAATAATTTAAAAAAGCTATAGTTAATAGTGCGCCCTTAGAAGAGACGTAGTTATAACTATAGATACGGCTCCGCAACGTTAAGTTATAATAGTAAACTACGTATAAATAAAATAAGGATAAGCTAGTAAAAGCTTAGCTATTTAATTTAGTAAATAAGACTAACTTTTCCTACCGCAATAATAATAAAAAAGATAAGCTATTTAATAAATATTATTACTCTTTAAACTAGTTTAACATTATTAAAAAAAAAGGGCTTTACGCTTACTACCTAAAAACCAGCTATATAGCTTAAAATAAGAAGGCTTTTTATAAAGAATAGAGGAAGGCCGCCTAGAAGAAAGACCTAGCTAGTTTTAAGGTTGCGGAGCTGGACTCTACTATTTAGCCTTTAGAGCTTATAGAAAACTAGAGGTTTCTAGTAATAGTTACTATTAGAGGCTGTTATAGTATACGTAAAAGGTTTTCTTATACCTAGCGCTAGGCTATAGTTACTTTATAAAGACTATTACTATTTTAGCTACGCTGTTACTACTAGCTACCCTATTTAAGCTTAGCCTAGTAGGGCTAGGCCCTCTAGAATAACTATCTTATACTTCCTAAATAAGGTTTACTAGTTAGGTTGCTACTTATTATAGGTAAGCTAGAGCTACAACGCTTATTAATACCAGGTGCACTAGATATATTATTAGTAAGGCGTATACTAAGAAACATAAGCTTAATACGTTATAGGTAACTTCCCTAGTTGTATTGCGCCTAGCTAACGGGCAATTAGTTAAAAACCTTAACACTATAGCCTAAGTTAAGTCCTAGATAGGAGACTATATTAATAAGGAATAAGCGTAGGTGTGCGATATAGCAGGTGTTAATTACATCTTTAGTATGCCCTGGTTTAAAACCTACAACCTATAGATATTCTAGCCTTCTTAAACTATTACCCTTAAATTAGATTATTACGTATAAAACTATTTATTATATAAACTATTAGTTATAGTCTATTACTTTATAAATAGTATAAGTTAGTATAAGATGCTAAAACTAGGATAATAGAAATAGGAGGGCGTAGATATTGCAATAGTCTCTGCTAAAGCTGCTACCACTTACCTATATTATAAAGGAATTTATAGTATATAGATTTTACCTAAACATTTTAAGGCGCTAAGAGAAGCTACTAATACTTTAGAGCTTAGTGCTGCGAATCTAAAATAGAAGGACTTTAATAAGTTCTATAAGAAACTTTATTAACTACCGCCCTCTATAGAAAAACTTAAATAGAAGATTCCTTAAAAGTACTACTACTTAATTAATCTTTAAGATTTAAAAAAGGCCTCCAAGTTACCTTTATAAAGGCTTAGTATTAATTATAAAATAAAGCTGCAGCCTAGGTTAGCTCCTCCCTATTAAAAGTCTTAGAGTATAACTAAAAAGGAGATGCTTACTTTATAGAACTACTTACGTAGTAAACTAGAGAAAGGCTATATTAAGGGTAGTAAGTCCCTTTACGCCGCACCTATATTAGTAGTAAAGAAGCCTAGAGGAGGGTTAAAAGTTTATATTAATTATTAGAAGCTTAATGCTATTATAATTAAGAACTAAAACGTGCCTCCCTGTATATAGAAAACCTTAGCCCGCATAACCTACGTTAAGGTGTTTTTAAAATTTAACGTTATTACTACTTTTAATAAGGTGCGCATTAAAGAAGAGGACTATAAAAAAACTACTTTTTCTTATAGATTTAGATTATTTAAATACGTAGTTATGCCTTTTAGATTATATAATATGCCTGGTACGTTCTAAAGATAGGTAAACACTTTACTATAAGATTACCTAGATGAATTCTACTCCGCCTATAGTAACAATATTATAGTATTTAGTAGGGAGGAGGGTAATATATATATAGCCTATTGTAAAAAAGTCCTTACTAGACTAAGAGTTGCTAGACTATACCTAGATGTAGATAAATATAAATTTAATGTAAAAAGAGTAAAGTATCTTAAGATAATCCTTACGTGCGACGGCTTAGAGATAGACCCTAATAAGATATCTACTATTAGAGACTAGGCAACCCTAAAATTAGTAAAGGATATATAAGCCTTTATTAGTTTTGCTAACTTTTATTAATAGTTTATTAAGTTATTCTCCGCAATTACTAAGCTGTTAAATAAACTAATACGATTAAAAAATAATAGTGTTTCTTTTTAATAGACAACATAGACTAAAGATTTCTTTTAATAACTAAAAGAAGCCTTCACTACTACCCTAGTGCTTACTTACTTTAATCTAGATTTACCTACTACTCTAGAGATAGATGCGTTAGACTAGGTAGTTAGCGCTATTTTAAGCTAGACAAAGGATAGCGTTATAAGACTAGTGGCCTACTTTTTTATAAAAATGTCGCCTACTAAAATAAATTACGCTATCTATAATAAAGAGCTGCTAGCTATTGTAAAAGCTTTTAAAAAATAGAGACTTAACCTTACTAGGACTAATAAACTAGTTAAGGTATTCTTAGATTATAAAGTACTAGAATACTTTATAATATTAAAGCAGCTAAATAGGCGACAAGCGCGGTAGGCTAAGTTTTTAGCTAAGTTTAACTTTATTATTAAATATCGACCCGGTAAGTAGAGCATAAAACCTAATAGTCTAACTTGTTACCCTAGCGATATCCTAGATAATATTAACAACAATAGGGTCTAGTATTAGAAATAGACCTTATTGCCCCCTAAATATATTAACTTATTATAGGCGGCGATTTATGCCGCTACTATAATTATAACTATAGTAGAAATAACTATTAATAAGATCTATTACGCGCTATACGCTATTAGTAAGAAGCTTACTAATTAAGAGGCAGTATCTAAGGATAAGGACGCCTTTAACTTAAAAGGGGGGATAGGTAATTAGGATTAGGTTTAGGTTTTACAACGTATTAAGCTTACTACTATAGAGGACCTAATAGTAATAGCTATTAGAGAAGTAATAGAAAAGGGCTATAGGAAATTGCTACTCGCATTTATCCGCAATTATAACTTCTAACTGGAACTTAAAAACTATTAATAGGAGGATAAGTTGATTTATTATTAAGGGCGTATTTTCGTCCTAGAGAACCTATAATTGCGCACTAATCTACTTAAGATGTATTATAAATCCTTTACTACAGGATATAGAGGTAAATATAAGACTTACTATAGAATTAGCTAGTAGTTTTACTAGCCTAATATAACGGATTTAGTTACCTAATTTATCTATAACTATTTACCTTATACACGAAGTAAACTCTATAGAGAAGGTAAGCACGGGTACCTAAATCCTTTACTTATACCTAACACCTACTAAACTTTAATATTAGTAGATTTTATTATACTTTTACTACTATTAATATATTATAGGAGGACCTATTAATATATTATAGTTGTTATAGATAGGCTTTTAAAAAAGAAGAAGTTTATACCTTTAGAGGACCTTAAAGTAGAAATAGTTATTTAAGCGTTTATTAAATACGTATAGAGAGAGGAAGGGTTTTCTATAGACGTAGTCTCTAATTAAGGCTCTTAGTTTGTCTCCTACTTCTAAAAAAGGCTCTACTAAAAGGTAGGTATAAACCTGTTGCTGTCTATAGCCTACTAACTTAAGATAGATAGATAAATAGAAATTACTAATGCGTGGCTTAAGGCCTACTTACGCTGCTACGTATACTATAATTAAAAGAACTAGGCCGAACTATTACCTTTTATAGAGTTTGCTGCTAACTTTAATAAGCCTAGTATAACTAGTATATCTTTTTTTAAAGCTACTAAGAGATACTAACCTAGAGATAAAAGTAACGTTATTAGATTAGTAAAACTTTTATCTAGCTTAGTAGGAAAATCTCTCCGCGACGCTAAAGCTGCCAACTACTTAGTCTTTTATATTAATAATTTACGCACCTTTTTAATATAAAACCTTTTATAGGCCCGTAAGCGCATAGAACACTACGCAAACTAATTATAAAAGTCGGCCCCTATATATAAGAAAGGTAATTAGGTAATACTTAACGCGTATAATATACGCGTACGTAAGAAGTTAAAAGGTTTATTACCTAAGAACCTAGGGCTATTCTAAATACAAGAAGTGTATTATAATAGGAAAGTAGTTAAGTTGTTCTTTAAAAAATCTAACTTATAATATATTTATCCAGTCTTCTACCTTTAGCTGCTGCATCTACATAAGAATAACCTTTTACCTAGATAAGTATAAGAGCCCTAAGGGCCAGTAGCTATTAATAATAATAACGCTGAGACACTAATATACGAAGTAGATAAGGTTTTTAATTTAAAAATTAATTAATAATATAAAGACCCAATTAATAGAAGGAAGGGCTTATTATTTTATAAAGTAAAATAGAAAAGGTAGGATTAGCTAGACTGGATTCTATATATAGACGCTATAGGTTGTTAAGAGGAGGTGAAAACTTTTTACGATAAATACCTTAAGAAGGTAGAAGGTTTCTCTTATTTTAAAAGATATAAGAAACGTCTTACATTGCTCTAGTATAATAGTCTGCGACGAACCTCTAAAGACGAGAGCGCGGTAGGTAGTTAAATCTCTAGTACTAGGTGCTACGTAAAAACTATCCTAGAGTTGAATCCCCGGCTTTAGCTATATAGGAACTCTTACTTATCTATAATAGGCGCCGATTAGGCTATCCTATTAATAAAGCTTTATTAACTCTAAAATCTTAGGCGATTTTGTTACTTATTAGGGTGAAGCTGTAGATAAATTGTTTAATTATTCTATTTGTTTGTTTAACTATTTAATTAAGAATTATATTAACGATAGCAGCTGCAAAAGCTGATTCCTATAACACTTGTTTATTTAATTAATTATTATATATTATAGCTTATAGAAGGACAGTATAGGGACGTGCTGCCGGTTTAAGGGGGGGTGATGTAATAGGCCTAGCCGATATTATATGTACGGGACATTACGTGACCTAGTTACGTGACCCCGGCTCGGTTACCAGTTACTATATACCCGCGCCCGCATATAACTACTTACTCTCTATGCAAAGATTCCTAGGATAGTAATACATATTAATTACACTTATACTATTGCTCCCTCACACCTACTAAGTACTATAACTTATTATATATCTTTTCCTAATCTAAAGCTAATAAGCTCCTAATCTAATACCTATATAATTACTAGATTAAACTTAAATTTAGTAAATAACTAAGTTATAGACTACTATATAGAATATCCTTAAATAAGCTAAAAGTACTCTAAAAGTACTTTACTAAAAACTTAGAAAAAAGGTTTATATAAGCTAGCTTATCCCTTATTACCTTATTTATTATTAGGTAAGGCCTGCGCGTAAGTGTTTTAACCTATAATTAATAGATAGAACTTTATAATTAATAATATATTAATTAAAAACCTATATATTCTTTCTGTTTAATTGCCTATTAGAGTGTTATAGTAGTAATAATACTTCCCCTACTTCTTTTCTTCTAACTATTTTATATTTACCCTACTTTCTATTAGTCTAACGTTTTTTTAGCCCTTTACTATACTATATTTTTCTCCCTATTTTTTAAGCTTAGCCTTTTTAAGCTCCTTAACTCTTTATTAAAGTAATTAATTTACTTTTCTTTCCCTTAGGTGCTAGTATCTATCCTAACTACCCTTTATATAATTGCTAACCTCCTGCCTAGGTACTGTCTACCTTAGTCTTATAATATTTTATTATTTTTTCCCCTATTCCTCTAGCACGTACCTATAGATAACTCCTTTTTTAATGTTGTATTGTATTAATTTATATGCCCCTCTCTTTTTACGCTCTATCTATTATCCCTTTTTTTTAATATTATTTTTTTCCTTTAACTTAATAGATAGTTATATAGGCTAGCCCTACTCTTTAATCCTTAGCGTCTAATTAAACCTTTATCCGCTACTAACTAGCTTATAATTAGTTTAATTACAACTTGTTAGCTTTATAAAGCGTTACCTATTAGTATTAAAAAGGAAAAAGTAGTATCCTATTATCTATCCTAATAGGGCCTAATTTATTAATAGAGTGTTTAAGCGTCTTTGCGTATAACTTTATAAACCTATTTTACTTTTATATAACCTTTTTATTACCTAACTATACTTATACGCTTTTTTTTTTTTACTTAATAACTTAGTATTCTATTATTAGAGTTTTTACGTTAAGGGGTAGATAGCTTAAGCTGTTAGCTTTTATTTATTAATTAGTGTAATAGTAGTTTATAATACCTTAACTACTACTTTAAACTTTTTTTAAAAAGGTATTATAACTATACATACGTTTAATATACTAGTAACTCTTTATAGATCTTCTAACATTTATTTATAGGGTAGTAGAAGAATTACTTTATAAGGGTTTCGCACGCGACTTTAGATCTTCCTTTTTTAAACTTATAACTAATAGTTAAAAGTTAATTAATCTTATTCTATTTCTACTTTAATCTTTTAGACTAAATATTTAAGGGCGTCTTAATTTGCTTTTAAATCCTTTTTTTTTTTTTTCTATACCTCTTACTCTATCTTTTTAACACTCTTTTAACTTTTTTTTTTTTACCTTTTTTTTTAATTAATTCTTTATTATCCTTTTTTATAATAACTAGCGCTATTAATCCTAAAATAGTAAATATTAACTTATTATACGGTAGTACTACTACTAGTGGTACTAGTAGTAATAATAGTAATAAATAACTGTCTAGTAAAGGTAACTAGAAGCTTAGCTTACTTAATCTTCTATTACTTAATTTTTAGCTCTAGATTATTTAGTAGCGTAAGAACTAGTTTCTTCTTTTTTTTTTTATTTTTTTATTATTTTACGCCTTTGCTAACTTTCTAATTATAGTTTATACTAACGCTAATATAGTTGCAGATTAATGTTTTACTTATTACTTTTTATAGTTTTTTTAGAACTTACTATAAGAGGGCTATTATATCTTACTAACCCTTATTTACTTTACCTATAAGTTTAATAACCTTTTGCACGCTAGTTACGCTATCTTTTCTCCTAATTTTTTTATAAGCCTTTCTTTTACTTTCTAAGCCCTTATTAACTTTTCTAATCTTAATTTAACTAGTTATTCCTACTATTTTTTAAATCTCTATACTTAGCTTTAACACCTAGTTAATTAAACGCTAACCTATTATAGAGATAATATATATAATTATTATTAAAACCCTCGCGCTAGTAAAGTCTTTAAGACTTATATATAATCTAGTTTTAGAGACGCCTTTCTTTCTAGTAGTAGCTACTTAAACTACTACTTTAATAGTAATAAGAAGAAGTATTTATTTAATTATAAGTTAGCTTCCTACTTTTTACTTTATTTAATTAGGCTTTATTTAATTTTTTATTACTTTTTACTAACTACGTTTTTTTAGGTAAGATTACTAAAAATAACTAAAGCACGCTTAGTTTAGCTAATATCCTAATAGGTACTTATAAGCGCGCTTAGTCCTAACAGTCTATTAAAGTTCCTAACCCTACTTATTTATTACTTAGGCTAATTAGAGAAAAGCCTTATAAGCCTTAATTTACTTATTAAGAAACTTCTATAGAGGTAAATTATTATAATTATGCTAGTAGTTAATCTTAATTAGCCTCTTCTAGTAAGGTATTATTTTATAGATTTTTTTTTTCTCTTTGCCCTTTAGGTTCTTCTAGTACTCTAACTAGTTTCTAAAATAGGGCTAGCTCTAACATTATAATAACGAGCCCTACTTTCCTTATTTAATTTTATGCTTCTACTAACTTTTAATTATCTAGTAATGCTCCTTATACTTATATACCTAAGAGTATTTAATAAAATATTAGTCTTCCTACTTCTAATAGTAAGGATAGCTTACCTATTTATCTTTACTATTATTTAGTTACTTATTATAGCTTTCCTATATAGGTTATTATTAATAAGGATAAAGATAATAATAAGGAAGATAAGAAAGATTACTCTACTCTAACCTCTTATTATAACTACCGTCGTTACTAGTAGTTTAACCTTTTTATTTTCCCCTTTTCTTTATTATAATACCTAGTTTAATAAACTATTATAGCTCCCTTTTAAGGTATTAGTCTAGTTTATTTTCCTTCTTTTCTTTTAGTCTTATTTAATAATTAGAGGGCTTTTTTTTCCTTTATTTACTCTAGTAGCTAGTTTAATCTAATATTAACTTTTTTCTAGCTTTAATTAAATCTTTTTCTTTATCCTTAATTTCTCTTACTTATAACGCCTTTCTACCTTTTCTTAACTTTATTAACTACCTTTTAGTTAATTAATTTTTTTCTTTTTTTAGTTAGAGAACCCTACTACTTTTTTAGATATTATCTTCTTTATTACTTCCTTCTAATTATAAGTTATCCTAGTTATCTATTTTTTATTTACTTTTTTCTAATTACTAATTATTTTTTTCTTTCTTATTTCTTATTATAATATTTTTTATATAAATATTTTTCCTAACTATTTTTAGTTTTCTTTAGAAAATTTCTGCTTCTTTATTAGGTGCTATTTAATAGAATTTTTTTAGTTAGTTTTTGTAGATAGAGTAAGTAAGCAATGTCCTATTAAGCTTTTATAACTAATAGTAAGTCTTTTCTACCTTTATAATTTTGTATAGGCCTTTCTATTAATTTATAAATTTTTAGAACGCTAACTTATTAAGCGCTTAAATTGAATCTTAAATAAGGACTAGTTTACCTTTTATTAATAACCTATTATAGCCTTTTATAGAGTCCTATTTTTTAGCTACTTTAAAGCGTAATTATTTAATCTTTCCTATAGCTTCTATAATTTTTTCCTTTCTTTATTTAAATTGTTTTGCTCTTACTACTAAGAGATTAGAGGTTAATTAAACTTTAGACTATAGTAGCGTTTACTAACTTCTTATTATTAATTTAATTAGTATAACTAGTTAGACTCCTATAATTAGCTCTGCTAGTAAATACCTAGTACTTTACCTAATTATTATTTAGTTAGCTTATAAGATAGGTAGAAGGTTATTTAACTAGTTTTCTGTTAGCTTTGCTAGAGCTACGATTAGTAGTTAATAGCCTCTTTTAATTAATTTTTATACTTTTAAATTATAGCCTAATAATTATATATAATAGATATAGTACTACTTAGCTATAGTAGTAACTACTAATTTATTTTCTATTCTGCTATTAATGCTTAGCCTTATAAATATATCTTATTTATATAAGACGTTTTTATAAAAAAATTAGGCTACTACTTTTATAGAGACTTTCTAAAGCGCTTTTACTTCTAGCTAGCTAGTTAAATACTTTTTTATAACTATTAAGTATTTATACTATAGTTTATTTATTAGTATTTACGTTACGTTAATAGTCTATTATTTAAAAATTACCTTTAGTTTACTAATTAATAGTATTTCCTCTATTTTAGCTCCTTACTTTTATTAGTATTTAGAGTAGAATTAGAGCTTTTCTTTTATAGTTTTAAATTAGTTTTCCTACTAGAACTAACACTATATTACTTTTTAAGTTTCTTAAATACCTTAATAGTATAGTAAGCTGTATACCTCCTAAATAAATACTTATTAGACCTTTTAATTATTAATTACTCTTTAAACTAGTTAGTTCTTTATTAATTTCTTAAAAAGGTATTAGTTTTTCTTAAAAAAGGTACGCACTTTTTTAATCTATCTTTTTCTTAATTTACCTAATAGTTTATTTAGTCTTTTTCCTATACATAGGAAGACCGTAATTTCTTCTAATATGTTTAAATATTTATTAGTAAAAATTTAGCATTCTTCTATTATAAACACCCTATCTTAGTACTTATTTAATATATAGTTAATAAATAGTTCTAGATCCTTTTCTACTTCTTTTAGTTAGGTCTATTTATTAGGTTATAGGTATCTTAATAGGGCGTTAGCAACTATATTTTTCTTACTTAGTATATATAATATTTTAAAGTCCTAAAAAAGTATTACGCCTAGCTATTAATTTATTACTAAGCTAGACACTTTTATTAATAATTAATTAAGCTATAATATTAGGGTAGCCGCGTTAGTTTTAATTATAAATTAGGCCTTATAAAGGTAGAGCGTAAACTTTTTAAGGGCCTATAGTACTACTTTATATTTAAGCTTTATTAAATACTACTTTAATTCTGCTATAAACTAGAGCGTACTCTTAAATTAAACTAAGTGTCTTTTTTTATTAATTTCTTTTTATTTAAGTACTACGCCTACTTTTTAGGTATAGCTATCTATAATAAAGAATAAGGCTTACCCTAATTTATAGTTAATTATTACTAGGGCGGAAGCACTAGTAACTGCTATTTTTAACACCTTTATTACTAATTATTAATTAGCCCTCTACTTTTAATTAGCTCCTTTCCTTATTAGTTTATATAATAGCTTAGCCTTAAAAGTAAAAAATATTACCTATTATTAATAGTAGGAATAGAGACTAATAAATATTTAGACTTTAATTACGCTTCTATATTCTAGCTATTACGAAAGTGCTATAGATAGGTTCTAATTTAGTTTAGTATAAGGATACTAGGGAGCTATCTCTCGTGCAACGAATCTATTACTACTACGTACGTTACTTAGGTGGTTCTAGGTAAATTATAAGATATTATATATAGGATAGAAATAGTATAGAAAAATAAAGAAAATAAATAAGGAGAAGTAGTCCGTGCGTTAGTACGGACTTAGGCGCTAATTAGAAACAGGTTAGTACTAGGAATTAGCTATATAGCTATTAGTTACGTACGTAACAGGTTTAATTTAGAAGTAATTTAGGTTAGGGAAAGATAACTAAGCGTAATAAATATAGTAAAGGTTAGTTATCCTATTATATTAAGTTTAAGGAAGGATACTATAATAGTACCCCCCTCCTTTAAAATAAAGTTAGTTATTAGGTTAGGTTAGGTATTAGGTTATTTTTATCTAGGAACGGGTTTAGTTTAGATAGGTATTAGGCGTAGAATTAGGTTACTATAGTATTCTTTTACAGAGATTCAGCTAGCTCCTATAATAATTTATTATAGCTAGCCTAGTAGGTTAGGTATTTATATTAACGTTGTTATTTATTATAGCGGATTTTCTTAACGCTAATAATAATGTATTTTAGTTTATTATTAATTATAACGGGATTAGGTAGTAGGTTCTACTAGCTAGGTAGATAATTAGATTTAGGTGCGGCTAGTTAAAGTAAAGATATATAGAAAATAGGGTGTATCTTTATACTATTAAGTAAGTAGAGTTAATAAGTGTAGGAAAAAACTTTCTATACTACTTTAAAGGGGCCTACGTTTTTCTAGTCTAGCTTTTTTAACTATTAGTTAGTTTAGATATTTTAGGTATTAAGCTAGACTTAGTCTCCTATCGCGTACGCGGAAGTAGGTATTTAGTTATAGTTCGCGTGTTCTTATTAAAGGGCTTACGCCTAGAGTATTTCTTTATAGATATATTTAGTTAGGTTTTAGATCTTATCTACTAGCTTATTAGCGTCTACCACTTATAGGGCTTTATAGTAGGGTTAAGGTGTATTTAAAAGTAGTTTAAATCCTATTTATAGGTGCTAGCTAGACGTAGCTAGAAATAGGGAAACTTAAGTTAATTTAGATATTATATTATTTACTTTAAACTAAGCTATAAGTAACTAAGCTACCTAGTTATCTTACTAGTAATTTGTAAACGTATAGAGTACTTATTCTATCTATACGTTTATAATCTTAGTTTAACTATTTATTTCTAGATAGAAAGCAGTAGAGAGTTAGATATTAATCTTTAGTTATTTATAGATTTTATCCTAGAAGGTAAATATAAATTATCTTCCTCTATTAGATACTATTATTTTAGGTAGTTCTTAGTAGACCTAAACGTGTTAGTAGAATAACAGAGCCGTTACGGGCGCTATTATTAAGGTATAAGGTATTAGGTACTAGTATTTAGTAAGTCTATCTATAACTACTATAATATTTATATAACTTTTAGACTTAGGTAGGTTAATAATAAAGTTAATAGAGATATTTCTTTAGGCTTAGTTAGGAATTAGGAGTAGTTTTAGTAGGCTGTAGTACTTCTTTTAGGAGGCTTTAGCCTTTTAGTAGGTATAGTAGTAGGCTACGAATTAGTAGACGGTCTTAAATATACGTAGCTAGTAGTACTTACGTTAAAGAATGTTTAGGGTTTTTTCTTTACTTAGGTATCCGCCTACTAGAGAATTATATATAAGTTAGAGTAGTTTAATTTTTAGTTTATTAGAATTAGGAATTACTAATTAGTCTTAGTAGTAGAGTCTACTATTTTAGTCTTTATAATTACTTAGTATAATTAGTTTTAAGTAATAAGTACTATTTTAGAGTAGTTTTAGTATTAACTAGATAAACTTATTATTTAAGTACTTGTCGTTAATAATCTACGTAATTATTTAGTTGGTTTTATTTAGATTTAGTTTTATAAATAGTTTAGGTTATAATAGGGTCTAGTTTTAAGCTTATTAGGTTTCTTTTTAGGCAGGTACATCTTAGGACCTGCGGGTTAAAGTATTAGGCTTCTTTCTATTTTTGCCAGGTTAGTACGTTATTATAAAGTTAAATTATAATAAGTATTTAGACTAATAAGCCTATTAGTAGCTTAGTTATTTAGTTGTGGCGAAGTACTAAAGGTTCTTATAGTTACTTAGGACTTAGATTAGAAACGTAGCACCTTTAAGTTTAGGTCTCTACTATTTAAACTATTATATAATAGTAAGTAGTTTTTTATTATAGATTTTATAGTTACCTTTAGTAGGATTTATATATTTAGAGAAGTAGGTAATAGGGTAAGTAATTCTATTAGAGTTAGTTTAGAATAGTACGCCTGCTATAACGTAATTAAAGGCGTTAGCTTCTATAAGAATTAAAAGGTTAGGGTTAAAGTATTAGAGGATTAGGGCTTTGGTAAAGGCGCGCTTTAGTAGATTAAAAAAGTGTCTATAAGTAGAGTTAAAGTTAAATTAAACGTCTTTTTTAGTAAGGTTTATGTTAAAAACACTAGGCCAATATATGTGTAAGTAGGGAAAGTAGGTAGAGAGGTAAACATAGGTTAGTATTATAACGAAGAGTGATCGCTGTCCTCCAGCTCTTACTCTAGGGCAACTATTTATACCCTAGGCCCTATTACCTAATCCTAAGCCAATCCAAGCTAAAGTAGGCCAATATAGCCTAAGGCTTAACATTATCCCCCTTTTAGGGGCTTATTATCCTAATAAGGGTGCACCTAGCCATTCCTACAATAAACTAGTCTAGCGTAGTAAGTCCTTTAAAAGGTAAAAGTAAAAGTAAAAGGTGCAGGGCAAGGGCTGCTTACTTACCTAAGCTAGCCTAGCGCTAGCACTAGGGCCGGCCGGAAAAACCTTTTTCCAGTTGCCAGCCAAGCCTATAAATAAGCTCCCCCCCTACCTCTCTTCCTTTCTTCTTTAGCTTACCCCTACCTTAGTAAGATATATATACCTCTTCTAGCCTAATTAACCCTTTTTTTAAAAATTTTTAGAAATTTTAAAGAGATAGAGATTGGCGCAAATTATCCCAGTTTAGCGCAGTCTATAGCTAACTGCTCTTAATAGCTCGGTTCTTCCCTAACAACGCCCTCTTAGGTATATTTTCCTCCAATTCCTTTACGCTTTACCTTTTCAGGCTCTAATAAATCTAGACGCGCCTCTTTAGGCTTCTTTTTCTGCGCAGAAACCTAATATAAAATAAATAGGGCTAAATTAGTATAAATTAGCTCTAAATACACTATGTCTATAATAAAAGACCTTTAATAGAAGAAATACAATAAGAAAAGAATTAACACGCGTATGTAGTGCCTTCGCTGCCTTAATAGGTTTATAAAGATCTATTATAATAAGGAGAAGGTAAAAAAGTTCCGCTGTTACTTTCCTCCCTAGAATTCAGATAAATAGTTTATTCTTAAGGTTAAAAAAAAAATAGATTAGTTTATTAGGCCTTCTAATATAAGTACTACTTTAGCTTAGGTTAAAATTACTTTACTATACGTATATAATAGATATTAGCGTAAATTAGGCTAATCTAGCGCAATAGTGCCCTAAAAACTATAAAAAGTTAATAGATTCTGTTACTAAGTCTATCCTTACTATTAAAAAGCTAGATAACGCTAATCCTTACGTTTCTAACAATAAGATAGATAAAGCGCGCAAAATAATCTAAAAGAAGGCCCCTTTTATACTTACTAATCTTAAAAGGTAGGAATTAGCATATTTTAACCTATATTAGCGCAACTAATAGTATTCTGTAGTTAATTCTAGCCTTATACTAATTATGTGTCCCTTTATAATAGAAAAGAGAAGGACAGCCTTTATAGTACTAAATCTAGCGTTTTTATAAAAGGTTAGGACTAATCTAAGGCAGCTGTCTATAAGAAGACCTTAAAGCTCTAAAAGCAGCTTAAACTAGACTCTAAGAAAGAGGATTTAGATAATAAGCTTCTTAACACTTCTAAGAAAAGCGTAAGTAGTAATAATAGACTATATTGGTACGGATTAGCGCTAACAGGCTCGTATAGAAGCGTATAAAAGTCCGTAGTGCCGGCAAGTCTATTAAAGATGCGGCTAGCAATAGAAAGAAGGAAGCTAAAGTAGCTTAGGCTAAAGCAGCCTGTAGTAGTAGTAAAAAGCGTAAGGTATCTAGAACTATAGAGACTACGGCTTTAAAGCGTAGTTGTAGGGGTTAATAAGATAAGGTAATATAATCTAGACTATATTAGCGTAAAATAGCGCGTATAGTAAGTATTTAAGGAGTTTAGGAATATGTTTTTCCGGCTTCAGCTAATAAAGATACCCTTTACATAAAAAAAGGAGTTTTAGTCTAGCCTACAGGCCTTTTATAGGAGAATATATAGGTTAAAATTCCCTTATAAAATTTTCCTTATAATTTCTTTTGTAAAAAATCCCTAGGAAAAATATTAGGAAAACTCTACCCTAAAATTCTTTTTTAGCAAATCTTTTAAGTCTAAACTTAGGTCCTAGCTTAGTATCCCTTACTCCTATCCTCTAATTTTTAGGTTAAAGCCTATAGTTTTACCTATAATTAGAAAAGACTAGGGATAAAAGGGCATTTCTGTCCCTTCTTAATCCTAAAAAGATTAAGCCTAATAACTATTCCCTAGCCTTAGTCCCTTCCTTAGGATCTAGGTTAGGTTTTACTTAAGTAAGGTAAACTAGGCCAAATTAGCGTAGTTTATATAGAATTACCTATTTTCTAGCTCTAATTAAAGATTTAAATATTGCATTTCTAAGCGCTATTAAACACCTATTAGTAAAAAACCTAATAGGAAAATAACTTAGGTAAAGGTAGCCTATTAAGCTTTTACTTATTCTTTATAAAGCCTAATCCTAGCCTAAACTAGGCTATATTAGCGCTGCTTTGCAACGCTCCTGGAATTTCTTTTATCTAAGCTAGGAGAGGTATATAAATATCCCTTCTCCTCTTCTTTCTTTCTTCTTCCTTTTCTTTTTACTAAGGGGATTAACTAGCCTCCCTATCTAGAACCATTTAGGTGGGTATAGCGAAGGTTAAGGAGGACTGGCGTTTAAACGGAACCTTAGGTAGGTTTATAGTTTTTTTTTTTGCACTATTCCCCCTTTTTTTACTTCTTACCCTTAAAAAGTAGTTTTTTAAAACTAGTTCCTAGTTTTTAGTAGCTTCTTACCTACACTAGTTCTAGTTAGGACAAGTTAGCATAAATTAGGCCACTTAGGAGTGGGCTAACTTCTTTTTAGCTGTCTTAGCTAGTTTTTCTTCAGCTCTTTTCTTCCTAGTATAGGTTTTCTATAACTCTTTTAAAGTGTTACTACTTATATAGGCTGCTGGCTCCTAGGTATCTTTATCTTTTTTATAGTCCTTCTACTTAATAAGGTATTCCTACCTACCCTAGCTATTCTTTTTTCTATCTATAATTTTATTAACTTTAAATATATTGTTTCCTATTTCCTGTAAAGTGTCCTTAATTAGATCTTTAGGTTATAGGATTAAGCCTAAAGGACTATATAGTTCTAATAGTAACGCGTAGAAGACTAGATAGATATTTTCTAGCCTAGGCATCTCCACTCTAAACGCAGTTGCGCCAATTTAGTCTAATATAGTCCCTAGTCTAATATATTTCCAGTTAAGCTTCTTTTTTAGATAAATAGAACAAATATAGCGGGTGGATAGCAAAACTTAGTCTCCCTTCTTAAAAGGTAGGGATAGTCTTTATTTATTATAGTACCTACACTAGTACTTGTTAGCCGTAGCAATTTTCTTCTTACACTCCTTCTATAAAGTTACTACTTATTTAGCTAATCCCTTTCCTAAAAGTGCCATTAAGCTAACTAGAGCCTCTTTAGGCTAATTTACACTTTAGGGGTTTAAGCCGTAGTAGGATTTAAAAGGTGTAAGTCCTATAGTTATATATTTACTATTATTATACGTAAACTCTACTATTAGTAACTATAACGCCTAATTATCCTATTCTAACGTATAAAAGCACCTTAAGTACTACTCTAAAGTTTAGTTCTACCTTTTAGTCTAACTATCTATCTATAGGTAATAAGTAGAAGTAAGAATTCTCTTTACGTTTAAATAGTAGTTAAACGTCTTCTAATACTTACTATTTATTAAAGGGCCTCTATCTAAAATTACCCGCTGCGGTACCCTATAAAGGCGAACAATTTCACGTACCTAGGCCTCTACCAGGTCTATCCCCTTCCAGTTAGCTCTTACTAAAATATAGTGGCCTATTTTAATTAGCCTATCTATAATAATAAGTATTACATTAAATACTACGCCACACGACTTACTAGGAGGAAGTTCCGTAATAAAATTTATTATTACTTTTTCCTATGCTTTAGTTAGCAGCTCTAGTAGTTATAGCTTACTATATAGTATATATCTAGCGGCCTTCGCCTAACGGCAGCGCAAGCAGTCCTTATAGTAGTTAGTAATCTCCTTTAATATCCCTTCCTACTAATAACGCCTCCTTATCTTCTTCTCTATTTTAGCATAGCTAAAATAGCCTCCAAGTAGGCTGTTATAGCATTCTTTAAGCGCCTTCGCCTTTTCCTTAGGTAACGTAAAGGTTACTAACTTATATTAAGCTTAGTTAAGGTCGTCTAGGTTAATTTACTCTAAATTATCCTAATTAGTATCAGAGTCGTTAGAAGACGCCTCTAAGTTAATTTCAGTTTCTACTTTATCCTCTAAGTCTTTTAGCTTAAAGGAAGTAGCCCGTTCTACTATAAAAAACTCTTTAATTACCCTTTTTTTACCTTCTACTACCTATATTAAGTTATTCTTTCTTAGCCTTAGGACGGCGGCGACTAAGAGTCTTTTTTTAGTCGTTCTACTTAGCAGGTCTCTTAAAGGCTATATAAAGGCCTTATTATACTTCTAAGTAGGTTTCTTTACCTTAGCTATATAGTCTAGGCGCCGTAATAGCCTATCTATAGGATTTATAGCTCCTAAATAGTATATTAGGATAAAGTCGTACTTTAACAGCATTAAATATAACTAAACTTAGCGATAATTTAAAACCTTAGTCTCTATAAACTATTTTAGGTTTATATAGTTTATTAAACCCTTAAAAAAGACACTATTAAGATAATATCGCTAGTACTCCAAACTTTTTATAATTATAAGCAGTTTCTAGTTATACGTGTTATAGTTATACTCCGCCTAGATTAACTTTTATAAAAAGAAGTTAATTAGCCTTTATTAGGCCGGACCATTAGGTTTTAGCACTAATTAGCTTAGAATGCCTGCTATAGCTCTACCTAAGGCGTTAATCTCTACGTGCGTCTCCCTTTCGTGCTTGAAATGCGCTAGAATTAGTGCGTCTATAAATAATTTCTTTAAAATCTTAAAGGCTTCCTTTACTTTTTAACTAATTTTAATTATCTAACTTTCTTCCCTCTTTTATACAGGCCCGCCTTAGGCCGCATTTAGCCCTTTTTAGGTTAATTTCGTAAGAGGAAGCGTAGTTTAGGAGAAACTATAGATAAATTAATAGTAGTAGTTTATAAAACTAAGGAACACGCGCATATCTCACACTATTTGTAGTATTAGCTATTCTTCTACTATTTTAACCCTTTTATAGTTAACTTTAACACCTTTAGAAAACACTATATATCTTAAGTACTTAGTACACTAAGTATGCTATTTGCACTTTAAAAGTTTAATATATAGCCTAAATTAGCGCAATCTATCTAAAACTACCTTAATATAGCGTATATACTCGCTCTCTATTCTAGAGAAGATTAGGATATTATCTAAATAAATAATATAGGTTATATTAACTAATCCTGCAAGTGCCTAGTTTATATACGCTTAAAACTAGGCAGGTGCATTTGTTAGGCTAAAAGGCATTACAGTGTACTTAAAGTAACTGTATTTTATCCTAAAGGCGGTTTTCTACTTATTACCTTCCTAAATCTATATATAATAGTACGCATCTTTTACGTCCAACTTCGTATACTAGTTTACTTACGCGAGTCTATCTAGAGACTCTGTAATTAAAGGTAGAGGGTGTTAGTTTTTAATAATAACCTTATTTAAGCCGTAGTAATCTATATAGAGGCGTAAACTCCTATCTTTTTTTTTTTGCAAAAAGTATAGGAGCCCTAGCTAGTAATTTTAAGCGTTAAATCCACCCCTTTTTTAAATACTCTACTATATACTTTCTTAAGACCTGCAACTTAGTTATAAAAAAGTTATATAGAGGTTAGTAGGGTGGTTGCCCTTCTAGTAATAGATTTATAGCTAAATCTTAAGGTCCATACTTAGGAAGCTCCTTTACATTCTCTTCTAACTATAAATTAGAATATTTCTTATATTCTGCTAGTAATAAGCTTTTAGTAGCGCTATTTAGCTTAAATTATCCTACATAGTTTACTAATATCGCGTAGAGGTCTGCCTTACAACTCTGCATAGTTCTTTTAAACTCTATAGCCTTTTCTAGCGCAACTAAAATATATTTAGTCTAAGATTTAGGTTTTTTTCCCTAAAACAGCATCCTCTTACTACTATAGCTTAACCTTAGCTAATACTTTTTAATTTAAGGCAAACTAAAAAATATTAGGTATTATAACTGGCTTATTACTATAAACTCTATAGAGTAGATTTCTTTCCTCCCTCTAGAGTCTTCTACCTCTACGTTAACCTCTATAACGCCGCTAAGGTCTAATAGGCTACTATCTAGACTTTTAGCTAAAAACTACTAACTCCTAGTGTCTACTAGTAAACTTAACTCCTTTACCTTATCTAAAGTTAATAGGTTTAGTTAAGAATACCTATCTACTAGGGCTTTAAAAACTTCCAACTACCTAATAGAAACTAGGACCGTTAATATCTATAACGTCTTAGGGTATACTGCGTTATATAGTAGCCCTATATCCCTTTTCTCCTTTATTAAGTTAATCGCGGCAATAAGGTAGAAGTTAAGTCCTTATTACCTTTACCTTTTCCTAACTTATTATAATTTACGTTATTTTTATCTTTTAGAGGTTTTAGACAGGTACTAGCGTAATAACCAGCCTCTTAGCAGTTCTAACAGGTTATATTAGGCTTTAGCAAGGTATTCTACGCCTTTTTAGCCCATTTTATACTATTCTACGCATTCCCGGAGTTCTTATTCTTTTTTAGGAGTTTCTTATCCCCCTTGTCTCTAGAAGCTTTCTAAGTATCCTAACGCTTATTCTTTTTATCCTTTTTTAAGTTGTCTACCTTATTATAGCGCCTTCTACGAAAAATAATATTTGCTTACTCCTTAATCTAGGTAAAAGTAGATACTTTTTTCTTAGGTATTAAATATAGGTTAGCGCGTATTTAGTTAAGTAAGGCGTTGCAGTAAGCTAGCACCTAGAACTCTAGGAGTTAGGTATCGCCTAACTTATCCTAGAATAGACGTAGATACTCTATAAGTTCCGTAGGGGTCTGCTTACTACGCTGCTTAGCCTAACTAATTGCGTTATAGGTAGCTTATTATTATTTCTAGGCTAAACTAAATAAATCCAGCATAACTATCTTTAAATTAGCCTATTTAGAGATAAATTAGAAGTTTTTACATTTCTCTAATTTAATAAAAGTCTTCTAGAGCATTTTTATAGTTTTAGAGATATATTAAACCCTAAAGTTAATCTTGCTATCCTTGCTAGGGAAGTGCGCAGCAGCTTAGAGAAAATACCTTTCGCAATTACGTACCTAGTAATTATATTTAGCTTAAGTCTTCTTTAAGAAAACCTAGGAAGCCTTTAGTTTAGGTAAGCTTACGCTTATAAAGGGTACGCTCCTAGGTGCCTTAGTTATTAATAATACGCATACTACCGGGTTAGATAGTTTATATTAATCCTTTAGTGCACGTAAAGTTGTAATTTCGGCCTTTTATTTTGCATCTTCTTACTATTTTTGCAATTCTTCTAGTTTAAGCTCCTCTATAAACTATATTAGCCTATTTTAGCGCGGTGCAGGAGTAAAGGGCTCCACTAATAGCCTTCTACCCTTAGGGTGGTTTGTTAGGACATTCTAATTTATAAAAGGATCTTCTTATTAACTATTCTCTACCTATACACCTAATTAAGTTAAGATATCTATATTACTACGTAAAGTAGACAATACAGCACCCTACTAAGCTGGCTAGCTCCCTAAAGAAGTATCTATACTAGTAGAAGATAGGTTAGATATCTTATTTATAAGGTAACTTAGGCTACTTATAAAAAGTAATCACAATATTAAAAACACTAGGCCAATATATGTATAAGTAGAAAAAGTAGGTAGAGAGGCAGACGTAGGTTGGTATTATAACAAAGAGTAATCGCTGTCCTCCAGCTCTCACTCTAGGGCAACTATTTATACCCTAGGCCCTATTACCTAACCTTAAGCTAATCCAAGCCAAAGTGGGCCAATATAGCCTAAGGCTTAATAGTTTACTATAGGGCTTACTAATTTAAAGAAGTTATTAATAAATTATTAGTAGAAATTTAAAAACTGTTAAAAACACTAGGCTAATATGTGTATAAGCAGGGAAAGTAGGTGGAGAGGCAGACGTAGGTTGGTATTGTAACGAAGAGTAATCGCTGTCCTCCAGCTCTCACTCTAGGGCAACTATTTATACCCTAGGCCCTATTACCTAATCCTAAGCTAATCCAAGCCAAAGTGGGCTAATATAGCCTAAGGCTTAACATTATCCCCCTTTTAGGGGCTTATTATCCTAATAAGGGTGCACCTAGCCATTCCTGCAATAAACTAGTCCAGCGTAGTAAGTCCTTTAAAAGGTAAAAGTAAAGGTAAGAAGTGTAGGGTAAGGGCTGCTCGCTTACCTAGGCTAGCCTAGCGCTAGCACTAGGGCCGGCCGGAAAAACCTTTTTCCGATCACTAGCTAAGCCTATAAATAAGCTCCCCCTCTACCTCTCTTCCTTTCTTTTTTAGCTTACCCCTACCACAGTAAGGTATATATACCCCTTCTAGCCCAATTGACCCTTTTCTTAAAAATTTTTAGAAATTTTAAAGAAACAGAGATTAGCGCAAATTGTCTTAGTTTAGCGCAGTCTATAGCTAACTACTCTTAATAGCTTGGTTCTTCCCTAATAACGCCTTCTTAGGTATATTTTCTTCTAATTCCCCTACGCTTTACCTTTTTAGGCTCTAATAAATCTAGACGCGCCTCTTTAGGCTTTTTTTTCTGCGTAGAAACTTGATATAAGATAAATAGGGCTAAATTGGCACAAATTAGCTCTAAATACACTATATCTATAATAAAAGACCTTTAACAGAAGGAATACGACAAGAAAGGAATCAACACGCGCATGTGGTGCCTTTGCTACCTTAATAGGTTTGTAAAGATCTATTATAATGAGGAGAAGGTAAAAGAGTTCCGCTGTCGCTTTCCTCTCTAGAATTTAAATAAATAGTTTGTTTTTAAGGTTAAAGGAGAGGACGGATTAGTTTATTAGGCCTTCTAATGCAAGTACTGCTTTAGCTTAAGTTAAGATTACTTTACTATACGTATATAGTAGATATTGGCGCGAATTAGGCTAATCTAGCGCAATAGTGCCTTAAAGACTATAAAAAGTTAATGGATTCTATTACTAAGTTTATCCTTACTATTAAGAAGCTAGATAACGCTAGTCCTTACGTTTCTAATAACGAGATGGACGAAGCGCGTAAGACAATCTAAGAAAAGACCCCTTTTATGCTTACCAACTTTAAAAGGTAGGAATTAGCACATTTTAACCTATATTAGCGTAACTAATAGTATTTTATAGTTAATTCTAGCCTTATACTAATTATATGTCTCTTTATAATAGAAAAGGGAAGGACGGCCTCTATAGCACTGAATCTAGCGTTTTCGCAAAAAGTTAGAACTAATCCAAGGCAGCCGTCTATAAGAAGACTTTAAAGCTCTAAAAGCAGCTTAAACTAGACTCTAAGAAGGAGGATTTGGATAACAAGCTTCCTAACACTCCTAAGAAAAGCGTAAATAGTAATAATAGACTATATTAGCATGGATTAGCGCTAACAGGCTCGTATAGAAGCGTATAGAAGTCTATAGTACTGGTAAGTCCGTTAAAGATGCAGCTAGCGATAGAAAGAAGAAAGCTAAGGCAGCTTAGGCTAAAGCAGCCCGTGGTAGCAGTAAAAAGCGTAAGGTATCTGGGACTATAGAGACTGCGGCTTTAAAGCGTAGTCGTAGGGGTTAATAGGATAAGGTAATATAATCTAGACTATATTAGCGCAAAATAGCGCGTATAGTAAGTATTTAAGAAGTTTAGGGATGTGTTTTTCCAGCTTCGGCTAATAAAGATACCTTTTACATAAAAAAAGGAGTTTTGGTCCGGCCTGCGGGCCTTTTATAGGAGAATATATAGGTTAAAATTCCTTTATAAAATTTCCCTTATAATTTCTTTTGTAAAAAATCCCTAGGAAAAATATTAGGAAAACTCTACCCTAAAATTCTTTTTTAGCAAATCTTCTAAGTCTAAACTTAGGTCCCAGCTTAGTATCCCTTACTCCTATCTTCTAATTCTTAGGTTAAAGCCTATAATTTTACCTATAATTAGAGAAGACTAGGGATAAGAGGGCATTTCTGTCCCTTCTTAATCCTAAAAAGGTTAAGCCTAGTAACTATTCCCCGGCCTTAGTCCCTTCCTTAGGATCTAGGTTAGGTTTTACTTAAGTAGGGTAAACTAGGCTAAATTGGCGTAGTTTATGCAAAATCACCTATTCTCTAGCTCTAATTAAAGATTTAAATATTGTATTTCTAAGCGCTATTAAACACCTCTTAGTAAAAAACCTAATAAAAAAACAACTTAGGTAAAGGTAGCCTATTAAGCTTTTACTTATTCTTTACAAAGCCTAATCCTAGCCTAAACTAGGCTATATTGGCGCTGCTTTGCAACGCTCCCGGAATTTCTTTTATTTAAGCTAGGAGGGGTATATAAATATCCCTTCTCCTCTTCTTTCTTTCTTCTTCCTTTTCTTTTTACTAAAGGGATTAACCGGCCTCTCTATCCAGAACTATTCGGGTAGGTATAGCGAAAGTTAAGAAGGACTAGCGTTCAAACGGAACCTTAGGTAGGTTTATAGTTTTTTCTTACACTATCCCCTCTTTTTTTACTCCTTGCCCTTAAAGAGTAGTCTTTTAGAACTGGTTCCTAGTTCTTAGTAGCTTCTTACCTACACTAGTTCTAGTTAGGATAAGTTAGCATAAATTAGGCTACTTAGGAGCGGGCTAACTTCTTTCTAGCTGTCTTAGCTAGTTTTTCTTTAGCTCTCTTCTTCCTAGTATAGGTTTTCTATAACCCCTTTAATGTATTACTACTTATATAGGCTGCTAGCTCCTAGGTGTCCTCGTCTTCTTTACAGTCCTTCTACCTAATAAGGTATTTCCACCTACCCTAGCTATTCTTTCTTCTATCTATAATTTTATTAACTTTAAATATATTGTTTCCTATTTCCTGTAAGGTGTCCTTAATTAGATCTTTAAGTTGTAGGATTAAGCCTAAAGGACTATATAGTTCTAATAGTAACGCGTGGAAGACTGGATAGACATTTTTTAGCCTAGGCATCTCTACTCTAAACGTAGTTGCGCTAATTTAGTCTAATATAGTCCCTAGTCTAATATATTTTTAGTTAAGCTTCTTCTTTAGACGAATAGAATAAATATAGTAGGTAGATAGTAAGACTTAGTCTCCCTTCTTAAAAGGTAGAGATAGTCTTTACTTATTATAGTACCTATGCTGGTACTTATTAGCCGCGGCAATTTTCTTCTTGCACTCCTTCTATAAGGTTACTACTTATTTAGCTAATCCCTTTCCTAAGGGTGCCATTAAGCTAACTAGGGCCTCTTTAGGCTAATTTGCGCTTTAGGGGTTTAGGCTGTAGTAGAATTTAAAAGGTGTAAGTCCTATAGTTGTATGTTTGCTATTATTATACGTAAACTCTACTATTAGTAACTATAACGCCTAATTATCCTATTCTAACGTATAAAAGCACCTTAAGTACTACTCTAAAGTTTAGTTCTACCTTTTAGTCTAACTATCCGTCTGTAGGTAATAAGCGGAAGTAAGAATCCTCTTTACGTTTAAATAGTAGTTAAACGTCTTCTAATGCTTACTATTTATTAGAGGGCCTCTGTCTAAAATTACCCGCTGCAGTACCCTATAGAGGCGAATAATTTCGCGTACCCAGGCCTCTACCAGGTCTGTCCCCTTTTAGTTAGCTTTTGCTAGAATATAGTAGCCTATTTTAGTTAGCCTATCTATAATAATAAGTATTACATTAAACACTGCGCCACATAACTTACTAGGGGGAAGTTCCGTAATAAAATCCATTATTACTTCTTCCTATACTCTAGTTGGCGGCTCTAGTAGTTATAGCTTACTATATAGTGTATATCTAGCGGCCTTCGCCTAACGGCAGCGCAAGTAGTCCTTATAGTAGTTAGCAATTTCCTTTAATATCCCTTCCTACTAATAACGCCTCCTTATCTTCTCCTCTATCTTAGTATAGCTAAAATAGCCTCTAAGTAGGCTGTTATAGTATTCTTTAAGCGCCTTCGCCTTTTCCTTAAGTAACGTAAGGGTTACTAACTTATATTAAGCTTAGTTAAGGTTGTCTAGGTTAATTTGCTCTAAATTATCCTAATTAGTGTTGGAGTTATTGGAAGACGCTTCTAAGTTAATTTCAGTTTCCGCTTTATCCTCTAAGTTTTTCGGCTTAAGGAAAGTGGCCTGTTCTACTATAAAAAACTCTTTA
Organism: Periconia macrospinosa; assembly: GCA_003073855.1. NCBI lineage: Eukaryota > Fungi > Ascomycota > Dothideomycetes > Pleosporales > Periconiaceae > Periconia > Periconia macrospinosa. The sequence continues at coordinate 3,462 of KZ805352.1, read as the reverse complement.
ATTACCCTTTTTTTACCTTCTACTACCTATGTTAGGTTGTTCTTTCTTAGCCTTAGGACGGCGGCGACTAAAGGTTTTTCTTTAGTTGTTCTACTTAGCAGGTCTCTTAAAAGCTATATAAAGGCCTTATTATACTTTTAAGCGGGTTTCTTTGCCTTAGCTATGTAGTCTAGGCGCTGTAATAGCCTATCTGCAGGATTTATAGCTCCTAAATAGTGTGTTAAGATAAAGTTGTACTTTAACAGCGTTAAATATAACTGAACTTAGCGATGATTTAAAACCTTAGTTTCTATAAACTATTTTAGATTTATATAGTCTGTTAGGACCTTAAAGAAGACACTATTAAGGTAATATTACTAGTACTTTAAACTTTTTATAAGTGTAAGCAGTTCCTAGTTATACGTGTTATAGTTGTACTTTGCCTAGATTAACTTCTGTAAAAAGAAGTTAATTGGCCTCTATTAGGCCGGACCGTTAGGTTTTAGCACTAATTAGCTTAGAATGCCTGCTATAGCTCTACCTAAGGCGTTAATTTTTACGCGCGTCTCCCTTTTATGCTTGAAATGCGCTAGAATTGGTGCGTCTATAAATAATTTCTTTAAAATTTTAAAGGCTTCCTTTACTTTTTAACTAATTTCAATTATCTAACTTTCTTCCCTTTTTTGTGCAGGCCCGCCTCGGGCCGCATTTAGCCCTTTTTAGGTTAATTTTATAAGAGGAAGCGCAGTTTAGGAGAAACCGTAGATAAATTAACGGTAGTAGTTTATAAAACTAAGGAACACGCGTATATCTCGCACTGTTCATGGTATTAGCTATTCTTCTACTATTTTAACCTTTTTGCGGTTAACTTTAATACCTTTAAGAGATACTATGTATCCTAGGTACTTAGTGCGCTAAGTGTGCTATTCGTACTTTAAAGGTTTAATATATAGCCTAAATTAGCGCAATCTATCTAAAACTGCCTTAACATGGCGCATATGCTTGCTCTCTGTTCTAGAGAAGATTAGGATATTATCTAAATAAATAATATAGGTTATATTAACTAATCCTACGAGTGCCTAGTTTATATACGCTTAAAACTAGGCAGGTGCGTTTGTTAGGCTAAAAGGTATTACGGTGTACTTAAAGTAACTGTATCTTATCCTAAAGGCGGTTTTCTACTTGTTACTTTCCTAGATCCGTATATAATAGTACGCATCTCTTACGTCCAACTTTATATACTAGTTTACTTACGTAAGTCTATTTAGAGACTCTGTAATTAAAGGTAGAGGGTGTTGGTTTTTAATAGTAACCTTATTTAAGCCGCGGTAATCTATACAGAGGCGTAAACTCCTATTTTTCTTTTTTATAAAAAGTATAGGAGCCCCAGCTAGTAATCTTAAGCGTTAAATCTACCCCTTCTTTAAGTACTCTACTATATACTTTCTTAAGACCTGTAACTCGGTCGTAGAAAGGTTATATAGAGGTTGGTAGGGTGGTTGCCCTCTTAGTAATAGGTTTATAGCTAAATCTTAAGGTCTATGCTTAGGAAGCTCCTTTGCATCCTCTTCTAACTATAAATTAGAATATTCTTTATATTCTGCTGGCAATAAGCTCTTAGTAGCGCTATTTAGCCTAAATTATCCTACATAGTTTACTAATATTGCGTAGAGGTCTGCCTTGCGACTCTATATAGTTCTTTTAAACTCTACAGCCTCTTCTAGCGCGACTGGAATATATTTAGTCTAAGATTTAGGTTTTTTTCTTTGAAACAGCATCCTCTTACTACTATAGCTTAACCTTAGCTAATACTCTTTAATCTAAGGCAAACTAAAAAACATTAGGTATTATAACTGGCTTATTACTATAAACTCTATAGAGTAGATTTCTTTCCTTCTTCTAGAGTCTTCTACCTCTACGTTAACCTCTGTAACGCTGCTAAAGTCTAATAGGCTACTATCTAGACCCTTAGCTAAAAACTACTAACTTCTAGTGTCTACTAGTAGGCTTAACTTCTTTGCCTTATCTAAGGTTAATAGGTTTAGTTAAGAACACCTATCTACTAGGGCTTTAAAAACTTCTAACTGCCTAATAGAAACTAGGACCGTTAATATCTATAACGTCTTAAGGTATACCGCGTTATGCAGTAGCTCTATATCCCTCTTCTTTTTTATTAAGTTAATCGCGGTAATAAGGTAGGAGTTAAGTCCTTATTGCTCTTGCTTTTTCCTAACTTGTTATAATTTACGTTATTCTTATTTTTTAGAGGTTTTAGATAGGTACTAGCGTAATAACCAGCCTTTTAGTAGTTCTAACAGGTTATATTAGGCTTCAGCGGGGTATTCTGCGCTTTTTTAGCCCGTTTTATACTATTCCGCGCGTTCCTAGAGTTCTTATTCTTTTTTAGGGGTTTCTTATCCCCCTCGTCTCTAGAAGCTTTCTAAGTGTCCTAATGTTTGTTCTTTTTATCCTTTTTTAAGTTATCTACCTTGTTGTGGCGCCTTCTATAAAAAATAATATTTACTTACTCTTTAATCTAGGTAAGAGTGGATACTCTCTCTTTAGGCATTAAATATAGGTTAGCGTATATCCAGTTAAGCAAGGCGTTGCGGTAAGCTAGCACCTAGAACTCTAGAGGTTAGGCATTGCCTAACTCGTCCTAGAATGGACGTAGATACTCTATAAGTTCCGTAGGGGTCTGCTTACTACGCTGCTTAGCCCAACTAATTGCGTCGTAGGTAGCTTGTTATTATTCCTAGGCTAAACTAAGTAAATCCAGCATAACTATCTTTAAATTGGCCTATTTAGGGATAAATTAAAGGTTCTTGCGTTTCTCTAATTCGATAAAGGTCTTCTAGAGTATCTTTATAGTTTTAGAGATATATTAAACCCTAAAGTTAATCTTACTATCCTCGCTAGGGAAGTGCACAGCAGCTTAGAGAAAATACCCCTTACAATTACGTACCTAGCGATTGTATTTAGCTTAAGTCTTCTTTAAGAAAACCTAGGGAGCCTCTAGTCTAGGTAAGCTTACGCTCGCAGAGGGTGCGCTCCTAGGTGCCTTAGTTATTAATAATACGCGTGCTGCCGGGTTAGATAGTTTATATTAATCCTTTAGTGCACGTAAAGTTGCAATTTCGGCCTTTTGTTTTACATCTTCTTGCTATTTTCGTAATTCTTCTAGTTTAAGCTCTTTTATAAACTGTATTAGCCTATTTTAGCGCAGTGCAGGAGTAAAGGGCTCTACTAATAGCCTTCTGCCCTTAGAGTAGTTTGTTAGGATATTCTAATCTATAAAAGGATCTTCTTGTTAACTATTCTCCACCTATACACCTGATTAAGTTAAGACATCTACATCGCTACGTAAAGTAGATGATGCAGCACCCTGCTAAGGGTATGTTTGGTGACCTGCCGTCAGGTTCCGAATTCGGAGGGTCCGAGCTAAGCCGAAAACGAGATACCCCTGTCAACTGAAATAAAGGG
>KZ805351.1:187665-199087 GCA_003073855.1 Periconia macrospinosa | reverse complement strand
AGCTTTCCTTCTACTTTCTAAGCCCTTATTAATTTTACTAATTCTTAATTAATTAGTTACTTTTACTATCCTTTAAATCTTTATATTTAGCTTTAATACCTAGTTAGTTAAATGCTAACCTATTATAGAAATAATATATATAATTATTATTAAAACTCTCGCGCTAATAAGGTCTTTAAAACTTACGTATAATTTAGTTTTAGAAACGCCTTTTTTTTCTAGTAGTAGCTACTTAAACTACTACTTTAATAGTAATAAAAAAAAGTATTTATTTAATTATAAGTTAGCTTTCTACTTTTTACTTTATTTAATTAGACTTTATCTAATTTTCTATTACTTTTTACTAACTATATTTTTTTAAGTAAAGTTACTAAAGATAACTAAAGTACGCTTAGTTTAGCTAATATCCTAATAAGCACTTATAAACGCGCTTAGTTCTAATAGTTTATTAAAGTTTTTAACCCTACTTATCTATTACTTAGGCTAATTAAAAAAAAGCTTTATAAGCTTTAACTTACTTATTAAAAAACCCCTATAAAAGTAAATTATTATAATTATACTAGTAGTTAATTTTAATTAGCCTCTTTTAGTAAGGTATTATTTTATAATTTTTTTTTTTTTTTTACTTTTTAAGTTTTTTTAGCACTCTAACTAGTTTCTAGAGTAGAGCTAGCTCTAATATTATAATAATAAGCTTTACTCTTTTTACTTAATTTTACGCTTTTACTAACTTTTAATTATTTAGTAATACTCCTTATACTTATATACCTAAAAGTATTTAATAAAATATTAGTTTTCCTACTTCTAATTATAAAAATAGCTTACCTATTTATTTTTACTATTATTTAGTTACTTATTATAGCTTTTTTATATAGGTTATTATTAATAAAGATAAAAATAATAATAAGAAAAATAAAAAAAATTACTCTACTCTAACCTTTTATTATAACTACTATTATTACTAGTAGTTTAACTTTTTTATTTTTCTTTTTTTTTTATTATAATACCTAGTTTAATAAGCTATTATAGCTCTCTTTTAAAGCGTTAGTTTAGTTTATTTTTCTTTTCTTTTTTTAGTTTTATTTAATAATTAAAGGGCTTTTTTTTCTTTATTTACTTTAGTAGCTAGTTTAATCTAATATTAACTTTTTTCTAGCTTTAATTAAATTCTTTTTTTTATTTTTAATTCCTCTTACTTATAACGCCTTCTTACTCCTTTTTAACTTTATTAACTACCCTTTAGTTAATTAATTCTTTTTTTTTTTTTACTTAGAGAACCTTACTACTCTTTTAAATATTATTCTTTTTATTACTTTTTTTTAATTATAAGTTATTCTAGTTATTTATTTCTTATTTACTTTTTTCTAATTACTAATTATTTTTTTTTTTCTATTTTTTATTATAATATTTTTTATATAAATATCCTTTTTAACTATTTTTAGTTTTCTTTAAAAGATTTCTACTTTTTTATTAAGTATTATTTAATAAAACTTTTTTAGTTTATTTTTATAAATAAAGTAAGTAAATAATATTCTATTAAGCTCTTATAGCTAGTAGTAAGTTTTCTTTACTTTTATAATTTTATATAGGCCCCTTTATTAATTTATAAATTTTTAGAACGCTAACTTATTAAGTACTTAAATTAAATTCTAAACTAGAACTAAGTTACCTTTTACTAATAACTTATTATACCTTTTTATAAAGTCCTATTTTTTAGCTACTTTAAGGCATAATTATTTAATTTTTTCTATAGCTTCTATAATTTTTTCTTTTTTTTATTTAAACTATTTTGCCTTTACTACTAAAAGATTAAAAGTTAATTAAACTTTAAATTAAAATAATATTTACTAACTTTTTATTATTAATTTTATTAGTATAACTAGTTAAACTTCTATAATTAGCTCTACTAATAAATACCTAGTACTTTGCCTAATTATTATTTAGTTAGCCTATAAAATAGGTAGAAAGTTATTTAACTAGTTTTCTATTAGCTTTACTAAAGCTATAATTAGTAGTTAATAGCCTTTTTTAATTAATTTTTACACTTTTAAATTATAGCTTAATAATTATATATAATAGATATAGTACTACTTAGCTATAGTAGTAACTACTAATTTATTCTTTATTCTACTATTAATACTTAGCTTTATAAATATACTTTATTTATATAAAACGTTTTTATAAAAGAATTAGGCTACTACTTTTATAAAGACTTTTTAAAGCGCTTTTACTTTTAGCTAGCTAGTTAAATACTTTTTTATAACTACTAGGTATTTATACTTTAGTTTATTTATTAGTATTTATATTATATTAATAGTCTATTATTTAAAAATTACTCTTAATTTACTAATTAATAGTATTTCTTCTATTTTAGCTTTTTACTTTTATTAGTACTTAGAGTAGAATTAGAGCTTTTTTTTTATAGTTTTAAATTAGTTTTCCTACTAGAACTAATACTATATTACTTTCTAAGTTTTTTAGATACTTTAATAGTATAGTAAGCCGTATACTTCCTAAATAAATACTTATTAAACCTTTTAATTATTAATTACCTTTTAAACTAGTTAGTTTTTTATTAATTTTTTAAAAAGGTATTAGTCTTTCTTAAAAAAAGTACGCGCTTTCTTAATTTATTTTTTCTTTAATTTACTTAATAATTTATTTAGTTTTTTTCCTATACGTAGAAAGACTATAATTTTTTCTAATATATCTAAATATTTATTAGTAAGGATTTAGTATTTTTCTATTATAAATACCCTATTTTAGTACTTATCTAATACGTAGTTAATAAATAGTTCTAAATCTTTTTCTACTTTTTTTAGTTAGGTCTATCTATTAAGTTATAAGTATTTTAATAAGGCGTTAGTAACTATATTTTTCTTACTTAGTATATATAATATTTTAAAGTTTTAAAAAAGTATTACGCCTAGCTATTAATTTATTACTAAGCTAGGCACTTTTATTAATAATTAATTAAGCTATAATATTAAAGTAGCTGCATTAGTTTTAATTATAAATTAAGTCCTATAGAGGTAGAGCGTAAACTTTTTAAAAGCTTATAGTACTACTTTATATTTAAGCTTTATTAAATACTACTTTAATTTTACTATAGATTAGAGTATATTTTTAAATTAAACTAAGTATTTTTTTCTATTAATTTTCTTTTATTTAAGTACTACGCCTACTTTTTAAGTATAGCTATCTATAATAAAAAATAAAGCTTACTTTAATTTATAGTTAATTATTACTAAAGTAGAAGCACTAGTAACTACTATTTTTAATACCTTTATTACTAATTATTAATTAGCCCTCTACTTTTAATTAGCCTTTTTTTTATTAGTTTATATAATAGCTTAGCCTTAAAAGTAAAAAATATTACTTATTATTAATAGTAAAAATAAAGACTAATAAATATTTAAACTTTAGTTACGCTTCTATATTTTAGCTATTTAAATATTTATTTTATTTTCTTTCTAGTAAGCTATTATTTAAATAAATCTACTTTATACTTTATAATTTCTATTTAGACTACTTTTTAGAATAATCTTTTTCTAAATATAGTTACTTTAGCTAACTTTATATTAGCTAGTACTACGTCTACCTTTTAAATATATTTAAGAATGTACTTTTAAATACCTAGTAGAGCTTTTTTATTATTATATTAGTTATAGCTACTACTAACTATAATATTATTAATAAATAGAGACGTATTAGAAAAGTATTATTTAAAATTTTTTATAATTACTTTTATAAATACTTAAACTATATTTATTACTTTTATTAGTACGCTATACTATTAAACTAACTTAAAAAGTATAAAAAAAGTAGTAATATTTTTTAAATTAGGGTAGAGTAATATCTAATTATAGCCTAAAAATAGATTAAATAAAAAGTAAATTACTCTACCTCCTAGCTACTCTATAAAGTTATTAGTAAATAGTAAAAAATTTACATTTTTTACTATTACTATATTAATATATTAGGCGTTATTAATTAACTAATACCTACTTAATACTTTACTTTTTTTTTTATTAAAAACTAAAAGTTTTAATATTAGTTATTATAAAGCTTAATTATCCTTTAATTAAGCTACTTCTAAGCTATTTTAATTACTTTTAATTCTAGCTTTTTTAGTAGTTTATACTCTTATATTTATTAGGCCTTATATAAAATAGTCTAAATATAATATAAAGGTAAAATATTAAAGTAAATATAAGTTATTTCTAAAAACTCCTAGATTATTACTACCTTTTAATAGAATATTAGCTTAACTATTAGTTACTTTTTAATAGAAAAAAAGTTTTCTCTAATTAGTATTTAAAAAAAATAATTTAGTATTAGTTATATATTTTATAAAAAAATAGCGTATTATAATTCTAAAAAGCCTATAAATAAGTTAACTTCTACTTTTTAGATAATTAGAAGTTTTAATTAACGTTCTATCGCGCGTTTCTTTTAGTTATACTACTTAAAATCTATATTTCTCTTTTTTTTTAATTTATTAATTAGTTAAACTTTCTAGGCTATAGTTTTATATATTATAAATACTATATTTTATTCTATCTAGTTACGCATCTATAATAGCTAGTTATATACTTACTTTAGGTTTTTTTATTTTATTTATTTATCTATAAATTAATATTTTTTTATTATCTATTATTTAGGGGCTATTAATTAATTAAATATTAAGTATACTACTTTTAGAAATATACCTATTACTTATTTTTTAATAGGACTAATTTAGCTTAGAATTGTATTAATAATAAATTATACTTTAAAAAAAATACTATTTATAAGCTATTTTTACTTATAATCTAATACTTTATTTATTTATTAGTTTAGAACTATATATAGGTTTAGAAAGCTATAAGCTATAAAAATCCTAGAATAATAGGTTATTAAACCTTCTAGGTAATTTAAAAGTATATTAGAATTATTATTAAACTAATTTAAACTAGTATATAATAAGTAGTCTTTATATACTTATCTACTAACCTATTAGCTCTAGCTATTTTAGCCTAATAATTAGTTAGTATTATAGTTTAGTTAATATTTTTAATTAAGATATTTAACGCTTAGGTAGTACTATATTATATTATATTAAGCTCCGCCCTAGTATTAATTAATACTTTATACTAGTTTTTAAATACGCTTAAGTAGCAGCTTAAGATATCTTTCTTTATTTAAATTAGTTTTAATATTTAGCGTTAGTTTCTTTAATTAACTAATAGCTTTTTTTTTAGCCTTTTATTAACTTTTTTTTTAATATTTATAATAAAGTATTAATAATTATTTTTTATATATAATACTTTATTAGCCTTTAAGTATAAGTATAAGTAAAGCTTCTATATTAGTTTTATATTAATTACTTTTAACTTTTTTTTAAAGTTAATTTTTCTTATTTTTTTTATTATAAATATATTACCTAATTATATTTTAGTTACCTTTTTATTAAAGTCTATTTTTTTAAGTAGTTTTTTAAATACTTATTATATTAGGCCTTAGAATAGTAGGGTTTCTATAGTAATTCCTTTAATTTCTTATTAGAAGAATACTATAAAAATTAATTAAGTTATAGGTACTTATAGAAAGGCTTTTAATTTACTAGTTATAAGCTTAAGATTTTTTTTTTTAATAGTTTATTAGACTTAGCCTTTTTTTTTTATTTTAGTTAGCCTTATTTACTATAGTTTTAAAAACTTTATTTATATTAATATTAGGTATTAGTACTACTAAAAAAAAGTCTCTAATTACTATTTATAATTATTCTTTAAAAAGAGCTTTTTTAAGTAGCTATTTTTTTTCTTTTTTACCTATCTATTCTTTACTAATAGCTCTTTAAACTAGTTTTCTAATTACTAAATAGCTAAAAAGCTACTCTTAATACCTTTTTAGTTAATTATTAATTATATTTACTTTTTTATTATAAAAGTCTAACTTATTTTATTTACCTAATTTTTTAAATAATAATTAGTAGAAGTATATTACTTTTACTATTCTTTTTTATTTTAGCTCTAAATTTATAAAGCTATTTATCTAGTACTTAATATAAACTTATTTTAATTAATTACTAGTAGCCCTTAGCTATACTAGTTTATTATAAGCTTTCTATTTAGTAAAAAGTTACTCTAAATTTTTATTAGTTATATTATAGTATTATTAAATTTTTTAAATAACCTATACTAAAAATATATTACTAACTAGTTAGAGTTACTTTTTTTTAAATATTAGATTATTACTTATAAAGAAACTATAGTAGTAGTTATAGTACTTTAATTTAAAGTTAAACTTTTTATAATACTACTCTTTTTTAAAAAATTATTAATAATAAATATAGTTCTTTATACTATATTTTAATAGGCTATATATACTATAACTCCTTTTAATTTTATTTCTAATAGTTATTTAAATAGAGTCTTTATTAGTATTTAAAAGTAAAAGGTATAAACTTATATAGCTTTTATTATTTTTTTTAACGTAATTTCTATTTTTAATAAAATATTAATAAATATAAAAATAGTTACTATATAAAAGGAGGGCCTAAGCTATAACTAAATTATTTTTCTATTTATTAAACTTTAACGTAGTTAAAGTTATTTCTTAAAGGCTTATAACTACTTTATTAAGTTAGCTTTAGAATTTAACATCTAGTTAGGTTAATTACTAAAGTATAAATAATTATTTAAATTTTTTTTTTCTTAATTAAGCGTTAAAATTAAAAAAATACTTTTAACTTTTATTTAGCTTATAGTTTTTTATTAAGTAAGCTAGCTTACTTTTTTTATAACTTTAAAATTAGTAGCTATAATAGTTTATTATTATTTTTTATAATTCTATAAGTACTAGTAAAATTTATCTATTTTATATATTAATAGATTTTTATTTTTTAGCTAATAATTTATTAGTATTAAATATATTACTATATACTAGTTTTATATTAATAGGCCTTTAAAAAATAAATACTTTTAGTTAAAAGTAAATATTTAAAATTATATAATTACTTATTAAGTAAAAAAAATAAACTAATAGTAGTATATATTTAGAGTAAATAGTTTTTAGTATACTTTCTTTAGCTAAAATTTAATATATAATTAAGTTAATTTCTACTATATAGTATTAGTTAATAGGTATTTTTTTCTAAGTTTAATTTTAAATTTTTTTAAAAAACCTTTTAGTTAAAGTATCTAAGTAAGTATTAAATATACTTTTAAGTAGTTTTCTTATAAAAGTAAAAAAGTAATATTTTTTTTATTAGACTATTAGGTACTAGTTACTATAAAATTATAGTTTTTAAAAAATTAAGTAATATTTTTCCTTTTAAAATATAGTACTTAATTATTTTTAAACTTTAAAAAAACTTAAACTAATTAGCTATTATAAGTTTATATAAATTTTATACTATAAATAGGTAGTTTTTTACCTAATTACGCTTTAGGGTAGAAAGCCTAGTAGTTTTTTTACTTTTTTTTCTTTTACTTTTTAAAAAAAAGTCTATATAAAAAGTAAAAAGTACTATATTTACTTTACTTTTATTAAAGTTTATTTTAATATTAGAGATCTCTAAATAAGATTCTTTAATATTCTATTACTTACTTTAATTTATTAGTTAATTACTAAAACTATATTAAAAGCTAATTTCTTTTTAATTATTTAATAAAAGGCTTATAAGTAGAGGGTCTTAAACTTATACGCCTACGTCCTGCTTAGTATAATTCCTTATTAATTTATTTTAAGTAGATATTTTTATAAAATAGTTTTTAATAGTAAATTAGTTTAGTTATTTATTAGTACTTTTTTTTACTTTTTTTTTTATTCTTTTTTATAATATTTTTCTCTATTTTTTTTACTTTACTTTTTTTAATAGTTTTTTAGTATACTTTTAACTTATTAAAAAGGTTAGCGTTTTTTTTAACTATTTATTATTTTACTAGTTTCTTTTAATATAAAAGTAGCTTATTTAACTATTATTACTTTACTTTAATACTTTTTTATTTTTTTTAATTATTTAATAATAAGTTTTTTAGAATTAACTTAAGTTTCTCTTTATTTACCTATTAAACTTTTTTTTTTTATTTTTTTTCTAGGTTACCTACTTTTAAATTAAGACTTTTTTTTATATTTAAGGCCTACTCTTTAATTAGGGCTTTTTTTAAGTTACCTACTTTTAAATTAAAACGTTTTTCTATTATTTTTATATTAGTAATTTTTTTTTTTTTAGGTTTTATTTATTCTTTTTTTTAATAAACTATTAAAAGGTTCTACTTTTATTACTAAAAATATTAGGTATAGCCTATATATAAGTATTTTAACCTATAATTAATAGATAGAACTTTATAATTAATAAATAGAACTTTATAATTAATAATATATTAATTAAAAACCTATATATTATTTTTATTTAATTACTTATTAAAGTATTATAGTAGTAATAATACCTCCCCTATTTTTTTTCTTTTAACTTTTTTATATTTAGCCTACCTTTTATTAGTCTAATATTTTTTTAGCCTTTTATTATACTATAATATTTTAAATATAAATATACTATTTTTATTTAGTATCTAAAATACTAATTAACTTAGTATATTTTTTAATAATATATATAATATAATTATTTAAAAAAATAAAAAAAAAATTCTTATTATTTATAAATAAAAATATCTATTTTTTAATATTAGTAAATTAAAAGTAGTAATATACTTTATAAAAAAAAAACTTTAAAAAATTTACTACTACTTTAAATATCTATAAATAAATAAATTTTATAAGTTACTAACTTAAATAAACTATAAAGTAAAATCTATAGTATTAAAAAAAATTTAAAAGTTTTATTACTATTATTAAATAAATAACTAAGCTCTTTATTAATTTAAATTTTTTATTAAAAATTTAAAATATTTTAACTATAAAGTTATTATTAATACTATAAAAATTAAAAGTAAAAATATACTATATATTATTAATATAGATATATTATTCTAAGCTATAACTTTTTTAAAATTTATATTAGTAAAGTATATATAAAAAGCCTTATATTAGTACTAAATTAACGTATACTAAAAGCTACTTAATATAGTTATTTATAACTTAAGTACTAACTTTATATTAAAAAAATTTAAAAGTTATACTTAAATAATAAGTATTTTATATAAAAAAATACTTATTAAAGTATATTAAGCTATTAGTAAAATAAAATACACTTATACTTTATTATAATATATATTTAATATTTTAAAAGCTAAGTTAAGCTATATTACTAATAAAAATATATTTTAAATAGCTATTAAAGTACTAAATAATATAGTAGATTTTAATAACTTTATTTTTATACTTTTTATATTTAGTATATACTTATATATTAATAGTAAGTTACTTTTATTACTTAATATAGTTACTAAAGTAAAAGTAATTAATAAAGTAATATATATACTTATAAAAAAAATAAAAGTAAATATAAACTATATACTTAATATAAGGAACGGCCTAGTAATAAGTAATATACTTATTTTTTTTATTAGTACTAAAGTTTTAATATAAAAAAAAAAATAAACCTTTATATTTTTAAATTAATTAATAATTATAATATAATAATAAAAAGTAAAAATAAGCTACTTAAGTTTAGATATATATAAGTTAAATTATACTACTACTTATTTAAGTTTAAAAAAAATATAAAAAATATTAAAAGCTATTATAAAGTAAATTACTTTTTAAAAGTTTTTTAAAAAAAAAATATATTTTTTTAAAAATTCTAAAATAAAATAGAATTAAATAGTAGTAGAAATTTCTAAAGCTATAAGGCCTAAAAATTTTTTAAAAAAAAGCTAAAAATACTTATAAAAAATACTAGTTTAATAGCTTTATAATATTTTTCTAATATAAAAAAAATAAAATATTTATAAAAAAAATACTTAAACTTTAAGTAAAAAGTATAATTATAATATTTAAAAAACTATTTAAATATTTATTTAAAAAAGAGTTTAATAAACTAGTAGTTAATAGTACTTTTAAAGTATAAAAATATAACTTTAAAATTTACTAAAGTAGAATTTTTAAATTTAAGCTAGTTTATAAGCTTAAAAGCTTTAGTACCTAACTTTATAAAAAAATAAAGCTAGTTTTTACTAGCTATTCTAATAAAAAAAAATATTTACTTAATTTTTTATAATTTAGAAAATAAGCTAAAAGCTAATTTTTAGCTTTACTTTTTTATTAATAAAAAAATAAAATATATTTATAAAATTTTATAATATTATATAAGTATATATTTAATTAAAAAATAAACTAAATTATACTTTCTATATATAGTTACTAAAAAAACTTAAATATTTATTTTTTAATAATATAATTATTTAAATTATCTAGCTATTATATAGCGTAGTAGAGTTAGGTTTCTACTAGTTTATAATATACTATAGGTACTATATTAATAATTTAAAAATAAAAGTATTATTTTATAACTTATACTTATTAATTATAAATAAAAGTTTAAAAATATTTAGTATTATAGGTATATAAACTAATAATACTTTAAGTATTATTACTAATACATTTTTTAAAAAAAAAATTAATAAATTAAAATAAGTAAAGCTTTATATAAAGCTAAAAACTATTTTTTTTATAAACTAGCTAATTAAATTTAATAAAAGAAAAATTATTTTAAATAAAAATAGTATTATATTTATTTAAAAAAAATAAAGTATAAAGCTAGTAATAATTAAAATAAATAATTTAAATATAGCTAATATATATAAAAGGTAAAAGATATATAATATATATATTATATACGTATATTAATTAAAAGTAATATTTAATTTTTTTACTATAGTATAAATAATAAAGCTAATATAAAATAATATTAATATATTAAATAAATATATTTAATAATAAATAAATAACTTTAACTATAGCTTAATATTTATTTTATTTAATTTTAAATAAGTAAAATTATTTATTTTTATAAATAGTTTATTTATAAATAATAAAAACTTTATATTATAAATTAGTTTTTTAGTTATACTAATAAATAAAAAAAAAACTAAAAAAAGTAATAACTTTAAAATTAAAAAAAATATTATTTATTAAAACTTTATAAAATATAAAAAAATTATAAAAAGTATATTAGTAAGTAAACTATATAATATAATAAGTAGATTTAATAATACTATTATACTTAGTATTACTTTAAACTAAATAATATAAATACTATAGCTTAAAAATATCTTTTTTATAATTTATACTAATTTAAAATTATTATATAATTACTTAATTAAGCTTAGTACTACTTTTAAAAAAAAGTTAATAACGTAATTAGTATATAAGTTAATTAGGTATATAAGTTAATTACTTTTTTTACTAATAAAAAAAGGCCGTGCGTAACTATATATCTTTCTTATTATACTATAATAAATTATAAAATTTTAAA
>KZ805351.1:145052-170497 GCA_003073855.1 Periconia macrospinosa | reverse complement strand
ATAAGTACTTATTAGACTTTTTAATTATTAATTACTTTTTAAATTAGTTAGTTTTTTATTAATTTTTTAAAAAGGTGTTAGTCTTTTTTAAAAAAAGTATACGCTTTTTTAATTTATCTTTTTTTTAATTTACCTAATAGTTTATTTAGTTTTTTTTCTATATATAGGAAGACTATAATTTTTTCTAATATATCTAAATATTTATTAGTAAGGATTTAGCGTTTTTTTATTATAAATACTCCATCCTAGTACTTATCTAATACGTAGTTAATAAATAGTTCTAAATCCTTTTTTACTTTTTTTAGTTAAGTTTATTTATTAGCTTATAAGTATTTTAATAGGGCGTTAGTAACTATATTTTTTTTACCTAGTATATATAATATTTTAAAGTCCTAAAGGAGTATTACGCCTAGCTATTAATTTATTACTAAGCTAGGTACTTTTATTAATAATTAATTAAGCTATAATATTAGGGTAGCTATATTAGTTTTAATTATAAATTAAACTTTATAAAGGTAGAGCGTAAACTTTTTAAAAGCTTATAGTACTACTTTATATTTAAGCTTTATTAAATGCTACTTTAATTTTACTATAAACTAAAGTATACTTTTAAATTAAATTAGGTATCTTTTTTTATTAATTTCTTTTTATTTAAGTACTATACCTACTTTTTAGGTATAGCTATCTATAATAAAAAATAAAGCTTATTTTAATTTATAGTTAATTATTACTAAAGTAGGAGTACTAGTAACTACTATTTTTAATACTTTTATTACTAATTATTAATTAGCCCCCTACTTCTAATTAGCTTTTTTTTTATTAGTTTATATAGTAGCTTAACTTTAAAAGTAAAAAATATTACTTATTATTAATAGTAGGAATAGAGACTAATAAATATTTAGACTTTAGTTATGCTTCTATATTTTAGCTATTTAAATATTTATTTTACTTTTTTTCTAGTAAGCTATTATTTAAATAAATCTACTTTATACTTTATAATTTCTATTTAGGCTACTCCCTAGAATAACTTTTTTTTAAATATAGTTACTTTAGCTAACTTTATATTAGCTAGTACTATATTTACCTTTTAGATATATTTAAAAACGTACCTTTAAATACCTAGTAAGGCTTCTTTATTATTATATTAGTTATAGCTGCTACTAATTATAATATTATTAATAAATAGAAACGTATTAGGAAAGTATTATTTAAAGATCTTTATAATTACTTTTATAAATACTTAAACTATATTTATTACTTTTATTAGTACGCTACACTATTAAACTAACCTAAAAAGTATAAAAAAAGTAGTAATATCTTTTAAATTAGGGTAGAGTAATATCTAATTATAGCTTAAAAATAAATTAAATAAAAAGTAAATTACTTTACCTTCTAGCTACTCTATAAAGTTATTAGTAGATAGTAAAAAATTTACGTCCCTTACTATTACTATATTAATATATTAGGCGTTATTAATTAACTAATACCTACTTAATACTCTACTCTTTTTTTTTACTAAAAACTAAAGGTTTTAATATTAGCTATTATAGAGCTTAATTATCCCTTAATTAAGCTGCTTTTAAACTATTTTAATTACTTCTAGTTCTAGCTTTTTTAGTAGTTTATACCTTTATATTTATTAGGCCTTATATAAAATAGTTTAAATATAATATAAAGGTAAAATATTAAAGTAAATATAGGTTATTTCTAAAAACTTTTAGGCTATTACTACCTTTTAATAGAATATTAGTTTAACTATTAATTACTTTTTAGTAGGGAAAAGGTTTTTTTTAATTAGTATTTAAAAAAGATAATTTAACGTTAGTTATATATTTTATAAAAAAATAGCGTATTATAATTCTAAAAGGCCTATAAATAGGTTAACTTTTACTTTTTAGATAATTAGGAGTTTTAATTAATATTCTATTACGCGTTCCCTTTAGTCGCGCTACTTAAAATTTATATTTTTTTTTTTTTAGTTTATTAACTAGTTAGACCTTTTAAGCTATAGTTTTATATATTATAAATATTATATTTTATTCTATTTAGTTACGCATCTATAATAGCTAGTTATATACTTACTTTAGGTTCCTTTATTTTATTTATTTATCTATAAATTAGTATTTTTTTATTATTTATTATTTAAGAGTTATTAATTAATTAAATATTAGGTATACTACCTTTAAAAATATACCTATTATTTATTTTTTAATAAAATTAATTTAGCTTAGAATTATATTAATAATAAATTATACCTTAAAAAAGATACTATCTATAAGCTATCTTTACTTATAATCTAATACTTTATTTATTTATTAGTTTAGAACTATATATAGGCTTAGAAGGCTATAAGCTATAGGAATTCTAGAATAATAGGTTATTAAACTTTCTAAGTAATTTAAAAGTGCGTTAGAATTATTATTAAACTAATTTAAACTAATATATAATAAGTAGTCTCTATATATTTATCTACTAACCTATTAGCTTTAACTATTCTAGTTTAATAATTAGTTAGTATTATAGTTTAGTTAATATTTTTAATTAAGATATTTAACGCTTAGGTAGTACTATATTATATTATATTAAGCTCTACCCTAGTATTAATTAATACCTTATACTAGTTTTTAAGTATACTTAGGTAGTAGCTTAAAATATTTCTCTTTATTTAAATTAGTTTTAATATTTAGCGTTAGTTTCTTTAATTAACTAATAGCTTTTTTTTTTAACTTTTTATTAACCCTTTTTTTAATATCTATAATAAGGTATTAATAATTATCTTTTATATATAATACTTTATTAGTTTTTAAGTATAGGTATAGATAAAGCTTCTATATTAGTTTTATACTAATTATTCCTAACTCTTTTTTAAAGTTAATTTTTTTTATTTTTTTTATTATAAATATATTATTTAATTATATTTTAGTTACCTCTTTATTAAAGTCTACTTTTTTAAGTAGTTCTCTAAACGCTTATTATATTAGGCCTTAAAATAGTAGGGTCCTTATAGTAATTCCTTTAACCTTTTATTAAAAAAATACTATAAAGATTAATTAGGTTATAGGTACTTATAGAAAGGCTTTTAATTTACTAGTTATAAGCTTAAAGTTCTTTTTTTAATAGTTTATTAGACTTGGCTTTTTTTTTTTTATTTTAGTTAGCTTTATCTACTATAGTTTTAAGAACTTTATCTATATTAATATTAGGTATTAGTACTACTAGAAAAAAGTTTTTAATTACTATTTATAATTATTTTTTAAAGAAAGCTTTTTTAAGCAGCTATTCTTTTTTTTTTTACCTATCTATTCCCTACTAATAGCTCTTTAAACTAGTTTTTTAATTACTAAATAGCTAAGAGGCTGCCCTTAACGCTTTTTTAGTTAATTATTAATTATATTTACTTTTCTATTATAAAGGTCTAACTTACTTTATTTACCTAATTTTTTAAATAATAATTAGTAGAAGCATATTACCTTTACTACTTTTTTTTATTCTAGCTTTAAATTTATAGAGCTATCTACTTAGTATCTAATATAAATTTATTCTAACTAATTACTAGTAGCCCTTAGCTATACTAGTTTACTATAAGCTTTCTATTTAGTAAAGGGTTACTTTAAATCCTTATTAGTTACGTTATAGTATTATTAAATTTTTTAAATAACTTATATTAAAAGTATATTACTAACTAGTTAGAGTTACCTTTTTTTAAATATTAAATTATTACTTATAGAGAAACTATAGTAATAGTTATAGTACTTTAACTTAGAGTTAAACTTTTTATAATACTACTTTTTTTTAAAAAGTTATTAATAATAGATATAGTCCCTTATACTATATTCTAATAGGGTATATATACTATAATTTTTTTTAATTTTATTTCTAATAGTTATTTAGATAAAGTTTTTATTAATATTTAAAAGTAAAGAGTATAAACTTATATAGCTTCTATTATTTCTTTTAATATAATTTTTATCCTTAATAAAGTATTAATAAGTATAAGAATAGTTATTAAGTAGAAAAAGGGCCTAAGCTATAACTAGATTATTTTTTTATTTATTAAACTTTAACGTAGTTAAGGTTATTTTTTAAAAGCTTATAACTACTTTATTAAGTTAGCTTTAAAATTTAACGTCTAGTTAGGTTAATTACTAAAGTATAGGTAATTACCTAAGTTTCTTTTTTCTTTAATTAAGTATTAAAACTAAAAAAATACCTCTAACCTTTATTTAGCCTATAATTTTTTATTAGGTAAGCTAGCTTACTTTTTCTATAACTTTAGAGTTAGTAGCTATAATAGCTTATTATTATTTTTTATAATTCTATAGGTACTAGTAGAGTTTATCTATTTTATATGTTAATAGATTTTTACCCTTTAGCTAATAATCTATTAGTATTAAATATATTACTATATACTAGTTTTATATTAATAGGCTCTTAAAAAATAGATACTTTTAGTTAAAGATAGATATTTAGGATTATGTAATTACTTATTAGGTAAAAAAAATAAACTAATAGTAGTATATATTTAGAGTAAGTAGTTTTTAGTGTACTTCCCTTAGCTAAAATTTAATATATAATTAGGTTAATTTCTACTATATAGTATTAGTTAATAGGTATTTTTTTTTAAATTTAATTTTAAAATCCTTTTAAGAGACTTTTTAGTTAAAGTATTTAGGTAAGTATTAAATATACTTTTAAGTAGTTTTTTTTATAAAAGTAAGGAAGTAACGTTTTTTTCTTTTTATTAAACTATTAGGTACTAGTTACTATAAAATTATAGTTTTTAAAAAATTAGATAATATCTTTCTTTTTAAAATATAATATTTAGTTATCTTTAAGCTTTAAAAGGAACCTAGATTAATTAGCTATTATAAGTTTATATAAATTCTATACTATAAGTAGGTAGTTTCCTACCTAATTACGCTTTAGGGTAGAGAGCCTAGTAGCTTTTTTACTTTTTTTTTTTTTTTTTTTAAAAAAAAAGAGTCTGCGTAAAAATTAAAAAGTACTATATTTACTTTACTTTTATTAGAGTCTATTCTAATATTAGAAACTTCTAAGTAAGGTTCCCTAATATTCTATTACTTACCTTAATTTATTAGTTAATTACTAAAGCTATATTAAGAGCTAATTTTTTTTTAATTATCTAGTAAAAGGTTTATAAGTAGAAGGTCTTAGGCTTATATACCTACGTCCCGCTTAGTATAATTTTTTATTAATTTATTTTAAATAAATATTTTTATAGAATAGTTTTTAATAGTAAATTAGTTTAGTTATTTATTTATACCCCTTTTTACTTTTTTCCTTATCCCTTTTTATAGTATTTTTTTCTATTTTTTTTTTCTACTTTTTCTAATAGTTCTTTAGTATATTTTTAGCTTATTAGAAAAGTTAGCATTTTTTTTAACTATTTATTATTCTATTAGTTTTTTTTAATATAAGGATAGCTTATTTAACTATTATTATTTTACTTTAATATTTTTTTATTTCTTTTAATTATCTAATAATAGGTTTTTTAAAGTTAACTTAAGTTCCCCTTTATTTACCTATTAAACTTCTTTTTTCCTATTTTTTTTTAAGTTACCTACTCTTAAATTAGAACTTTCTCTTATATTTAGGGCCTACTCTCTAATTAGAGCTTTTTCTAGGTTACCTACTTTTAAATTAAAACTATTTTTTATATTTAGAGCCTACTTTTTAATTAGGGCTTTTTCTAAGTTACCTACTCTTAAATTAGAATTTTTTTTTATTATTTTTATATTAGTATTTTTTTTTTTTAGGTTTTACTTATTTTTTTTTTAATAAATTATTAAAGGGTCCTATTTTTATTACTAAAAATATTAAATATAGCTAGTATATAAGTATTTTAACCTATAATTAATAGATAGAACTTTATAATTAATAATATATTAATTAAAAACCTATATATTCTTTTTATCTAATTACCTATTAGAGTGTTATAGTAATAATAATCCCCCCCTCTACTTTTTTTCTTCTAACTATTTTATATTTACTTTACTCTCTATTAGTCTAACGTTTCTCTAGCCCTTTACTATACTATAATATATAAAAAAATAACTTTAAATATTAATAAATAATAAATTTATATATATTTAAAATAGTTAAGTATATAATTTAATATATATCTACGCTAAGAAAATTAGTATAGGTATAAGTTAGGTTAGGGTCTAGGTTTTATATAAGCTAACTTAACCCTAATTTAACTTAAATTATATAAAACCTAGACTCTAATTTAATCTAAACCTATTTACTAGTTTATATTTAAAAGAAATAAAAATATTTTAATTATTTTTTAAATTATAGTAAATTTTATTTATATAATTATTTTTATATTTTTTTATATTAAGTTTAATTAATTACTTAAATAGTAAACTAGCTTTAAAACTTTACTACTAGTTTATTTACTAGGCTTATTTTAGTTAGTATATTTTTTTAGCTTTTATATATACTACTTTTAAAAAGTTATATAGCTAAAAAAAAAAAGTAAAAAAAACTATTTATTTTAAGCCTATATATAAAATTTATACTAAAGTTTTAGTATTAAGTAATATTACTTTATTAATTTTTTAAACTTTAGCTTTTTAAATTTATAAAAGTTATTATTAGGTATAAATACATACACGTAGAGGCTAGTAAGTAATAAATAAAACTAAATAAAAAAATAAATTAAAGAGATAGGATAATAGATGCACGGTAATACGTATATTACTTATCTATATTCTTTTTATCCTATATAGCTAGGAGAGGCTATATACTATATATAGATTATATAATTTAAATTACATAGTTATATTACGTAATGCTAACTAATTAACTTAAACTATAGTTATAAGCTATATTATAATTAATACTAGTAACTTTTTCTTTTTAAGTTATAATTTACCTTTAGTATCCCTTTTTCTATACTAAGATAGTTCCTAAATTTTAACTTTATACTTTAGTATTTTATATTACTTTTTTTTAATAAGGCTGCTCTCTATTAAAAAGGTAGTTAGGCTATTCTAATACCTAGTTAACCTATTTTAGAGCCCCTATAATATTAAAGTATTATTATATACCTACTAATAATACATAGTTTAAATAGCTTTATTTAGATTTTTGCCCTAAAGTACGCTTACCTTAATTATAATAATTTTATATAATAACTATTTATAATTATTAGTCTATTACGTTTTAAAAAAATTTTAAAATATAGTTTTCTAACGCTTTATTTCTAGCCTTAGATTTTAATTTTAATAATAGATATAGTCTATAAAATAAAGTATTAAAATAAAAAGAGCTAGAAAGAATTATAAATATAAAAGTAATTAGATAGTGTCTAATCTTTCTATATAAATAAAATAAAAATAAATAAATAATTAGACTAATATCTAGATTTATATATAAAAGAGAATAGGTAAAAGTTTTTACGTATACGTCCTTCTTTTTATCTTTACTATTATAATTAGGATATTATAGGTTAACTACTATATCCCTAATTAAAATTATATAAAAAATTTTTACTTTATACTCCTTTTACTATAATATTAAAGAAAAAAAAATAAATAATAACCTATAGCTAAAGTAATAGAGACGTGTATAAAAACCTATCTCTATATTACTTTTTTTTCTTCTTCTTTCCTTACTATATATATTAATATTTTTATATTTTTACCTCTCTTTTTAGCTTTTTATTTTTATTTTTCTATTTACGCTTTTACTAATAATAATAATAATAACTTTTTTTTTTCTTTTTTTTTTTATAATAATACCTTAACGTTTTTTTTTCTTTTTTTATTTTTCTAGTTTTTTTACTTAAATATATATTAATTTTTAGTAACTTTTTTTTTTTAAAACTAACTTAAAATATGCGTAGAATAAGTAACGCTACCTAGCTAAGTAACGCTACCTAGTAGCTAAATAACGCTACCTAGTAATAGCCTAGTATGGTTTAGTAGGCTAATAGTATTATTAGCCCTATATTATACTACTTTTCTAATTCTTTAGCCTAGATTATTATTTACTTTAACGTATATAATTAAGGTTTTTATAATAGGCTTACGCGCGTAATAAATAATATATATATTCTATTTTATTCTATATTTTATTTTATATACTAACCTACTATATAGTTTAAAATACTTACTTATCTTTTTTTTACTAGTATTATTAAATTCTAATACTACCTTCTTCTTTCCTCTACTCTTAATACTAGCTATACTAATGCTTATACTATTAATATAGCTATTAGTTACTTAGTATATAACTTATAGTACTTTCTAAGCTATATTATTTAGGCTACTAGTAGTATATACCTAGCTAATTAGTAGTATTACTATTATAAAATTACTAAACTTAACTATACCTAATTTATTAGCTTTATAAATAGCTATTCCTAAAATACTAATATTAATAATAAAGCTTATAAAAGCTATATTTTTATTAGCGTTAAGTATAGCTAATATTCTAAAATTATAAACTTAGGTTTAAGTAATAGTAGTAATAGTAGTTAAAATAGTTAAAGTAGTTAGGGTAGTTAAAGTAGTTATAGTAGTTAGGGTAGTTAGAAAGGTTAAAATTATAGTGCTAGTAGTAGTTAAAGTTATAGTACTTATAGTTAAGCTTATTAGAGTTATAGTACTTTCTATAGTATTAGTAGCGGTATAGTAGATAACCTTATAGTTATTATTTAAGGTTAAAGTAGTAGTAGTTTTTTTATTTTTATTTTTTTTTATTTTTTTTTTAGCTAGCTATAAAATATAGTTAAAATATAGCTTTAAGTAGTATAAATAAATATAATACCCTTTAATATTTACTTTTTATTTTAATTATAACTACGCAACGTACCTTTAAATCTATATCTATAATAGTAGCTTTTTAAGTTATATAGTAGATAGCTATATGTCTAGCTATATTTCTACTATAATTTTTTATAGCTTTCCTTTTATTTTATAAAGGCTTCTACTTTAATATATAACTTATTTAATAACACTAGCTATGTAAGAGCCTAGTTTAGTATATACTTTATAAACGTATTAGCTAGATTATTTTTATTATTTATCTAGTAAACTTTTATAATTTTATAATTCTAGTATAACTAGCATAGTAATATAATATTAATTATTAACCTTTTTTTAGAAGTAGTGCTAAGCTTAACTAGGTAATTATATAATAACTTTAAATTAGTATAGATTATAAAAAAGATATTTTTAAGCTATAGTATTTATATTATCTAGTTTAAGGTAGTGCTAAGCGTAATAGCGCTGTTAAATTTACCTACTATACTATATAGCTTACTTACTAGTATGCTTTTTATAACTATCTTATATTTTATAGAGTTCTAATAAATAATATTCCCTTTAATTTTAAAGCTATTACCTTTTCTAGTTTTTCTTTTATTTACTAATATAACTAAAAAACTAATTTATAACGTAATGTCCTTATTATTTATAAATAAACTATTTATAAAAATAAATAACTTTACTTATTTAAGATTAAATAGAATAAATATTAAGCCGCGGCTAGGGTTATTTATCTACTATTAAATATATTTATTTAACATACTAATATTATTTTATATTAGCTCTATTATTTATACTATAGTAAAAAGGTTAAATATTACTTCTAGTTAGTATATATATATAATATATATACTATACGCCCTCTACCTTCTATACGCGTTAGCTATATTTAAATTATTTATTTTAATTATTGCTAGCTTTATACTTTATCCTTTCTAAGTAAGTATAATACTATCCTTATCTAAAATAATTTTTCCTCTATTAAATTTAATTAGCTAGCTTATAAAAAAGATAGTTTTTAGCTTTATGTAAAACTTTACTTATTTTAGTTTATTAACCTTTTTTTTAAAAAATATATTAGTAATAATACTTAGGGTATTATTAGTTTATATACCTATAATACTAAATATTTCTAGACCTTTATTTATAATTAGTAAGTATAGGTTATAAAATAACACTTTTATTTTTAAGTTATTAATATAGTACCTATAGTATATTATAAACTAGTAGAGGCCTAACTCTACTGCGCTATATAGTAGCTAGATAATTTAAATAATTATATTATTAAGGAATAGGTATTTAAGTTCTTTTAGTAACTATACGTAAAAGGTATAATTTAGTCTATTTTTTAATTAAATATATGCTTACGTAATATTATAAAGTTCTATAAATATATTTTATTTTTTTATTAATAAAAAAGTAAAGCTAAAAATTAGTCTCTAGCTTATTTTCTAAATTATAAAAAACTAGGTAAGTATCTTTTTTTTTTCTTATTAGAATAGCTAGTAAAGACTAGCTTTATTTTTTTATAGAGTTAGGTGCTAAGACTCTTAAGCTTATAAACTAGCCTAAATTTAAAAATCCTACCTTAATAGATTTTAGGGTTATATTTCTATACCTTAAAGGTACTATTAGCTACTAGTTTATTAAATTCTTTCTTAAATAAATATTTAAATAGTTTTCTAAGCGTTATAATTATGCTTTTTACTTAAAGTTTAAGTACCTTCTTATAAGTATTTTATTTTTTTTATATTAGAAAAACATTATAGAGTTATTAAACTAGTATTTTTTATAGGTGTCCCTAGCCTTTTTTTTTAAGGAATTTTAGGCCCTATAGCTTTAGAAATTTCTACTACTATTTAATTCTATTTTATTTTAGAATTTTTAAAAAGACGTCCCCTTTTTTAAAAAACTTCTAAAAGTTAATCTAGTTTATAATAGCCCTTAATATTTCTTATATCTTTTTTAGGCTTAAATAGGTAGTAGTATAGTTTAACTTATATATATCTAAACTTAAGCGGCCTATTTTTGCCTTTAATTATTATATTATAATTATTAATTAATTTAAAAATATAGGGACTTATTTTTTTTTTTTTATACTAAGACTTTAGCGCTAATAGAAAGGGTAAGTATATTACTTATTACTAGGCTGTTCCTTATATTAAGTACGTAGTTTATATCTACTTTTACCTTTTTTTTTATAAGTATATATATTACTTTATTAATTACCTTTACCCTAGCAACTATATTAAGTAATAAAAGTAACTTACTATTAATACGTAGGTATGCGCTAAATATAAAAAGCGTAGAAATAAAGCTATTAAGACTTACTATATTATTTAGCGCCTTAATAGCTATTTAGAATAAGTCTTTATTAGTAATATAGCTTAGCTTAGCCTTTAAAATATTAAATATACGTTATAGTAAAGTATAAGCGCGTTTTACCTTACTAATAGCTTAGTGCGCTTTAATAGGTATTTTTTTATATAAAATATTTATTATTTAGGCGTAACTTTTAAATTCTTCTAATATAAAGTTAGTACCTAAGTTATAGATAACTTTATTAGGCGGCCTTTAGTATATATTAATTTAGCACTAATATAAGGCTTCCTATACGTACCTTACTAATATAGATTTTAAAAAAGTTATAGCTTAGAATAATATATCTATATTAATAATATATAGTATATTTCTATCTTTAATTTTTATAGCATTAATAATAACCTTATAGTTAAAATATTTTAAATCTTTAATAAAAAATTTAAATTAATAGGAAGCTTAGCTATTTATCTACTAATAGTAATAGAACTTTTAAATTTTATCTAGTACTATAGACTTTATTTTATAACCTACTTAAGTTAGTAACTTATAAAGTTTATTTATTTATAGATGTCTAAAGTAGTAGTAAATTTTTTAGAGTTCTTCCTCTATAAAGTATATTACTACTTCTAATTTACTAATATTAAAAAATAGATATTTCTATTTATAAATAATAGGGATTTTTTTTGATTTTTTTAAATAATTATATTACGCATATTATTAAAAAATACGCTAAGTTAATTAGTATCTTAGATACTAAATAAGAATAGCATATATATATCTAAAACATAATATTTAACTTTTCTAAGCGGGCTATCTATTATAGCTATACCTATTAGGCTTATTAGCTTTTATTTACTAAAGTTTATAGTTTTTTTACTTAGGCTCTAGTTAACTTTTATATTTAGATTTTTATAAAAATACGCCTTAAGTTATAGCTTTTTTACTATTAATATAGACGCAGCGCTAGTATTTTAAAATTCGCCTTAGTATTACTAGCTATACTAATTTTTAAGTAGAAACTAGTTACTAAAAATAGTTATAGATACTATAAAAATATTTTTACCTATAACGTAATATAAAAATACGTTATTTATTAAATATTATATAATAGACTTATTTTTATTATTACTAGAATACGCGCTATAGTTACTATTACTTTTACTAGACTTAGTATTACTTAGTAGTTCTCCTTTATATTTAATAATATACGCGTGTACCTATTTTTCTAATAGTTCTTTTCTATTTTTCTTTATATATTCTATAATATATTACTATTTAAAAGGCTTTAAATCTTTATAGAAATAGTTATATAACTAACACCCTTTCTTATAGTAAATAATATATTCTTTATTTTTTTACCTATAGGGAAGAGGCTGTTTTCCTATAAAATATATATCTAGTTTTCTAGAATTAAATTCTTTTAAAATAAACTTATTCTTTAAAAGGTACTTTAAATACGCTTTATTTTAGTATAATTTTTTTTTAGAAGTAAAATAAGTGTTGCTAAGCATATAATACTACCTATCTATAAAGTATATATTATTACTTTTATCTTTACTATTAAGTAGGTATTATTAACTATTTTTATTACTTAAAATATATATTACTAAGTATAAGTTACTAATAAAGGCGTTAATTATAGGCTTAATTTAAAATATAGTAGGCTTTAATTTTTAAACACTATAGTAGGCTTAAATAATAACTATATAGAACTAGTATTTATTTATAAAGTTAGGGCTAAAAGCGCGTTAGAGTAGCGTAAACTTATTTACTATTTTATTAAGCACTTTATATAAAAACTTATTTAGATTATTTATTCTATAGCACGCAAATATTAGCGTAGTCTACTTATTTTAATATTACCTATAATTAATTACTATATTAAAATACATATCTATCTATTTATATATAGTTTTCTAGGTAGAATTAAAGTTAATATATATTATATAGTAGTTATAGACGCATCTTATTAAGATATTAATAAATAGCTAGTTATATTAGGTTTTTTTAATACCTAGTTATTAGTATAGTTTAATAAATATTCTTACCTTATCTAATAATATATTATATAGCTTACCTAAAAAACTATTTTTTTTATACTATACTTTCTAAAAAGCTATAAGCTAGCTATTCTTTAACTATTTAGAAGTAATATAGTATAATAAAGGTAGATTATTCTTTTTTTAAATTATATAGCCTATATTTACTAGTATACTACTTTATCTATTTACCTACTCTAAAGGAGCGCTAAAGATAAATCGCCTACTTACTTAGTAGTTATTTTAAAGTTAAGCGTATAAATTATAAAGTAGTAGTAGATAGGGCGTCTATTATTACTCTAATAATATACCTATAAATACTTACTAGTAGTTAAGCGTAGGTGCTACCTAATATAGTTATAGGTATATAAGCGCAGCCTAATATTACTAAAAGAATATTAGGCTTACCTAAGCTTACTAGTCTAGTATTTAGCTTACTAAATTTTACTACTATAGTATTATTACTATAAAATACTATTATTAAGGTATTTCCTTTATAGAATACTATTACTAAAATATTAACGTTATAAAATACTATTAATAAGGTATTAATACTATAAAATACTATTACTATAGCATTATACCTAGTATAGTAAAAAGCTATACTATATTTTTATTTATTTTTACTAGTAGAAGGGCTTATTAGTTTAAAAGTTACTTAGTAGAAAATAGGTATTAAAAAAGGTTGCCTAAAGGTAACTATTAGGAATAGTTACCTAAAGGTTATTAATAAAAAAAAATTATATTTTAAAATTATTTAGAAAGAAGAACACATAGCTAGTAATTATCTTAGAAGGTTACCTATACCTAGTATTATATATTTTACTTAAGGTACTTTTAGTAAGCTAGCTCTTTAGTAGATAGTAGTAGGTAGTTATAGCTATAGCTATTTCTTATTACTTTTATAAAAGGCGTAGTATATTAACTATTTTTAACTATACTAAGATACCTATATTAGTTTTAGTATTCTCCTATTATTTTAATTCTTTTATTATATAGTATATAGTATATATTTAACTTAATATTTTTTAGAAGTACCTTAAAGGCTCTACTATTAAATATAGAAAACTTTTTTTAAAATCTTTATATAAAAAAATTAGGGTTTAAGTTTATAAATCTTTATAGAGTTATTAATACCTATATAATAAAAGCTACTATAATAAGTATAGGGTAGCGTTAAACTTATAATAGTTTAACTATTTCTACCCTAATAAATTCTAATTATATAAATATCTTTTATAATAATAATACTAAAAGTCCTATATTTTTACTAATATTTTTATAGAATATATTATTATTATACTATTTATTTTAGAATTAAGTAGAACTTTTAGCATACTATATAGGTTCTTTATTAGTAGGGTAGGAGTTATTTTTATTTAGTTAATTACTAGTAGCAGACTTTTAGGGCCTAGCAGGTTATTTTTTTTTTAGGTTTACTAAACTAGTTCTTAGTATCTCTTTTAATAGAATAGACCTTATTAATTTAGCCTAAAACGCATATTAGGTTTATTATAGTCTAGTAATAATAGTTAGTACCCCTAGACTACTTTTTAGGAATAAACCTAGCGTACTACTAGATTTATTTAGTAAGTTACTTATATATTAAACCCTTAATTACGTGTATAGTTTTATAGGTATTTATATAAGTGTATATAGCTAGCTAATAGGGTTTTATACCTTTATTAATCTATAGTTAAATACCGTTTAACTACTAATTAGTATTAGGTATAAATATATATATATAGGGGCTAGTAAGTAATAGATAAAACTAAATAAAAAAATAAATTAAGGAGATAGAATAATAGATATACGGTAATACGTATATTACTTATCTATATCTTTTTTATCCTATATAGCTAGGAGAGGCTATATACTATATATAGATTATGTAATTTAGATTACGTAGTTATATTATATAATACTAACTAATTAACTTAAACTATAGTTATAAGCTACGTTATAATTAACAGTTATAGCTATTTAAAAAAATTATAAAAAAAATTTAGTTTTTTTTTATTACTTTATTATAGTTAGTTATTAAATACTTTATTATACTTAAGTATAAAATACTTTATAAATATATATTACTACTACTATTATAAAAAAAATACTACTATTAAATTTAATAATATATTATTAAATATATTTTTTAATTTTAATATAATTTTTATAATAATAAAATATAATAGTAGTAATAAAATAGAGCTTTTAAAATTAAATAGTAACTATATTAGTATTAAAGTAGTACTTAGCGTTAAGCTATTAGGCGTCTTTTTTTTAAAAAAAGGTAGTGTAGCGTAGGTACTTATAGAAGTTTAAGTAAAAACGGCCCGCTCCTAGTTTATGCGGGACGGAGGACTTACCTAATAGAGGACTTACCTAGCTGGCAACTTGGCAAGTATCATATAAAAAGCTCACCTAAGTATGCACTACCTAATATACAGTTACATAAACGTAAGCGCCGTTTAAGCGCCGGACACTAAAATGACAACCGTAGTCTAGCTATGCATGGGCACCTTATTGTAACCACGTTTTTAGGTATTGGTGGGGTGACCTGTTTTGCCCTTCTCTTAGACTTATAATGTAACCTAACGATCTTGAATTACCGTCGAAATGCTAACTACTTACCAGTTTTTATAGTGATTAACGCGCGTATTGCCTGATAGACTCCTGTAATGGTTACTCTAGCGGAGATCCGTAGTCCTAGAATAATTTTAAATACCGTAGAAATTCGATGGTAAAGACTACGCCGTCGTTCTTGGCTACGAGTTTTCATTAGCTTTTAATTACTAGCTACCCTTGAACTGCTGTGGGTACTCAGCTTCAGACGAAAGGGGGTTATTAGGGGGGTGGCCAAACAGATCGTCTAGTTCAAGTTCCCCCCTACAAAATATACGCTGGCAACCACAATATGTCCAACTACCCTTAAAGTAGAAGGTGTGTTTGATAATATTGTGGTATTCTCTGCAGCCAAGAAGAAGGCGTAGTCCTTACTATCGAGTGTTTCTTTGATCGACCAATTTTTCCTTCATCCTTGCACCCATACAACGAAATGCAGCAATAACGCTCATGCATACTGCAGCCATCAATCACATGAGACCCACACCTTTGGAACCCGAAACTCGACCAGACTACTCAGCATATGCTGATGCCGACGAGGAGTCAGCCGTGGTGTGGAAGGCAAAGGACATCCATAGTATTGAGCAGTAGGCGAGGGCGGCGTAGCTAAAACTGGGCATCGGTAGAGATACCATCACCGGTGCCGGCACCCTTATTAATACAGATACTCAGCTCAATTGCATGACTCCCAAGAGCCGTCAACCCCTTTGCTATATCATTGGTCTAAGCATCTTGCCGAGAGTCATCGCCTCGCAAGCGCCTTTTCTTCCCAGGTGACGCTCTCTTTCTGGCGCAATACCCTCAAGCTCCCCAAACCACTCTAGCCCTCTACTCGAACATCTCGCGACAAGATGGAAGCCATTCCACCAGGTACTGATCTGTCAAAGGTGCCTTTGGGTGAGAACCCCAATGGTGACCC
Organism: Periconia macrospinosa; assembly: GCA_003073855.1. Classification (NCBI taxonomy): domain Eukaryota; kingdom Fungi; phylum Ascomycota; class Dothideomycetes; order Pleosporales; family Periconiaceae; genus Periconia; species Periconia macrospinosa. Next base: position 153,797 of record KZ805351.1, on the reverse strand, counting down.
GCCGAATTTTGAGAATGGTCCCAACCTCATCAATGCTGTGCAGGGTGTTGGTATCTCACTCGCCATTGTTGCTGGAATTTTTCTCGCGTTAAGGCTTCGCATCTACATCAAGCTCAATCGAGGCCTTGTTTTAGACGATGGTAAGGCTTTGGTGGGAAAGTTCAGCATTGTCGAGAGCTCATTTTGTTGCAGTCTTCCTCATCATCTCCTACATCTTGGCAATGTCCTACACGGTTCAAGCCAGCACTTTAGGGCGCCTTTGCAGACACACCTGGGATACACCGCTTAGTGAAATCAATTCCGACTATGTAAAGAAGCTATTCGCTACTAGCATCATATACGGGCCAATGTTCTTCTTTGTCAAGGCTGCCATCTTGATCTTATACCACCGAGCGTTCAAACCCAAAGCGTGGATGCGATACAGCTGCTGGGTTTTGGGCGTCATCTTTGTCGGTGCCTACTGGCAGACTAGTAAGTAGCTTCACTAATTCCGATTACATGGAATGCAGCATAGAGTAGCAGGCTGACATAGTCCCAGTTCCCCAAAGTTTCCTCTATTGCATGCCACATAACGGAAAACCCTGGGACGCCATCGTCTTGGAGAACTGCAACCATCTCAAGATCCCAGGACTTGTGCACGGCGCTATGAATGTAGCCGCTGACTTGATAATGGTCTTGCTGCCCGTCCCTATCATCGCAAAACTCCATATCTCACTCAGCAAGAAGATTGCGCTCTCCGCCGTGTTCGCAACAGGTCTTCTGGCGCTAGTTTGCAGTGTGTTAGGTGTCTACTACCGTGTTAAGATTAGCTATGGCAAGGATCCAGTCTGGTCCAATGCGCAGGCTTGGATAGTCATGTAAGTACACTGTTCAACGTTCAAGGGCAGTTCTGACGAGATACAGTCAAGCAGAAATCTACGCCTCGATATGTGTGGCTTGCGCACCATCGCTCGCCAAGCTCTGGAAACTGGACTTCAAATCGACCCGTCTCTACGCAACTCTGCAATCCCTGCTAAACTCAACAAGCAGCAGTAAGCAAGGTTTCTATCCCTTAGCTCGCGGCAACAAAGCATTACATCTATTTAGCGAGTCTGCCTCCGCATTGCAAGAGCAGTCCGCTAGGGTTAACAAAGCGGGTCAGTCTTTTAGCAGTGTGCATGCCCCAGAGGAAAATTATGAGATGCAGCCTCGCGAGGGAGATGTTGGAGTGTATCGGCAAATCACAGTTGATGTAAGGTCGCATGCATACGACGGGAGTGCGTTATGAAAAGATGGCCAATGGGGAAAGATCCGGATAAGCGGATTGTGTTTGTAGATTTTGCAGTTGCTCAAATTTCCGCGCGTACTTTCACACAATGAAATTAATATTGCCCTAACTGTAATTTTGAGATCTACTATTGCATAGACGTTTGACGTGAATGGGACTGCGGTGCACTTCTAGCTTGACATAGTTCGCAACAGACCAGCCATATTATTTCAAAGCTCCAGTCACCCGGAACAGGAATTTTAGACTACGTACAAGGCGGTTATCCGACGCGATCATAATTCTCAATCTCCGAGAGTGTCATAGACATCGACTTGGAGCCTTACAGTGCGTTGATCCTAGGAAACTGCTATGAAATTTCTAAAGAATGAGCGGATAGTGATTGAGCCCATCGGCGCGCAATCCACTTGCATATACGAGCAGAGAGACTTGGGATCCAAGCAGCACACTTCATATTGTAATAAGCTAGTAACAGTTTGACATTGCAAGTTGGAGTTTTCGATAAGTCTTTGCCCCATCACTGCACTTTTGAAAGCTTGAAGCCTCCAGGAACCGCCTTCTGAAAGATTCCCTCTGGATCATACTTTTTACTGACGTCCTTCAGCTCCCTCAAACTCTTTTCACCATATCCTGCGAATACGTCCTCTTTTTGGTACGCATAGTTCGTGAAGATGTACCTATGCAAAAGTCCCTTTTCGCTTGCGACATGCCTGAACTTCACTAGAAGATCCTCAACAGCCTTATGGACCCTTTCATCGTCGTCTGCAGAGTCCCATGTGGGATTGATAAGGATAACAAAAAGGGGTCCGTCAACAGGATCAATATCCTTTGCATTACCGCCAGCCAGCCTAGAGTTTTCGAGGAGCGCTCTGGTGAGTGGAAAGTAGCCTAGTGAGAAGGTGAACCCATCCACCACTTTGAGCGGCTCCAAAGTGGCTTGCCAAATCTCGTAGAGCTCGTTCATTATGGCGATATTTGGCTTGATGCTGAGGGTAGCATAGAACGACCTAGATAAGTCAGATATGTTTCGGGAATCGCAGCACGACGCGTCCCAACGAACTCACTCACCTGACGCCATCTGATGTGAACTTGGACAGCTCATTGCAGAAGTCTATATGAGTTGATTTTCGCAAGGAGCCGTATCCCTCAATCTGGTTTGGGAGAGAAGTGAACCGCTGTAGAGCTGGAGCGTTCTCCACGCCCTTGGTGTGGTACATACAGCAAGTCGCCACATTGTGTCCGAACGCATATCCAGCGCTGGACATAATATGCGTGTCTTCGTCGGTCTCGTTTTGAACAAAGTCAACAGTGGCCTCAATGAGTCGGCCAAACGTTTCTGGCATGTAGTACGCAATTCCGCCCCACATAGGCCCCGATGGAAATGTGTTCATCTTGAAGGAAGTCACGATACCAAAATTGTTCAAGCCACCGCGCAATGACACGAAGAGGTCTGCATTGACCTCCTTGTTCGCATGCACGATTTCACCCGAGGCGAGAACGACCTCGAAGTCGGTAATGGAGTCGCATGCGAAACCGCGCCGCGTCGAGAAAAATGACATGCCACCTGCGATGCAGTTAGATGTGTGGGTGTGGTCTCTCTTTGATGCGCGTGCATCAGGGCCTGCTCACCACCAAGAACAAGTCCACCAACACCGACCCTGCCAACCCTCCCACCAGCAGCGGTTAGGTTATGTTTCTCCAGCTCGTCGTATACTGACCCCCAAGTCTCGCCGACGCCGATAGTGGCGTGCGAATTGTCCTCAGCTATATTTACGCCCTTGAGACCCCGCAATTCAACGGTAACACCATCGGCAATGTTAGCACTACCTGCGCATATGATTAGATATAAAATTGTATATGGAAAGGAGTATTGATGTTACCTGCAAATGGCGTATGGCCAGTTCCTTTCACTGCGAGATATGTCTCTTGCTTCACCAACTTCGAATGAAGCTTCTTGACCAAGGCGCTGACCTCCTGGACAGTTGTGGGTTGAACAATGGCGGCGGGCTTGATACCGATCTCGAATTGTGTGAAATAGGCGCTGTTACTCTCTTCATAGCGTTCGGATCCGGGGAGCGCGACGTTATCAGGCAGAACTTCTTTGAGCAAGTTTTGAAGCTCCATTTTGCAGCGCACGTGTGAAGATTGGAGATTATGTTCCGTTCCGATGAGATTGGTGCTCAGTACTTTTGAATCGATAGAATTTTGTTGCGAGCATATATAGCATTGATAGCTCCTAAATGAGATACGGCAGCTCTCGCGTAGACTAAGAAAAGGCGCCGACCCCACCCCAACGCTGTGCCTCGGTGGCAGTAAACCTTGCAAACCGGTTCATTCGAAGGTTGCGTGTCTCCACCTTCTCACCTGCGAATTGTACTCCCCGACATGCAGTAGCGCCGGCGCAGTCAGCGAATCTGTACTTGTACATACGGGTTGCAGGCTTTGTCTCACATGCATGCAGCTCTGCGGTTTATTGATAATGTGTTAAGGATTAAATCAGTCAAGCGCTGGGGGGTTAATATTAGCCTAGGCGCAATTTATTCAACAAGGCAAACCCCCTCACATTGACACTTGTTGCGGCACAGCTGAGGGCTGACTCGTAGGGTCGCGACCCGACATGTCAACTCTCTGTGCTTGTACAACGCGGTCGTAGTACTAGAGTTCTCAGTTGGAATCCTTCAATCATTCGCACAGGGCCCTCGGCTACCACCCATTCGCTTGAAGTCAACATGAACTGGCGCGGCATCGCTTTATCTTCCTGGGCGCATGGCGACGATTTGAAGAGTTTGTACCACGTTTCGATGGTAGAAGCAATCTCTTCCAAACCGTACTTGATGGCCGCTCTCGCGGGCTTTGCCATGCTTCTCCTTTGGCGGCTGTACCGATTCACCATCGTACCCCTAATTTATCCGAACGATCCAAAGGAGTATCCCTATTGGATACCTATCATAGGTATGTGTTCTCTTCCATCGATATCTCATTTCAATAGCACATGAACATCGCCGTGGGGATAAATGCTTTGACCGTCACTAAGACCTTGTAGCCCACCTCCGCTCCTTCTTCAAGAATTCCAGTCAACTGCTCGACGACGCGAGAAGATACTTTAAAGATAACCGTGACGCATACGCTCTCACCGTCGCTGGCCAAACCTGGTATATTCTTACATCCCCTCGTGATGTAGCCTCGGTGTACAAAATCAACAACGGGTCGCTGTCGTACGACATCTTTGTGGAAGAGGTCATGGGAATGATTGGAGTCTCCAAAGATGGGGTGCGCAAGGCCTACCAACAGCAAGATGGAGATGGCAAGACGTACAAGCACCTCGTACTCTTGTGCAAAGAGTATCAAATCACCCAGTTGAGTCCGGGTGCGAAATTTGATAATCTCGTGAATCCAGCAATAGATTACATCTTGAAGCATACCAGCTGGAGCTCTGTGATCGATAAGCGCGACAACTCCACACTGCAGCAGGAGAAGGGCGTCACCGTGTCCCTGTATCGTTTCATATCCGAGATTTTTATCGGATTCGGCCAGGAGGTATATTTTGGAAAAACACTGAGCGAAATCGAACCACTTATGATTCCTGATTTCATGACATTTGATAAACTAGCCTGGCAGGTGTTATACCAATACCCAAGCTTCATGTGCGGCGAGATGCTAGGGGGCTAAGGCGAGGATGCAGGCGGCCTTCGAACGTTACTTCTCTATGCCAGTGGACAAACGCAGCGATGCTGCATGGATGATTCGGACTTTGGAAAATGATATGAGACGACTTGATCTGTCTCTTCCTGACATGTCCCTGTTTTACTTCCAATTGTACTGGAGGTAAGTTTATTTTCTTGTCTCATCAACTTATCTTGAATCTTCTTTTTGATTTCAAGTATTCCATCACGCTAACAGCAGCAGTATATGCGGGAACATCAAAAAAGGGCCCTTTTGGATGTTCTGTTATATGCTCTTCAACCCACCCCTGCTCTCGCTTATCCGCCAGGAGGCTGCCCCGGCCATATCTTCAGAAAGGATCGATGTCAACCATCTTCTCAATTCCTGCCCGCGTCTCAACGCTCTTTGGGACGAAACTCTACGGAAAACCGCATTTGCAGCGAGCGTCCGTTTCGTCACTGAGGACGTCACCCTGCCAAATTCTTCAATTATCCTGCGCAAAGGAAATCGCATCATGATGCCGCAGCGCCAACTGCACTATAATCCTCAAGTATTTGGTGAGAACGTTGCGGCTTTCGATGCGGAGAGGTTCTTGCGTGACCCGAATATTAAGTCCAAGGGATGCTATCGACCGTTCGGAGGTGGGGTAACCCTGTGCCCTGGAAGACATTTGGCAAAGGTGACAACTTTTACCTTCATAGCAATAATGGTTGGGAAATACAATATCAAATTGGAAGGAGGAGAAGAGCAGCAATTTCCAGTACCGACAGAGGGAAATCCAAGTATTGGACTAGTAGATGTTATGCCAGGGACTGATGTAAAGGTAGTTCTAGAGAAAATAACTGGAAAAGAAAAGAACTAGGGTAGTGTTGGTGGTTATGAGCTAAGATGGGTAGGACGGGAGTTTGTGCTGCCTTGGAGAGCGCCGGGGGTAAACCGGTGGTTTCTATATGACGATAATAATGGATTTATGGATATGGTGATTTAGGGTTTCTCTGCGGGGATGGGGTGGTATTGGGGTGTTTGTTTATTGGATTGTTATGATGGGGTTATGTTTGTGGGTGGTTGGGTATATGATGTTGGTGTGGATGCGTTAGGGCATGATTATACGTGTTTGTTGATAAACGCAAGAGAGTAAGCAGATGGTGCTAAGCTAGTTAATATCTCGCGAGATAAAAAGAAATAGGTCTAGTATAACGTAACCGGCATACGAGTCAATCAGGCATACGAGTCGATCACTCTGCCAAGACCCCACTAAAATATATTATTATTAACAGTATAACGCGATGGCTTAATAACCTTAACAGCTGCTAGAGTTAAAAGAAGCTAGAATACAGCTTACGCTTTAGGCTATTAAACAAGACACGACACTATTATAGCGACGCGCTGCAGCTATCTATAACGTCCCTTAATTAACAATTAGTAATCAACGCGCTAGAAAGACCTTTTAACGCGATTGCACGCCTAACTTAATAAAGCTTACCTTCTATAAAAAAGGAGTAATTCTCTAGGAGCTACTTAACTAGGACAAGCGAGGATTCCTACTCTAGCTTATAGATATCTAATCTATAGCTAATTCCTTACTAGCTAAACGTAACTAAGACCTAGTAGGCGAGAAGTGGGCCTTAGCGTATGTTAAGCGCTATAATAAGCTTAAAGTAGTTTCTATTTAAAAGTACAACTATAAGAAAGTAAAATGCGAGGATCTAAAGCTTATCTAGGATTAGTTCTATTGTGTAGAGAATACTAAAGCTAAGCATAGTATCCTTAATAAAGACACGTACAACTTTAATAAGTTAGGCTTTATAATAGGCATAATATTAATAGGGAGTGTTGTTACCTTATCTAAGCGTTAAGGGAGAGCAAAGCTCCTCTAGTAGGGTAACTAAGAGTAGGTTACTGTAATTTAAGGCGTTAACGCGACTAGATAGGTAATCCCGCCCTTTCTTATCTTTAGGGGTAAGCACTACCTATCTATATAGTATAAAGAGAATTAACTACCCCCTAAATAGGTAATAGGGCTCTCTAAAAACGGTTAAATAATAAATAAGCTTACCTTAGCGTAGTTAAAGCACTTTAATAAATATACTGTAAGGCGTACGGTTGGTATAGCGCGGCTACTTATTTTTAACGGCTATAAGAGCTACTACTCTTTTAAATTTAAGTAATACTATAAGGAACACAATATTATTACTTTATATATGCCCCTACACTTATCGCACCTCCTACAGCTACTTAACGTTAGTTGTTTTGCGCCTTTAAAAAAAACCTATAAGTACTAAGCTAAGTAGCTAATGCGCAACTATATTACCTATATTATAAAACTTAAGTTTTTACTGTGCTTTATTACTACTTTTTACAATTTCTTTACTAAAAGTAATATACAAAGAGGCTTTAGAGGCGCTAGGCTAGTCCTATTTAACCTAGAAGCTGTAATATTAAAGCTTAATATAAGGTTAAGAACGCTAACACTACCCCTTCTAAATAAGAAGCCCTAGGAGTCTAAAACCCTAAGCAATACCCTAGAAATTAGGTTTTAGTTAACGCTAGTGAAGGAGAGGATTTAGAGGTATATAGATAGTTTACTAACTTTAATAGTTAAGGCTTTTAAAAAGCTTACTAAAGGCGCTGCTATTATAACGCACAAGCTTGTATTAGCATAAAAGGAAGTCGCTAAGCTTTAAGCTGCTAACAAAGCCGCTACGCGTTGTAAATTATATAAAAAAAAGTGGATATAGGTAGAAGGGACGCTAATAGTTAAAAAGGGCTAGCGCTTAGTAGCTCTAAGGAAGTTTAGGGTGCGTAGTAATAAGAAGAAAGCGTTAAAGAAAGTGCGTATAGGAGAGGCTGGTCCCTCTTAAAGGCACTATAAAACCTGCGGTAAGACTAGGCACAACTTACGCACCTATTAAAAAGACGCGTAGGAGCTAGGGGGGTTATTAGGAAAGTTTTCTAGATGCCCTAATATAAGCTAGTGTTGTGATTCTTTATTAAAGGTCGTGTTTTTAGTGTAGTCTTGGTAGAGTGATTAACTCGTATGCCTAATTAACTTGTATGCCGGTTACGTTATTGATATTCTTTCTTTCTCCCTTTTTCTTTTTTCCCTCTTTTATGCTTCTCTACACTTATAAACCCTACCCTATTTAGTTAATAAGGAAACTAATAATTATAAATAAAGGGGGAAATTTATATAACGTAATTGGCATGCGAGTTAATTAGGTATACGAGTTAATCACTTCTTTTACTAATAAAAAAAGGCTGTGCGTAACTATGCATCTCCCTTATTACACTATAATAAATTATAAAATTTTAAATATAAGCTTATAAGTATACTATCTATAATATACTTAGTTTTTAGAAAATTTAAATATATAGGTTTAGAGATATTAGAAAGTGGGGGCTAAAAAAGGGAAATTTTATTAAAATCTAACATATCCCTAGAACCACCTAGTTAATATTTCTAAAAATTTAAATCTAGATTATTTATAATAATATTTATAATATATAAAAATTTTATAATTTATTATAGTATATTAAAGGAGATACATAGTTACGCATAGCCTTTTTTTATTAGTAAAAGAAGTAATTAACTTATATACCTAATTAACTCCTATGCTAATTACGTTAATAATATTTATAAAATAACCTACCTACCTTTATCTAGCTATTAATCTATTAAATCCCTCTCCTTAGCCCTATTTATAATTTACTCTAAGTTTATCTATAATATAATTAGTATATAAGTTAATTAGGTATATAAGTTAATTACTCTACTAAAACTATACTAAAATATATTATTATTAATAGTATAACGTAAT
>KZ805351.1:129782-144095 GCA_003073855.1 Periconia macrospinosa | reverse complement strand
ACTATACTAAAATATATTATTATTAATAGTATAACGTAATAGCTTAATAACCTTAATAGCTACTAGAATTAAAAGAAGCTAAAATATAGCTTATACTTTAGACTATTAAATAAGACGTAATATTATTATAGTAACGCGCTATAGCTATCTATAACGTTTCTTAATTAATAATTAGTAATTAATACGCTAAAAAAACCTTTTAACGTAATTATATGCCTAACTTAATAAAGCTTACTTTTTATAAAAAAAAGGTAATTTTTTAGGAGCTACTTAACTAGAATAAGTAAGGATTCCTATCTAGGCTTATAAATATCTAATCTATAGCTAATTCCTTACTAGCTAAACGTAACTAAAACCTAATAGGTAAAAAGTAGGTTTTAGCGTATATTAAGCGCTATAATAAGCTTAAAGTAATTTTTAGTTAAAAGTATAACTATAAAAAAGTAAAATATAAAGATCTAAAGCTTATTAAGGGTTAGTTCTATTATATAAAAAATACTAAAGCTAAGTATAGTATCCTTAATAAAAATACGTATAACTTTAATAAGTTAGGCTTTATAATAGGTATAATATTAATAGGTTTAATTATTACTTTATTTAAGCGTTAAGAAAAAGTAAAGTTTCTTTAGTAAAGTAACTAAAAGTAGGTTACTATAATTTAAAGCATTAACGTAACTAGATAAGTAATTCTATTCTTTTTTATTTTTAGAGGTAAGTACTACCTATCTATATAGTATAAAGAGAATTAACTACCTCTTAAATAAGTAATAGGGCTTTTTAAAAATAGTTAAATAATAAATAAGCTTACCTTAGTATAGTTAAAGTACTTTAATAAATATACTATAAGGCGTATAATTAGTATAGCGTAGCTACTTATTTTTAATAGCTATAAAAGCTACTACTTTTTTAAATTTAAATAATACTATAAGAAATATAATATTATTACTTTATATATACTTTTATATTTATTACACCTCCTATAGCTACTTAATATTAGTTATTTTACGCTTTTAAAGAAGGCGTATAGGCGTTAAGCTAAGTAGCTAATACGTAACTATATTACCTATATTATAAAACTTAAGTTCTTACTATACTTTATTACTACTTTTTATAATTCTTTTATTAAAAATAATATATAAAAAGGCTTTAGAAGCGCTAGGCTAGTTTTATTTAACCTAAAAGCTATAATATTAAAGCTTAATATAAAGTTAAAGATACTAATACTACTTCTTCTAAATAAAGAGCTCTAGGCATCTAAAACTTTAAATAATACTTTAGAAATTAGGTCTTAGTTAATACTAGTAAAAGAGAAAATTTAAAGGTATCTAAATAGTTTACTAACCTTAATAGTTAAGGCTTTTAAAAAGCTTACTAAAGGCGCTATTATTATAGCGTATAAGCTTATATTAATATAAAAAAAAGTTACTAAGCTTTAAGCTACTAACAAAGCTACTACGCGTTATAAATTATATAAAAAAAAGTAAATATAAGTAAAAAAAACGCTAATAGTTAAAGAGGGCTAGCGCTTAGTAGCTTTAAAAAAGTTTAAGGTATATAGTAATAGAAAAAAGGTGTTAAAAAAATACGTATAAAAGAGGCTAGTCCTTCTTAAAGACACTATAAAATCTATAGTAAGACTAGGTATAACTTACGTACCTATTAAAAAAACGCGTAGGACTTAGAAGGGTTATTAAGAAAGTTATTTAGAAGCCCTAATATAAGCTAGTATTATAATTTTTTATTAAAGGTTATATTTTTAGTATAGTCTTAATAGAGTAATTAACTTATATACCTAATTAACTTATATACTAATAACATTATATTTTATACTATAAAGTATTTAATTTAATTTTAGTAGAAAAGGATTTAAGCTAAAAAAAGTAATTTACCTATTTATCTAGTAGTTTAAGGGTTTTTAGCTTATAAATAGCTTAAATCTTTTAGTATAAATTTTAAAAATAATTTAGTATAAATTATAAAATATTAATATTAGTTACTATTAAAAGTAACGCAGCTAAAGTAGTAAAAAATATTAGGTTTATATATAGCTTTTTATATATACCTAAAAAAAATATTAACTAAGGGCAGCCTCTATATAATAAATACTAAAATATATTTTAAGTACTTTTAAATATTTAGATAAAACTTAATTCTATACTTAATTAGTTCTAATTTTTAATTATTATAGCTTTTTATAAAGTAGACTTTTAGTAGTATAATTTTCTAAAGTTTAGCTAATTTTATAAACTATTATAAAAGTACTATAAGTAAGTTCTAATTAGGTTTAATATAAGGATACTAAGGAGCTATCTCTTATATAACTAATCTATTACTACTATATATAATACTTAGGTAGTTTTAGGCGGATTATAAGACATTATATATAAGATAGAAATAGTATAAAAAAATAAAAAAAATATATAGTAGGAGTAGTCTATGTATTAGTACGAACTCGGACGCTAATTAAAAATAGGTTTGTACTAGGAATTAGCTATATAGCTATTAGTTACGCACGTAATAAGTTTAATTTAAAAGCGTTTTAAATTAGGAAAAAATAACTAAGCGTAATAAATATAGTAAAGGTTAGTTATTTTATTATATTAAATTTAGGGGAAGATACTATAATAGTACCCTTTTCTTTTAAGATATAGTTAGTTATTAGGTTAAGTTAGGTATTAGGTTATTTTTATTTAGAAACGGGTTTAGTTTAAATAGGTATTAGGCGTAGAATTAAGTTACTATAGTATTCTTTTATAGAAATTTAGCTAGCTCCTATAATAGTTTATTATAGCTAGCCTATTAGGTTAAGTATTTATATTAATATTATTATTTATTATAGTAGATCTTTTTAATACTAATAATAACGTACTCTAGTTTATTATTAATTATAATAGAATTAGGCAGAGGGTTCTACTAGCTAGGTAGGTAATTAAATTTAAGTATAGCTAGTTAGAGTAAAGATATATAAAAAATAAGGTGTATCTTTATACTATTAGGTAAGTTAAGTTAGTAAACGTAGGAAAATACTTTTTACGCTACCTTAAAGGAGCCTATATTTTTCTAGTTTAGCTTTTTTAACTATTAGTTAGTTTAGATATTTTAAGTATTAAGCTAGACTTAGTCTTCTATTACGTACGCAGAAGTAGGCGTTTAGTTATAGTTTACATATTTTTATTAAAAAGCTTATACTTAAAGTATCTTTTTATAAATATATTTAATTAAGTTTTAAATTTTATCTACTAGCTTATTAGCGTTTACTACTTATAAAGCTTTATAATAGGGTTAGGCTGTATTTAAAAGTAGTTTAAATTCTATTTATAAATATTAGCTAGACGTAGCTAAAAATAGAGAAACTTAAGTTAATTTAGATATTATGTTATTTACTTTAAACTAGGCTATAGGTAACTAGGCTACCTAGTTATCCTACTAGTAATTCGTAAACGCATAAAGTACTTATTCTATCTATACGTTTATAATTTTAGTTTAACTATCTGTTTCTAGATAAAAAGTAGTAGAAAGTTAGATATTAATTTTTAGTTACTTATAGAGTTTATTCTAAAAGGTAAATATAAATTATTTTTCTTTATTAGATACTATTATTTTAGGTAGTTTATAATAGACCTAAACGTATTAGTAGAATAATAGGGCTATTATAGGCACTATTATTAAAGTATAAAGTATTAAGTATTAGTATTTAGTTAGTCTATCTATAACTACTATAATATTTATACAGCTTTTAAACTTAAGTAGGTTAATAATAAAGTTTATAGAAATATCTCTCTAGGCTTAGTTAAGGATTAGAAGTAGTTTTAATAAACTATAGTACTTTTTATAGGAGGCTTTAGCTTTATAATAGGTGTAGTAGTAGGATATAAATTAGTAGATAGCTTTAAATATACGTAGCTAATAGTACTTACGTTAAAGAATATCTAAAGTCTTACTTCTACCTAGGTGTCTACCTACTAAAGAATTATATATAAGTTAAAGTAGTTTTATTTTTAGTTTATCTAAATTAGAAATTACTAATTAGTTTTAGTAGTAAAGTCTACTATTTTAGTCTTTATAGTTACTTAGTATAATTAGTTTTAAGTAATAAGTACTATTTTAGAGTAGTACTAGTATTAACTAAATAAACTTATTATTTAGATACTTGTTATTAATTATCTACGTAATTATTTAGTTAGTTTTATTTAGATTTAGTTCTATAAATAGTCTAGGTTATAATAAAGTTTAGTTTTAAGCTTATTAGGCTTCTTCCTGCGTAGGTACATTTTAGAATCTATAGGTTAGTATATTAGGCTTCTCTCTATTCTTACTAGATTGGTATATTATTATAAAGTTAAATTTTAATAAGTATTTAGACTAATAAGCCTATTAGTAGCTTAGTTATTTAGTTATAGCAAAGTACTAAAGGTTCTTATAGTTACTTAGGACTTAAATTAGAAACGTAGCACTTTTAAGTTTAGGTCTCTACTATTTAAAATACTATATAATAGTAAGTAGTTTTTTATTATAGATTTTATAGTTACCTTTAGTAAAACTTATATACTTAAAAAAGTAGGTAATAGGGTAAGTAATTCTATTAGAATTAGTTTAGAATAGTATACCTACTATAATATAATTAGAGGTATTAGCTTCTATAAAAATTAAAAGGTTAAGATTAAAGTATTAAAAGATTAGGGCTTTAGTAAAGGCGCGCTTTAGCTAATTAAAAAAGTATCTATAGGTAGAATTAAATTTAAATTAAACGTTTTTTTTAGTAAAGTTTACTATAAAGTTTACTAGTTTAGAGAAATTATTAATAAATTATTAGTAAAAATTTAAAAACCTAATAAAGGCACGTACGTCCTTTACGTTCTATAGGTATTTTTAGTTTATAACTACCTAGACCTTTTTAGGGTCTATTTAGATACTATTTATAAATATTACGTACCTAAGGTACGTAACTTTAGACTTATAGAACTTGTATTTATTAACGTTAAGTTATAATCCAGCTTTTTCTATTACTTTTAGTACTAGCTTTATATACTTTTTATATTTATATAAGTTATTACTATATATTAAAATATTATTAATATACGTAGTATAGAATATATCTAAATATAGGCGTAAAGCGTTATTTACGTAGTACTAAAACGTACTTAAAGCGTTTACTAATCTAAAGGGTATAACTAAATACTTAAATAAGCTATATTAAGTTTAGAACGTAGTAAGCTACTTATTACTTTTAGCTATCTAAAGCTTATTAAAGGCGGTAATAATATTAAATTTTATATAAAACTTAGCCTTACTTAACCTATTAAGGGTTTCTTATAGTAAGGAGATTAGGTATTAGTTTTTTATAGTTAAGGTATTTAGTCTATAGTAATTAACGTAGAATTAAAAGCTACCTTTTAGCTTTTTTATAAAAAGTACAGGCGAGGCAATAGGAGATAAGCTAGCTTATATAAACCCTTTCTTTAAGTTCTTATTAAGATACTTTTAAAATACTTTTAGCTTATTTAAAAATATTTTATATAGCAGTCTATAACCTAGTTATTTACTAAGTTTAAGTTTAATTTAGTAATTATATAGGTATTAGATTAGGAGCTTATTAGCTTTAAATTAAAAAAAGATATATAATAAGTTATAGTACTTAGTAGGTACCTTTATTTTTAAGTTAGTATATAATTTAGGTATAAGAGCCTTATTAATATTAGTAATTAAAATAATAAAAATTTTATAGTTAAGTTAATAAGCTAGTATTAGAAAGGGGGTAGAACTAATATAGTTAATATCTATAAGTAGTTTATTAAAAGACAGGGGTAATTTAGATTAGTTTTATAGTTTAGTTAGAGTTCCTATATTAAAGTTAGAGATAGATTAAGTTTAAATTTTATATAGGTATTTACGTAAGCAGACAGCCTAATAATAGAAAAAGTTAAACTTTAGAACTTAGTTCTAGTAATTAAATGCAACTTAGTATTAATACAGCTATAGTTAGCTAAGTATTAAATTATATTATTTAGTATTTATTACGTAGAGGTTAATCCTTTTAATATAATATTAGTATATAAGTATAATAAAAGTCTTATATAAAATAGAACCTCCTTTAAGTTATTTTCTATTAAATCTAGTTAGGTGTATTATTTAGTATAGGAAAGTTAGTTAGAAATTTAGCTTACGCGCTAGTTCTTAGTTAATATAACTAATACTATTTACTTTAAAATTAATTAAGGTATAAACTACCTTAAAAACACGTCCTTATTATAATAACATAGGTATATTTACCTAATATTTCTAATTATTATTTAAAGAAGCAGTCTAGAAGTTAGTAGAAATCTAGTATTAAATTAGTCCTAGAAAGTAACTTAATACTAGGATAAGTCTTTTTATAAACGCTTAAAGCTTTAGCTATAGCTTCTTTTTAAATATTAAAAAAAGCTTTAAAAAAATAGTGTTAATTTAGTACTATTTTAGTAGTAAGTTAAAAGTAAAATAAAATAGGTATAGATAGGTATACTACCTACTTTTACTTAGAAGAGCGGGATAAAGCAGTCTTAAAAAATATAGCTATACTTTCTATACTTAAAATAGAAGTCTTTTTTTTTATAGTTTTTACGTTCTTTAGAACTAATAAAAACGTAGAATAAATTAATTTCTATAGTATTAAGGTATTTAGTTAAAATAAAGGTAGTTTAAAAGTAGTATAGAAAGGTAATAATAAAGAGAAATTTTATATTATTATTATAAATAGCAATTAAGTTAACGTAAGTATTTAGACTCTAAAGTAGAGCCTTACTAACTATTACTTAGTTTAGTTTAAAAGATAGAGAGTTACAGAAAAAAGTAATTAAACTAATCTTATTTAGGCCTATATTAGTAGTATATTATTAGAATTTAGTAAAGTAAGCTATAAAACTTTTCTTTTTTTATTTAAAAGATATAAGTTAGCTTAAAATAGTTATTTCTTTATAAGGGTTACTGTATATAGCTTCTAAGAAAAAGATAAGTTAATCTATAGTATTAATTTCTTTATCTATTAGAGAGTTAACTAGTATAACTACGTTATAGTCTAAGTAAAAGTATATATATAAAAGATAAAAGCGTTTAGAGGGGTATTAGTTAGAGTTATTTTTAAGTTTGTATTAAAGCTTTTAGAGGAACATAGGTAGGTTTTTCTTTTTTCTATTAAAAAAAGGAAGGTTAGAAAGTTTATTAGTTTTTACTTCTACTATTTTAAAAGGTAATTAGGTTATAGGCAGAGTTATTTAGGAAAGAAATAAGCTACTCCTAGACTTTAGGGTGTTTTCTAAAACTAGAGGATCTTTAATATTAAAAGTTACCTTTTTTAAATAAGAAATAAACTATTTAACTATTGCTAGCTTAAAGCACAGGGTAGTTATTTTATTATAGTATTAAGCTTTTTATTAGGTAAAAGTTTATTATAATAATTTAATATATATTATAATACTAGCTTTAATTATAGCTAGTTTAAAAAGGATTAATTATAGTAGGTTAGATTTAGTAGCTATTTTTAGCTTAAAAGGAGTATATAACGTAATATTATAAAAGTACTATAGGTAGGTTCTAATTAGGTTTAATATAAAGATGCTAAGGAGCTATTTTTTATATAACTAATCTATTACTACTATATATAATACTTAGGTAGTTCTAAGTAGATTATAAAACGTTATATATAGGATAGAAGTAGTATAGAGAAATAAAGAAAATATATAGTAGGAGTAGTCTGTACGTTAGCATAGACTTGGACGCTAATTAGAAATAGGTTAGTACTAGAAATTAGCTATATAGCTATTAGTTACGTACGTAATAGGTTTAATTTAAAAGCGTTTTAGGTTAGGGAAGAATAACTAAGCGTAATAAATATAGTAAAGGTTAGTTATCTTATTATATTAGGTTTAGGGGAAGATACCATAACATAAACTTATTTAAAATTAGGTTTTTTTAAGTTTTATTATTTAATAAAATCTTAGTAATATATAAAGTATTAAAGTACGTATCTACTAGCCTATTTAGCTTTAACTCTTTAGAGTTAGAGCTATTAATTTCTAAATTAATATAGTAGGTAGGTATAGTTATTTTATTCTAATTATACTTAACTAAACTTTTAAGTAAATAAGTTATTTTTAAAAAGTTAAGTTTTCTAATTTTACGTTTAAATAATTATCTAAATTCTAATAATTTAAAAAGTTATTTTTTTTAATTAGAATAGTTTTAACTATTTTAGTTATAAATAAAAAAGTATTAGTAAGCTTACTATTTTTAAATAAAGCTTTACTATTAAATTTACTATTAAAGATTTTTATTTTAATAAAGTTTTAAAAGTAAGTAGAATTTTTATTTAATTATTTATTTTATTAGGTATTTTAGTAAAAGTAGAACTATATTAGATAATAAAGGTTTCCTAAGTAGGAAATAGAGGCTTACTTAGTAGTACGCTGCTTTTATTTAGCCTATACGCTAACCTTATTATATAAAAGCGCGCGTCCCTTACTATTCTACACTCTACTATATTATTTTTTTTTTTAATACCTTTTTCCTTTTAAATTAGCTACTTAGTTTTTTCTACTATGTTTTACTATCTTTTTTCTAGTAATTATACTACTTTTATACTAGCTAGGCACCTTTTAATTTACTAGCCTTAATAAGTAGATAGTAAAGTTACTACGCTCTATACCTTTTATAAAAACCTATTTATTTTTTTTTAAGGCTTAGTAAACACCTACTACTATTTAGAATCTTATTACTTTATTTTTTTTACTTAGTTTACTTATATAGCTAAAGAGTAGACCTAACTACTATTTATAAATAGCTTATAGGCGCCCTTTAGTATTTTTTTTTATTTTCTTTAAATTCTATTTCTTTAACCTAGCGTTCCTCTTAATACCTATTAATTCTAAAGATTACTAAAATATTATATTATTAAATATATAAAGTAGTAATTAAGCCCCCCTTTTAGACGCCTTAACACTATTTTAGTATAAAGCTAATTTTTAGTATAATTTAGCTATATAAGTAGTAAAGATATAAAATTACATAGTTTTAAAAGAAATAATTAGTTTTAAACTATCTAAGTATTACTAAGTATTTATAAAAGCCTATTAGTAAATTATATTAGCCTAGTATAACTAAACTATAACCTGCTACCTAGCTAATTAAATAATAATTAAAGTACCTACTTACTTAAAGTATATTAGCATATTAGGTTAAATAAATACTTTACCTAATATAGTACTTTAAATAGTATACTAGTGTTATAAACTAAAGAAGTTAAAAGCTAAAGTAGACTTATTACTACTATATAAATATACTTAAGTACTAAGCTTTTTATATTACTTTATTATTACTACTAAAAGCCTAAAATCTAAAAGTTAAATAATATTTAAGCCTAAGTTTAAGTTTTAGCGTTACTAATAAGGTAAAAAGTTTATATTAAAACTTTTCTAATTAGCTTATAGAACGTAGTTTAAATAAAAAAGTAATTTATAAATTTATATAAGCTTAGGGCAGGCTTTAAGGTAAAGAAGATATATAGTAGTAGTATAGTCTACTTTTTAAAAGCTAGTATTACAGCTTTTTAATTCTATAGTAAGTACTAGTAGTATAGTTATATACGCTTTTTTTTTAAAAAAGAATAGGCCCTATATAAAAGTTGTATTGCTACTAAAATTACGTAGCTATAAAGTTATAAGTTATATTCTAATTTAGTATTTTTTAAAAGATACGTTTTAAACCCTATACTATATATACTATAGCTTTTTAAGTATATAAAGCTATTTAAGCTAGCTTTCTAAAAGAACTAGTATACTTAAATAGAAATTTAACTTACTTAAATTACTATACTTTTATATTTTTTCTAATACTAGGCCTTCTTATAATAATAGTAGGTATAATAATATTTTTTTATATTTTTTCTTTTTAGCAGCTCTAATTTATCTTTTATAAAAGACTACTAAAACTTAAATAAAGTAAATACTTTAAAAAGATAATAGTAAAAAAGAGTATATATTCTAGTTATAATAGAATTTAGAATACTAAGCTTAAACTAAACGCTAGATAAAAGGGTAGAGAGAATTTTATATGCATGCTATTTAAGGCTAAAGTTATTAATTTAATATATTTAAGTAAGCGCCCCTAAAGTAAATAAAAATTATATATAGTCTAGCATTATATAATAACTAATATCTACGTAGTTAATAAACCTAACTACTAGCTTAGTAATAAGCGTAAAGTAAATAATAATTTTTTTATATAATAATAGCCTCTTTTCTAAAAATAAATACTAAAGTATAGTACCTAAGTAATTTATTTTAACTTTAACTTAAAAAAACCTATATAATAAAAGCTTAAGTTAGTTTACCCCTTTAAAAGTAGCCTTTTAAGTTTAATTCCTAATACTATAAAAATAATATACTTATTATTAAAAATAGTTAACTTAAATTAGAAATTAATAAAAACTAGCTAGAAGAAAATAATATAGGTATATATATAGGTACCTAACTAAAAAACCTATATAACTTAGCTTAAAAGTATTATAATAAAAAGTGTCCTATAGGTATAAAAGATACTATTATAATAAATATAATTAATAGAATAGAAGCTTAAGCTAGTAAACCTTTATATTATAAGATTACGCTAATACTATTAACTAAGCTATTAGTAATAAGTACTAAATAGCTAATATAAAAAACTATTAACTATATTTTTTTAAATACTAAAATATACTAGCTACGCTAACTATATAAAAAAATAGAAAAAGGTAAGCTTATACTATTTTAATTATTTATCTTATTTAATATTAGTAAGGTAAGTTCCTTTTATATAAAATTATAAGTAGTAGTAGTAATAGTAGTAACTATATAATACTACTAATATAAAAGTAAAAATACTTTTTACTATCTAAGTAGTATAGCCTAACGTTAAGTATAATATTAAATTAACACTTTAAGTACGCTAAACACTTAGTAAAATAATATAAGCTACCTTTTAGCTACTATAGTAAGCCTAAATACTTTAAAGCTTTATAGCCCCTTTTAGTAGTATAGTATAATAGTTATAAAACTAATACTTACTTAAGCTATATTAGTAGTAATAAAAATACGTAATATTTAGTAATAAATAAGCGTTTAATATTAGCTACGTACTTTATTTATTTATATAAACTTAAGTAAAAGTATAACTATAGTATTATAGATTAGGATATTAAATATAAAGTAAAAAAAATACTTAAAGCTTACATCTATTATAAAAAGCTATAGTATTACGTTAAATAGGTTAGTTATATAAAAAATCTAAAGTAGTATAACGCAGCTAATTTTAAGAATAGTTCTTATAAAATTAGAAATTTTTATATAGCTAACTTTATTTATCTAGGGCCTTTAATAAAGTTAAGTTATTAGGTTAAATACTAGGAATAGGGCGTAGATATAGATAACTATCTTAATAATAATAAGCCTTAAAGATTATACTTAATAGGTAGAATATAGCCTATAGTAGTATCTAGAATCGCGTCTAATAAGTTTAAAACTAGAATAGCGTATTTTTATATATTACCTATTCTAATATAAGTATTATATGCTGGCCTTTAATTAATAATAATTTATTAACCTATATACTACTACTAAACTTTTCCTATTAAATATCTATTTATAAGGCTATTACTTATTATTATATATATAAAAGTATAGGTAAACTACTTAGGTATTAGTATTTAAGAGTATACTAAATTAATAGAGGAATATATAAGTAGTATTATATACTATTTACCTAGGCCTTTTTAATTAACTACTAGTTCGTAGTCTCCTACTTAGTTAATAGTTTTAATATCTTTTTAACTAAATTTTAAAAAAAGCTATTTCTACTATAAAAGATATCTAATAAATACTACTTAAATATTTATAAGTAATATTTTATAGAGACCTAATTAATAAAATATAATAAATTTTTATATAGCTAAATAATATTTTAGGGCATAATATCTAAATAATATAATATAAAATTATACTTCTAAAAAGATAGGCTAAAGTTATTATACTTAATTTACTAATTAAACTAATATTTAAGCTTTTTAGTAGAGCTATAAAGTAAATACTTTATTATAGTGCTTTTACTTTATAATAGACTACGTAAAACACTACTACTAAAAAGGCTAGGCTTAGAATTCTAAAAACTAAAGAGATGTTTAAGAGCTTTACTAACTTTTTTAATATAAGAATTATCTATAATTTTTTTTATTATAGTGCCTTTTATATATTTTATAATAATATATCTAAAATCTCTATTTTAAAAGAAGTAGTATAGCTATAGTATACGTATTATAAATTAGTTAAGTAGCTAATAAGCGCGTTATAAGTTTATATACTTTTTAATATAAACTTTAAAGCTATATTTAATAACTAAGTTACTATATCTACTTAAAGAAATTATATTTAGAGCTATTAAAGGCGGATTAGAATAGTAAGCTATAATATCTATATTTATAAAAATTAAGTAATAGATAGAAGAAAAAATTTTATCTTTTTAAATAGACTGTAATAAAGCTATATTAAAGGTAATTATAAAAGTATTAAGGAAATAACACGGCTAAATAAAGTTTATTAGTTACTATACTAGTATATTTTAGATTTTATTTTTAGTTATTCTAAGTTCTTAATCTATATTTAGTACTACCTTATTATTCTATTTACTAACGCCTAATTAACTACGTTAATTCTTTACTACTTATAGTATATTTATCTATATAAAAGATTTTTTATATCTACTAGAGCTATAACTATACGTTTATTTAAAATTAGCTACTATACTATTTATTAATAAATTTACTTTAAACTATAGCTAAAGAAGTTTAAGCACCTATAAATAAATACTAAAAATATAGAATTAGCTATAAATAGTTTAGAGTATTCTTATTTTTAAGCCAGCCTTACTTAGCTAAATTACTAAAAATAATCTATTTATAAAAATAGTAAGTCTCTAATAATATACTTATATAGGCTAATCTAAACACTTATACCTAATAATAATAGCTAAAACTACCTTTTAATATATTATATAGATAATAGCGATAGCTATAAATAAGATTAATAATATATAATATAGTAAGTCTACTAATAGTTTTATAGTCCTAGTATTTAATAGCTAAATTAGTTAAAATATAGTTTTAACTATTAATTTTAAGGTTTCTAGTAACGTATCTAGGTTCTACTACTATATTAATATAAATAGATTAGTTATTTTTAACTAATAAGTAGATAGACTAATAATTATTACTTTATTAAGATTATAAGCCTATAGGCTCTAAGGTGTAAATAATAACTTAGATATATATTATAATTTAGTAATTACCT
This sequence comes from Periconia macrospinosa, assembly GCA_003073855.1. NCBI lineage: Eukaryota > Fungi > Ascomycota > Dothideomycetes > Pleosporales > Periconiaceae > Periconia > Periconia macrospinosa. The sequence goes on along the minus strand of KZ805351.1, from coordinate 130,746 downwards.
ATAATTAATTAAACTATAGCTACTTAAGCTAGCTTTACTTTATATCTTATTATTTTTAATACTTATACTAACTTTATTAGCACGGCTTATTAAAATAGGTAAAATATAAGAATTTTACTAGGTAACTATATATATAAGTGTGTATATAAGTATATATACTAGTTAATTAACCCTTATTTAACTCTTTATATCCTAGTTATTAGAGTACATCTTTAGTAGTAAAATTACTATTTTAAATAATATTTTAGAGATTATTTTCTCTAAAATAAAAGTACGTAATAACCTAGTAATTTATATAAAACGCTAAACTAAAAAGTTTCTTAATTCTATAAGCGCCTTAGCTAGCGTAAAATCTAAACTAATATTAGCCTAATATAGAGTAAATAATTAATTATTATATAGAAGCGTTTATATATATATATAAGTATAGTACGCCCTATATAGCTAGATAAAAAGTAAACTAAATACTTACTTAATATAACTAGCGGCCTATACTACGCTATTTTTTTAAGTCTCTTTATACTATTTTTTAAAATAGTAAAGTAGTAGTTTATTATATTTACTAGTTAAATTAAGTACCCTAGCACCCAAGCACCTATAGATACCTAATAGACTATATTTTTAGCTTTATACTTAGCTATATACTTAGCTATATACTGTAGTGTAGTAAGAGGCCGGAGAAACGTCGGACCGACGGAGAGTGGGGTGAATATAAAATAGTTAGAAGAAAGGAAGTAGGGGAGGGATCATCACTACCACGACACTCCAATGGGCAATTGGACAGAGAGAATATACGGGTTTTTGATTGATATATTATTGATTATGAAGTTCTATCTATCGATTGCGGGTTGAAACACTCACGCGCAGGCCATACCCAACATTTTTGGTGATGAGAGTGGGACCCTTCAACGGTCTATCGAAGAAAAGAATAAGTAAAACCTAAGAAGAAGAAGATGCTAACACG
>KZ805351.1:0-126422 GCA_003073855.1 Periconia macrospinosa | reverse complement strand
CCAACCTTTCCATTCCCATGTCAACGTCCCCCCGACAGTCTTGAAACCCGACAAATATAATCGAACGACCTTCTCCGAGACATGAATGACACATCACCTGCTTACAATTTGGCCTTGACCGCCAGCACTCTCTTGACAGCATCTACACCTGCTGAAGCAACGTCCTCATCTTGACTTGGCAAGCCTGTGCTACACCCCACCGCACCCAATACAGCCCCGGTCTCTTGATCAATAATCGGCACTCCCCCACCAATAGTTGAAAAGCGTCCACCATTGCTGTTGTTGATACCGTAAGCGGGTCCTCCGGGCCATACGGCTTCTTTATAGGATGAGGTCGGGATGCGGTGGCCTGCCGCTGTAAACTAAACTAAAGTTAGCCCAACGGGAAAGGAAGGAGGAAAATGGCGCATACAGCTTTGTCCATCGCTATCGAGACTGAGAAATGGCTTTGTGTCAGCTGTTGGGGTCTCAAATATATATCGTTCTCATCCTTTCACTCTCCTCCATTATGATGCTTTTCATATCCGCCTCTTGGCGCTAAAAAAAACCAACGGAGCAAAGGAGAAAAATCCAAAAGAAGATGAAATCATAATATTACTCGAAGTTATCTTGGCTCCCTCCATACGCTCAAACGCGAGCAGATGACATGCCGAATCCACCACGGCTATGTTCATCGGTACCTTGATCTCCTGGGCGCGCTTCTCCGCTGCCGCCAGCGCCGTACGGGCTCCCGCCAACGTCAGGGTTGGGACAGATTTCTTAGCCGTGGACGCCATTTTTTGTTTCTTTCCTTGAAATTGATTGGAAGGATGGGTTGTTATGGCATGGAAGGATAGTTGGAAGGGAATTGATGTTGTGAGACGTGGGTCGTTAGCGCCATCCCGATTCCGAGGTTGATCGCCGCGGAACACCGGGAATATCTTCGGCGAAACGGTTCTCAGAGCGCGTTTATTCTTACCCCATTGAACTTGTGTTATTCTCCTTCTCTCTCACACCTCGCCAAGTTAGGCGCGACGAAGCTTCTTGTAAGATGTTTTTTTTTACATGAATCGGGATGATGGACTCTGCGAGACTACATCGTTAACCTTGCCGGAGACAGACAACAGTTTTGATGGGTCGTTGTTCGACATATCGACGACAGGCGAGATTTTCAAAAAACCTAGGGTAAAGGAGGTTAATAGATTCGGAGAAGCACTCTATTACGTTGATCATCTTCATTGAAGCGGCACAACTGCTATTTTTCAGACCGCCTCTAATAATGTACCTGAACATACCTTTGCAAGGTGCATCCTTTCAAATCTCACGATAGCAACGTAATACCATCTGACACGACAGCAGCAGAGTAATGGAAAGAGGTAAAATGGCCCCCAACCGTGATAGCTCCTACTCCCAGTCTGATATTTGAGCGCATTGTATGCCGTTTATTGATTGTCCGTAATCAGCCTGGCTTCGACCATGGGGGCGTAAAAATAGAATGATGGGCCACTAAGGTAGCGTAGGAAACGATTGCAGTTGGTAGTCGCTCGGGCATTGATGTTCGAGCTTGGGATTGGCCATTTCGGTCCTTTTAGAGAATTAGGTGACGGGCGTCGATCACCCAAAAAGCGTATGCTTAGCGTACCAAGTAGATTTGAGAGTACGGGGGTTTTTGGCATCCGCCGGGGTATACAGTGATTGCGTCAGCCTTCCCAGCAGCTCCAGCGGTCCTCCGAACGCATCATGTCATACGGAGAGGACTGGCGTTGATTAGTAATTTTATCAATTGCCGCAACAGGATGCGATGTAATATCAGGTGGAGTTCAGGTTCTGTTTGCCTCTCACCCATATGATTGATTTCTCATGAGATGGTCATGGACTCAGCCTCTACTTTCAAGGTGGATTTTGCGTGCATGTGTTAGCAGAAGAGTAAGTATGCTATACGGGTTTGGTAATCTCCGCTTAGCTTGAAACAAAGCCGCGCTAATCTATTGTGAATTCCCCCATTGGCTAGCTCCCTGAAGTCATTGCAAAAGGCCAATCGCCTGTTTTCCACCTTTGGCTCCTTTTGCATAACGGAGTCCAGCACGGGGCCTCCTATTGCCTATTGTAATGTCTTACCCTGTAGCTATATAGCGTTCGAACTACTCGCGGTTTCTACTTCCATACTTACCATTCCAGTCATTCGTTTCTCCTCACCAGTCAGTCGTTACTTGAATTTACCTCATTCTTACGTGCAGGTTCATTTTTTCCCTTGTTGCTTGATAACCATACCTTCGTTTGTACAACATGCGCTTTTCGCTGCTCGCCACAGGGCTGTTGACCGCGATGGCTTATGCCGCGCCTCTGGTCGAGAGGGCCGATGGCGACAAACTCGTCTTCGCTCATTTCATGGTACAAGATTAAATGATGCATGATTCTCCAGGACAGGATTGCTAACCTTACAAGATGGGCACACAAGCAGCAAGGACTTCGTCTAAAGACTACGATTTGGACATGTCAACGGCTAAAAAAGCGGGCATCGATGCCATGGCCCTGAACATAGGTACAGCACATCATGCCCTCTTCATTTACTCGAGACTTAGCAGTTCTAACGTTGAACTATAGGCCTTGACTCATATACAGAGACGCAGCTTTCGTTCGCTTACCAGAGCGCTGCCGATAATGGTATCAAGGTTTTCATTAGCTTCGATTACAATTACTACCAAACGGGTTCCGAGGCTGCCGTCGCCAGACTCATCAAAAAATACGGTGGTCTGCCCGCTCAGCTCAAGGTTGAGAACAAAGTCTTTGTTTCGACCTTCAACGGCAACCAGGAGCCAGCAAAGACTCTGAATGCGCCTGCCCTCAAGCAAGCAGCTGGGGACATTTACCTCGTCCCTAACTTTATGCCAAAAGGATCAACGGAAGGCATTGACGGTGCTTTCAATTGGATGGTATGTCAGCACTTCTGAATTGGAAATCAAAAATTTAAATATACTAATGCAACAGTATAGGCCTGGCCAAACAATGGAGCTAACAGGGCACCCACTCCTGCTGTCAACCTAACTGTTGAGAACGGCGACACGGATTACAAAAATTGGCTGGGCTCTAAGCCTTATATGGCCCCTGTCTCCCCGTGGTTCTTTACTGATTTTGACAAATACGATAAGCACTGTCAGTTTGCATCAGAGTTTCATCGGCCTGGGTCTTGGCTAACGACTGTGTATAGGGGTTTTCCCTGGTGATCTTCTTTGGTTCAACCGCTGGAACAGCATCCTCGCTCTAGCTCCTCGCTTCGTTGAGATTATAACTTGGAATGACTATGGCGAGGCGCATAACATCGCAGATCTTCCTGCCGGCTCCACAGTAGATGGTGCGGAGTGGTCAGCAGGTATGCCGCACAGTGGGTGGCTCGAGATGGCTCTTCCATACATCACTGCATTCAAGAAGGGTGCCAAGACCCCTACTATCGATGAAGAAAAGTTGGTATACTGGTTCAGGACGTCGAAGGTTGCCGATTTCCCCAAAGCCATTGAAGGCAAGGAAAGTCTTCGTGATTCTGTTTTCGTGGTCGCTCTCCTCAAGTCTGCTGGAACTGTTTCCGTTACCACAGGCTCCACCACCAAGACTTTTGAAGCTAAGGCTGGCGCATCTGCTTTTGAAGTTCCTATGGGGTATGGAAAGCAAACCTTCAGGCTCAGCCGTAGCGGACAGGACGTCTTCAGTGCTACGGCAGCGAAGGAAATCACTACCAAGGGCACCAACCTAAATGCTTTTGTCGGTGTCGCCAAGAGGTCAGTTAAAGTTTCTTACAATTCCAGCTTTGATAAGTTCATCGTCATGTTCGCGTCATTCGTATCTGACACTGTTAGCTAACACTTTTGTTTAGCGCTGCCGGTGCTGCTGTCAAGGCGAAGGGTGCTAAGGTTATCTAAGCATTCATTCGCAATGATTCACACATATGTTACGATTCCTCCAATCCCTCATCGGTTACGACGTCTACAAACAGATTTTTAGCTGATGTTTGGGCATCGTGGTCGCTTTGGTGTCCATACGGATACCTGCGATAGAGATGCGGAATGGTGAAAGAGATATACGTGTAATCGCAGTTTACGGTCTCTGTATATTTTGACAGACTTTATATTCTTGTGTATTCATTTGAAAATAGAAAAGCGAGATGCTGGTCGCCCTTGATGATCAAGTCTTTGTGAATGCATGGCGCGCTAGAGAACATTTTAACCTTGATCCTCTGGATTCATCTATTCGGAGAAGAATATGTCCCGTCACAAGCGAGTGTTTAGGGGTTTATTCGATGTGCCATCATATCTCCCATGGTGTAGCAACATAACATAGGTGGGGTGTAGTTAGCTAAGAGTGGCGCATGGTTCCCCGCTCTTCCTTTTCCCGGTAACTACCTGCGTGCACTGCTCTATGATGCCCCGCGTCGTTGCTCACGACATTCCACTTACTTCGCTCCATACACAATGCGAATACTTATTACTGGTGCTGGAGGCTTCGTGGGCCAAATTCTTGCGAAAAAGTTGGCCGAAAATCCAACTATCGAACTCATTCTCGCCGACGTTCACAAACCCCCGAACCCAACACCATCCAACAAGGTTGAATGTATAAGTGCCGACCTGACGGATTCTAAATCACGCCGTGATCTTCTTGATAAATCTCCACACGTGGTGTACATTCTCCATGGCATCATGTCCTCTGGTGCGGAAGCAAATCTCGAGCTTGGGCTACAAGTCAATTTCGATAGTGTCCGGGCCCTGATTGATATCATCCGCCAAACGAGCCGGGAAATCAAGGTCATCTTTACCTCTTCCTGCGCAGTTTTTGGTAGAGCTGCGGTCAAGGACGTCGCAACCGAAATAGATATTGTTCCGATGCCAGAGAGTTCATACGGTACACAGAAACTCATGATAGAGTATCTAATAAATGATTACTCGCGGAGGGGATTGATTGATGGCCGCGTCGTGCGCCTACCTACGGTCTTCGTACGTGCTGGGTCTCCAACTGCCGCCGCTTCTTCATTTGTTTCAGGCATCGTGCGAGAACCATTACATGGACAGGCCAGTGAGCTTCCCGTAGATCCAGGAATCGGTATATGGCTTGTTTCCCCACGCACACTGGCTCACAATCTCATCCATACTATGAACATTCCTGCAGAAGACTTCGGCCATTTCCGAACCGTTCTGCTGCCAGGGTACACTGCAAGTATGTAACCATCAGTTGTTCTTTCCTACACAAACTATCGTGATTCTGCAGAACCATCAAAACGGAATGAATACAACTTTGCTAACTATACACTTAGCAAGCGGAGAGATTCTCGATGCCCTAGAGAAAGTTGCAGGAAAAGAGACACGGGCGCTGGTTACTGAGAGGAGGGATGAAGTAATCGAAAGAATCGTACTCAGTTGGCCAGCAAAGTACGACACCTCAAGGGCTAGATCTCTAGGATATGCGGAAGACGTGGGTTTAGAACAAACAATCCTGGATTTCATAGGCTCCATTGGAAAGTAATGTATGGTTGGGCACATCTCTCGTAACGAAAGACAATTGTTTTAAATCCATCAGCTTTTGAACAGTGACAATTGGCATCACGCTCTGAATCACGAAAAAGCGAGAGAAGTAGCTGTTGCTTGATTTCTTCGGCACGGAATTTTTGATAGCACAGAAAGCGTTGCAGTTTCGGATGTGTCATGAAGGTGCTGAGAAGCTGGTAATCCACTCGAAATATATCAACATGCAAACCCGCACTTTGCTAAATGTCCGCTTCTACTATGTCTCAATGCATGCCTTTCAGGCCGAACGTGAATTCTCCACAGTTATTCTCAACCTCTCCGCTTCCTGCTTATACACGACCCAATGCTCCATCACGACATCCCACTCCTCAGGAAATAAATTCCTGTCCTGGTCGCGAATTCCCATCAGGTCGATTCGCGGGAGCCTTCCACTCCTCCCAAGAAGCTCTACGATGCAATCTCTCAGAAACAACGGTATGCGCGACTTCCCAAGTCGTGCCCACCTCCACATCCTGTCACCTTCGACCCCAAACCACGTAAGTTGTTCAAAACGACTGGATTTTAAAGCCATACACCATGTCGCTGGCGCAGAGTTCCAGAGTACCAACCCCATGGTCTTATGATAGCCGAATGCCGTGCCGCGCGACGGCCATTCCCCTGCCTTGGCGTCATCCACATAATTATCTGGAAATAACACACAAATCCCAATGCGCCTGACACGCGTACAATTTGCCCTTCCAACTCTTGCCTCGAATGCTCTCATCGCGTCCGGCTTCTGGAATCTAAACGTATTGCTTCCATACAACGACTCAACAGCCTCAGCGTGGACCTGTTTATTGACGTATAGAAGACCTGGCGTCGGCGGCTTATGAATGTTTGTAAGTAAATCCTGGCATGGACGCGTGAGGGCCTGCGGTGATTCCACCTCGATATAAGCAGGGGCGCAGAGCGCGTAGACGTATATTTCGTCGCGCAATTCCCGGGGGAGACGGAGGAAGGGGAAGGGTGGGGCTGAATGAGGCGTGACTTCCTGGAGAAGTGTGTTGTAGCGGCGGGCTGTGGCGTATAGGAGGGCGGTCAGTAGGCCTTCGCGGTGGGGTAAAGGGGGTTGCCAGGCTGCAGGCTGAAAAGATCTGTCGAGAAGATTTGATATATTGATCATAATCGTATTGTAACAACAAAAATGTTTATCTTCTTTTCTTAGTGTTGCTGACAGTTAAAGTAGTAGGAGAATGTGAAGTGCGATCACCGTTAACAAGTAGTAATGTCTAGAAGCTTAGCCACTATGCACTGCCACTCTCCAGCTCGTTCATCGAGAGCCTCAAAGCCTTTACTCCTCGTCGCTTGGTTACTTGACTTATTATGGGGTTCAATAATCAAACGGCCACCTTAGTTACTTAATCTACTAATAAGTGTAGGTGGATTTTATTCTTGCCCGAAGTATTTTGCTTTTATATACTAGTAATCCAGTAGATTAAATACCATTGATTAGAATAAACATTCTAACAGGCTATCGGGAGAATTAGTCCTATGTCCTTAGTTATGTTAGTAAAATATTCCTTACGTATCACTAGATTGGGCAATAAGGACCATCCAGCTGTGTTTTTCCTTAAGGAGGGGTGGTCCCCTAACTATTGAAAGGCACCAATACGAGGCCACACGTCTTACTACTAGGCTATTCGTCCTTTACTACGACTGCCGCCACCTCAATCTTCCCTAACTACCAGCCCTTGCCAAATAATTTCTCCATCTACTATCTGTAGTGAGGCACTATGTCTTCGCTTCGACGAACGTCGACTATGTTGCCTCCGGCGCAATCATCTGAGACGAGCAATCCTGTGTCACGCGTTGACCAGGGATAAGTATACCACATCAATACCAGGCCCTGCATCCCGAGACTCCGCAAGATGTGCCCCGGACGAAAATGCCTTTCACCAGCGCGTATCGCCCCACTAGCCTTGTGGGCTACGGAGCTCAGCCCGGTCGTAATGGTGACACTCCTCCCTTCAATGCATAGGAAAAATATCTAAGGAGGATGTTCAAGGGGGAGTGGGAATTGGCCAGTATTCTGTTGCTGTTCTAGCGCTGGCGTTACCAGTCTATGTACTCGAGCTTACGTCACTTTGTACCAATGAAAGCCGTACAATATCCTCGAGTCCCTTTTCCACTCTCCCAATTCATTAAATTCGGTAACGTATTTCCTCTGGAGCGATGCTATTGCATTTCCCACTGTGTCTGGTTTCTGCATACGCATCATGCTCCCTTTTCGGATATCAATCCTTCTCATAGGATATTGCGACGGCCTAAATTTTCTTAAATCGAAACGTTCATTTCCTTCACTCGGAAGCCTCTCAAATCATTCCATTGTCAGAGATACGTCTTTCACGTAAATGGCAGGCGGGTTCTTTTCCTCTTCCCCGCCTTTTCATGTGTCAAATGGATCCCTCTACTGCTTATAGGTAAGAGGCTATTAGAAAGTGTCAAAAGGATTAAACTGAATCTGAATAGAATTGGTAGATGCAGCTCGAGAGGTGACGAGAGCTCCGTCACGATTGGCGAAAGATTTCCATGCGAAGAGACTGTGGTCATCCGAGACCCTCCGAACTCCCTCCTAGAGTCTAATTTAAGAAGTTTCTCTTTGTTTTTCCCATCGCAGCCCATGTCATTTTTAGGCGATGCTTAAAGTTGTCCTCTCCTAAGGGGATACCAATACGTATACAGGCGTAGTCGGATGCCTCTTATTATATGAGTTCCTTCAAGTTAGTCCGTAGCGTTTTCTATTTTTATTTAAAATACAAGAGTTAATTAAGTAATAGCTATTAAGAGATTAATCTGTAAACTACCTACTACTTTGAAATGAAAATTGAATGCTAGTAAGTTATTAAATTTACGGCAGTTAGTAATATATTAATATATAGAAGTAGAAACTCCTAAATAAAGGGGTTATACAACTTAATATTAGTCTAAAATAAATACAGATGTTTACAATATTTATTAACACGCTCCTAATACCCCCCTCTCTCTTCTATTAGCGTCGATTCTGACATGATCCATATCCGGTTTTCGTCCGGCCGCTCCAGACATGCGCTATACACTTCGAAATTGGAATTTAGAGATCAAGCGCCGTTTGTATAAGTATCTTCAAAGCGGGCCGGTTAACACGATAAGATTTTATTCAAGCTTCAAGCCTCGTCAAGATGGTCTCGCTAAACGAGGTCGTTGCCTCCAACAATCAGATCGCAACTTCCCTCCCGCCTCATCTTGTCGTCGTGTTCGCAGGTGCTACCACCGGTATCGGATACTACACGATAAAAAAGTTTGTCCAGTATGCCATCGAACCTCGTATCTATTTCATGGCGCGATCTCCAGACTCCGCTCGCCGAGTCATCGGAGAGTGCCAGGCAATCAACCCCAAAGCAGAGATGCACTTGATCAAAGTTGATCTAAGCTCCGTCAAAGAGACAGACAAGGCATGCGACGAGATTAAGTCTCGCGAGAAAACGATTAATATTCTCATCAACTCGGCCGGAGAGCTGATCCTAGACTGGAAACGTAAGTGTCCTTTTCCTCGCGCCGCAGCACGGACTAACGTTCTTTGAAGTGACAGACGAAGGCCTCAACAACTTCCTGACAACTATATACTACACTCGCATTCGGGTCGCGCAGAATCTGTTGCCGTTGTTGGAAGAAGCTGCAAAAACCTCGCCCATCGCACGCTTTCTCAATGTTGCAGGCGGCACCAAAGAGGGCGAAATCGATGTCAACGATCTACCTTCTCTCAAAATTCCAATGAGTCGCATTCGAGGGCATCTAACGAGCATGACGACTTTTGCCATGGAAAGTCTTGCCGACCAGGCGCCGACGGTGAGTTTCGTACACGACTTCCCTGGATCAGTTCCCTCGCCACTTGGTCATGAAACTCCTGGGGTTCTAGGGTATGTGTACAGGCTGTATACGTGGATTTTGAAAGTGCCGCTCCATAGATGGATCTGCGTGCCTATCGATGAGAGCGGGGAGCGACACGTGTATCTGGCTACCAGTGCAAGGTATCCTCCAAAAAAAGGCAAATCTGAAGGAGTAAACATGAGGAGCCAGTTGCCCACTCTCCAGGGTGTCGATGGTCAAGAGAACAGCGGGATGTATTGCGTAGACTGGGACTGCGAAGGACCTACGCAACGCGTCATTGACGTGCTCGAAAGACAGCGGAAGAAAGGAGTGAAAGAGGCTGTATGGGACAATCTGCAGGGGGAGTTTAAACGGATAACAGCATCATAGTTCCTATATGCCCATTGACCTTGTATATTGTATATGAATATAGAATGTTTAAAGCTCTAAAAAAGTAATACTAAGCTACAGCTTTATTCAAAGAGCCCTAACTCTGACGCTTATAGCTACCCCGCTATTATTATCAGCAGTAGGACCTTATCCGGTAAAGTATATTTTGGCCCTAAAGTGTGTGCCTGCAGGCTGCAGCCAGCTGACATTATTTATAGGCCTGCGAATAGTTTGCAAACTGTGCGAAGCCTTCTTCCTTATTCTCCTCTAGTTTAGCAGCTATGACCAGTGACGGCAGTTTTTTTAAGAGCCAGCTGAGCAGTATCTCTGCGAAAACAGTGTCGCTCGGAGCGAAGCAGTATTTCCGAAGTCGAAACGAGCAAAAGGTCTGTGCGTGCGGGTTATTCGTTACCTACATGTACTCCGGCCTAAGCTGATAGATCCATCGCAGATCAAATTTCAAGAGGAATATCGTTACGCCCCTTTGAGCGGACCCAGATCAATCAGATTAGTGCGCATCCACCATGGCGCTGATACAGACGTTGTCACATGCGACGTGTTCGAAGTTAGCCTAGACAACCAGCCAGTCTTCGAGGCCCTTTCTTATACATGGGATCTGGATCCTGAGTGGAGTTGGACCAAGCTAGAAATAGTGGAAGATAAAAAGAAGGAGGAGCGGCCGATACTTTGCAATGGGAAAACAATGCACATTTCAATGAATTTGTAAGAACTTGTACCACGCAAGCTTTCTATTATGTGAGGGTGTATTGGCTGATTTCATAAAATAGGTACCACGCGTTGACGGAGTTCCGTCGAAGAAGGTGGACGCTTCCCATTTGGGCCGATCAAATTTGCATCAACCAGAACGACCGAGAAGAGAAGATTTCCCAGATTGCCATAATGGTTGATATCTACCGTTCGGCGGCTTGTGTCAACGTATGGTTGGGTAAGGTGACGAACGTGATGAGTTCAGCGGTGGACTTCATGGAGAGTCTGCCGGAGGAATTGGCAAAGCCTGTGCAACGTTCACAGACTTCAGAGTCGACAGGAAGCATGTCTGCTGTGACACGCGCTTTTGGTAACATCTCGTTGGTAGCCGGCTCACTGGGCGATCACTACCACTGGCTGCAGGTAATTTTTGTCCTAGGCCGCCAATGGTTTGCCAGGGCATGGACATTGCAAGAGTTTCTCGTCGCCTCAAAATCCCGTTTCATTATGGGGAACAAGGATATATCCAGCAATGCCTTTATCAAAGCGGCTTTGGGAGCAATTCAGTTTTACATGATGGATCCACTGGCAACGCAAGTTGGCTTGAATACAACTTTCCTGGCTGTGCGCAAACGTATGGAAGGACGCGCCACCCTCTTCAAAGAAAGAGAGAAGTACCAAAACGGCAAACGATATTCAGCAGAAGAGTACATGAGCGTTATAAGGGCCAGACGGGCCACTGAGTTGAAGGATAAAGTCATTGCGGGATCGGCACTTCTGGACGACCGCGTCTCGTTTAAAGTGGATTACAAAGCTACCACCCTTGAGATATACATCTCTTATGCTAAAGAGTCGTTATGGCCTGAAGTAGGGCTGTTTGCGTTGTCTCTCGTTGGCGGCACCGCCCGTAGTGTGGAGGGGCTTCCGACATGGGTGCCGGATCTTGGAATGGATCTACGACCGGAGCCCTTAAGATATTGTGGTGCTCCGACGTTCTCAATAACGCCAGAAGGGAGCAGGAACTCGGGATATACTATTGAAGGTAATTCTTTGCATCTGTCTATCACAATCTTCGATGTTGTCAAGGATGTTGGCGAGTCTATTTGGAGCTGGACGAAGTTCAGCGAAGCGTCTTACAACAACGACAGCAAGTTGTTCAAAATGCGAACATCTGGAACAGCTCAGTCTGAAAGATTTGGCCTCATGTTCGAGATACTTAACCGACTAGGCATTTTCTATGCTCCAACCGGAGAACGCACCATAGATGCCTTCTGGCAGACGTTGATTGCAGGAATCAACCTTAGAGACAAGGCAGACATCTCTGTTTGGAGGGATCGATTCTATCAATTTTTCGCCTTCACCCTCGTTATAATTCGAGCTTGGTTCAACGAGGAGAAGAAAGATATCTCCAACAAATTCATTCCCAAGGCTTCAAAAAACAAATGGATGGTTCCACTTATAGCAGATTGGCCAAACCTTGAACAACGCGTCTCATCCTTTCTGGATTTCCACGATCAACATCTTGACGAAGGAGATGATTCCAACATCACGATCAGGAAAGAAATTTCTCGCATCGCAAAACGTCTCTTGGGCACAGAAACAATTGATGATGTGGGTACGTGGCAATCTACCATGACAGACTTGTTGTCCGCCGTACGAGGTCAAGAGTTTTACGGACCAATCACTGTTTTTGGGCAGCATTTTGAGGTTGCGTATGAAGGCAAACGAATCTTTACTACTGAGCGAGGGTACATGGGAACAGGGGCTGAAGATACGAGACCAGGTGACTGCGTTGTTCTTGTTGATGGTGCAGACGTACCGTTCATTCTTCGGCCTATCACAGATCGCAAGGGAGCCTATACCCTTGTGAGCGAAGCTTACATTCATGGGGTCATGGAAAAGGGAGGTGAGCTACTAGCGGAAGCCAAATTTGAGCCAATCATCATAGTGTGATTGGTCTTGCTATGTTTGCGGCAGTTTGATATAACAACTACATCTTTTCTCTCTTCCTATATATGACCTAGTATTCCCCATTCGAAATCATAGAATAGAAGATGTCTTCTTATTTACTGAGGTTCAACTATCAGCTCTCACTCAGTACAGTTCTCCCTTTTTTTTTTTCTTCAGGCTAAGCAGAGACACTTCTAACTGTACACATAGTCAAAAACTCCCCTATCTCAGTCAACAATTCCCCTATTTACTTCCAAGAATCTATCTTCTTCAAGTTTCCGTCTTTATAGGCGCTTCTGCTTGATGTTCGCTCATTGTATCGTCCTCATCTTCTGGCCTTCCCTCTATTTTAGCATTCTTTCCCCCTCGGCCCGCCAAATCCTTGTACATGCTCACAAACGTGTGCCTGAGGGTTTCTCGACCCTCCCAGAGAGGATAAACGCCAACTGCAAACGTGGAGCACATCAGCCAAATAATGCCGACAACAACCCATCCTGAGAAAAACCTGAGAGAGAAAACATAGCCGGTCCCGTACAACGGCATAGGCCATAATATGAGCAGTACCAAGGTCATGATGGCAGTGGTCAACTTGGAGATCTTGGAAGCGCGGTTCAATTTTGCTTGTTCTGCCTCTGAATCGGTGGGCAGGGATATAGCATGGCGATTGACAGCAGCTTCCGTGTCACCATTATCCTCTCCAGCTGATTCAGAGTCGAGGACGATACGGATCATTTTCATGGATTGCCAGTCGTAGTGATCTGATTTGAGTTAATAGCGCACAGGAGTGGATGAGGACCACAACATACCTGCGCCAAATGCAAAAGTAAAGATGGGAATGAAGATGGCGGGAGATAGCAAAGCAGTGACGTTGCCAGCTAGCATGGGGTAATTTGCCCCCGATGTTGTGACATTGATTGCACCGTCATTCAACTTGGAGGTAGTTACCAGCCACGCCACAAGGCTACAGATCAGACCGAGTATAGGACTTAGAGTTGCAGCCCACCAATTCTGCCCACTCCACATCAGAGTTAGAGTTGCAGGCAATACAGCAGATGAAATAATGACCCCCATAAGCAGATACAGATATCCCATGCTGATGCCCGCATAGTAGAGTCCTGTAGAGAACCCGGCCATAGCAAGCCCAAAGGCAGCAACACATACGTGGGAAATGTATATAAGACTTCTGTCCCCAGCTTTAGTGTTGATATACGTGCTGTACACATCGTACGTAAATATCGATGAAACAGCAATAAGCTGGGCGGAGAAGGCACTGGTTACGGCCATAAAAACAATGAGAAGTGTCGCGACCGCGCCGCCAGAGCCGAGGATTGCTGTAGCTGCATAGGGGAGGACGAGTCCAGCACTAACGCTTGCCTCATCCATAGGGTCAGGGTAGGTTGGGAAAGCGGGATTACTTTGTAATGCAAGAGCAGCTAACCCCATTGTCGTCGCGCAAAGCCACTGCACTGAAGTCAGGAGGTGTGCTTCAAAATTTCATCAATACATACAGGAATCGCAAACCAGCTAAGTCCACCCATGATGTAGCCCGGCAGGGCATGTACTGGGGAAGCAGCAATGGCTTTATTGTAGTCTAAGACTTTTAGTATAATGGCCAGTGCTTGTTGAACGCTAACTTACATCCATTATCGCAAAAAACTGTCCCAAAGTTTCCAATGATATTGATGATGAAGAATATTGCGCCCTCTTTTGATTTCATGGTCAAGTAACTTCCCTCAGCATTGCCCTCGACAGGATTGGACAGAGCTGCCTCATGAAGAAGGTCATAGACCGCTTTGGGCGACCCTAGTTTCTCACCTGTCGCATAGGTTGTAAACGCAAATACAAGGATGATTAGCAATAGAATCACTGTATGTACGTAATCAGTCAAGAAGGTGGCTTTGATTCCTCCAAACATAGTGTATATAACAACACCCAATGGCAGCAGGAAGCAGGCTGCAGCGGTGGGAACACCAGTGAGCGCAGAAACAACAGCAGAGCCGCCAGTCAGAAGCATGGATGTGACCAGAATATTGGTGAAGAGGCCGAAGGCGATGAAAACAAAGTGTGTGGTCGACCCATAACGCGCGCGGACAGCCTCGAGAAAGGTCTGGGGAAGCCATCAGATCAAGATGATTTTGCATGGTGATTGCAGACGTACATGGGCGTTTGGAGCACGACGCTTCAGCTCGATAGCGACAGTCGCAAAAAGCAGGATCTGAACCGTCGCACCCGCGGCGTACCACAGAGGGCCGGAGACCCCGTATCGGAATGCCACGGAGCAGCTTTGCAACAACGTCGCCGCCCAAGTCCAAGAAGAAACAACAGCAGAAGCGACAAGGCCAGACTTCACGCTTCTTCCGGCAGTAGAAAACATCTCTGAATTTTGCACTTCTCGGTTATAACGCTTCAGAATCCATGTTGTGAGAACCTGTTGGACAGTCAGCCATATCAAACCATGCCTGAATACGCAGAAGTTACCATTCCGATTGCGAATAGGAACCCGATGCCTAAAATAATGCCGTATCCCCATCCTTGATTCAAAGGTGTGTGGACGGGGCCGGTAGGCGTCTGGATGCCAGCTCTAACAAAAAGTTCAATCATCTTGAATCGCCAATCGATGCGCAATGGAAGAGTTTCACGAGCATTTAGGTATGTATTTATCTGGGTTATTTTTTTGCATCAGTGATCATCCACTCCCTCATTCGCATCGCTAGGCCATCTATTATTGGCCAAAGATAAACATTTTTTCGAGGGCGCAAATGCCATTCCCATTGTGAGGAGCTATCTCCTCGGCGCGGCGACATTGGCGTGGAGCAAAAGCCTTGGAAGCTTGTGATGTGGATCTTTGAAGCCGCCGGGCTGCGTACGAGCTGATAAGAACCGATCAACGGCACTGAGGGGGTACACAAATCATGACATCTATTTGTGAAATAAAGAATCAACACAGTGCAATATCGATTGGTCTTTCAATTACTTTTTGTTACTCTAACAATCCAATTTTGATTCATAAGTGGAGATTGTTACTCAGGATGCGCGGCTGCATGTTGGGATGTTCAACATGTGCTTGGGGTAGCAACTCGTAGAACTTGGAAAGCAAGATTTTCCCGTCTGTATTGATGAATTCGAGTAATTTTTTAGTTGAACCGTTCTTGTGAATTATCATTGCAAAAATTAGCCAAGCATCTCTTATCAACTGAACTTGGCAACAAGTAACAGATAGAAATTAGAAGCGAATGCTCTGAGGAATCGCGGGAGAGTTGCTCGGCGTGGCTAGCTATGCCACAGTACACCCTGGCAACCCGTCCGTGACACGGAAGTGCCGGTTTTCCTGCACCCGTACACCAATTCCGCGAAAATCGTGGTTCAAGTAGGCCAAGCAAGGCCCCAACCCCAACTTCTTTAGCCGAACTCGCTGCTCCCCCACCCCAAGACGGGCGATGAAGTACAAGACTTTTAGGAGCAGCTGAACTTAAGCGACTCGCACTCTTACGTTATTGAAGCCACAAAACTCTAATGCAGTTGTCACGATTAGTTGTGAGCATTGGAAACGACAGAGCGCCTACATACTTCGCTGTGGTATTGGTATCATTCCCACTTCAATATTGCCTTGGGGAGACCTGTGCAGTCTGTGAAGAACAGTAACATTTTGATAGAAATTGTTTCCTGAGCTATTCACGAAATCATGCACCTGTTTGGGCGCACGGCTTGATCCATCTCATCTATGACCCATTGACCTCAATTCGCCGCATTCACCCCATTGTGCTTGGCATCCCCAACTTACTCTACAGTAGTCTGTCTGGCTTCCACACCATCCGTAGCTACTACAGCACCGGCCTGGAAAGAGAGGGAAAAAGTCAGTCAAATTCAAGCGAAGATGTTGCGATAAGGTATCGAAGTCTTTGGACAACACAGGGCATGGTGTCTCAAAGAGCTTCAAAGGTAACCAGAATACGTACCATAAGAGCTTCCAGTACTTTCAATCACATTAGCTATTCGTAGCATCACCGTGGGTTTGAGCGATACTCACCAGGTCTTTCCATTCGCACCGCACTGTCCATCCGTGCTAACATTAGTGGGGATCGGTGCTTGTGTAGAGCTTGTCGTTGGTGAAGGGGTGCTTGAAGTTGGTGAAGGGGTGCTTGAAGTTGGTGAAGGGGTGCTTGAAGTTGGTGAAGGAGTACTTGAAGTAGTCGTAGGCGGAATAGTAGTGCTCGAAGACGAAGACAAAGACGAAGACGAAGACGAAGTTGTAGTAGCTGACGATGAAGTCGTGGTAGAGGATATAGGCGGCGCGTCACCACAAGTACCGAAAGCCAAACGGCAACCAGTCCCACAGTAGTCGATAGAGTTACCACAAAAATAGAACTCTGAGCAGCAATTGCCGAACCCGGAGCCAGAACAGGTGGTCGAATTTCCACACTGGCCGTTCGTTGATACGATCAAGGTACCCGTGGGGGCTGGCGGCCGAGTGGACGTGGACGTGGACGTGGATGTGGATGAGCTAGAGGTGGAAGATGTTGATGATGTCGACGTTGAAGTTGAAGTTGGCGTTGAAGTTGGCGTGGATGTAGTTGTAGATGTAGTTGTAGATGTGGAAGTAGACGTGGACGTTTCAGCTGGGGGATCTCCGCATCTGCCATACTCCGGTTGACTAAGAATCAAAGCAAAGTCAACGTGATATTCTGCACTTATGGGCCTTGCTTACCATCCGACTATCGCTGCGCAGTGCTCAAAAGAAGTCCCACAATACCCGTACGCACTGCAGCATTGATTGTTCGAGCATCTCGTACCACTGAAGCTGGCGCCGCATCGTCCTTCTTCCTGACGTGTAGCAAGGGTTGTGAGATTGCCGTCGCGTCTTTCAATTGATCCAGAACCTCCATATAGTACATCAGAAGACAAGAAAGGTCTACCATTTTGTTGGCTTACACTAGAAACCTTTCTAGATATTGATGCGGAAGCTCCGGAGAGATTCAATGCTCCAGCGAGACTCAAATATATCAGACGCATGGCTGTGCAGTGAGGAATCGAAAGTATAGTTACCAGGAAACGATGAATTAGAGGTACCGCGTAGTATTTATAGAAAAGACATTGTCGCCTTTCAAACTCATCGCTTAGAACAAGACAATAATCAATGTTTTTAAGAATGGCACTAGAGCACAACAAGAACGCAAACACGCGTCTGAATATGAAGAAGTGAGCAGGGAGGCTCTGGTATAGCACGAATCATGCCACCTTGCATATTTCCTAGCCCTCTAATATTGCTTTCCAAGCCGGAAACACGCTCTTACGCCGCAAGATTTTACTCACTGAGAAAGGCGAGGAGCTCAGGCGGTCATATCAGTACCCGGCATACAACAATAGCATGTGGGGCCCATGGAATATTGAGTGCTTCCACGTGGTCATCCCCTGTAATTTGATTTTCCCTGGTCACATTTTGATTGTCCTCTCTATGGGAACTTCAGAGAGATTTACATTCCCCTTGATAAGGGTGGTTGTATCTTGGATAGTCAGGTGGGGCCGGTCGTTTGGTTATATAGCATGTGTTTAGACATATCAACTCAATATACAAGTTGGAGCAAAGAGTAAAGGCTAAATTGAAATCGCCAAGGTCACCAAATGAAGTACCTGCCTACGCCGAACGCAGAACGCAGCTGGTCGCACAACTGAACATTGTTCAAGATGTACTTTGAAAATAAATGGCAGACGTTAAGGCTCTGCATGGCCAAAGAGGATATCATCCCACCGAATATGCATTCCTTGACTTAGCGCGTTAGGAGAGGTAACAAAAAAAGAAAGAGAGGGAGAAAGATAGATGGAGCGTAAATATCTATTGGCAAGCAAGAGAATCGAAATATTGAATCTAATGATGAACCATGCACGCTACGGCATGTCGTGTGCTCCAAGTCCTGTACCGCAAGAGGATCAAAGTATTCTAGTGGAACGGTAAATAATTCCAATTCCAAACCTTTATTTACTACACAAAACAAAGTATTAGTATCTTCACTTCCCCGTGCAACCCCGCCTCCTACTTACACAAGACCCATTCGCACAGCAAGGAGGGCTCGCTGCATCGCAACCGCTCTCACCGCAATTCTGAAGGACCCAAAAAAAGATTAATATAATCATTTTAGACCGATCCGAGAATACGTACGCATCTGCATGATCCATTGGCACAGCACGCAGGTCCACTGCAAGAGCTCTCGCCACAATTGCATCCAAAAGATTGCCGCATGATGAGGACCGTGCGTGGGTCCAAAGACATCGCGGCGCCGGGAGTTACATCGATGGGGTTTGCTGCTACAACGGCTACGAGAAGAGTTGAGAGGAGTGTTGTGGAGAAACGCATGGTGGTTATTGGATGGGGCGGTTGGAGGTCTTGTGAGAGATGATTAGGCTGGGAACGTATTCAGATAGCACTTGAGGTGATAAGTGTAGTGAGTGATTCTTAGGATCCAAGAATGATGGGGCGGAGATACACACGACTTTTATATGTTTTTTTTTGAACTCTGTGTCCTCGGCCATACACTGTATTTCTTGTTCAAGTATACTGATCGTTTCGCTGCCTCTTAGCTCGACTGTATTGCATTTCCCGTAACCTCAAACAATCAATTTGCAGATCGCAGCTGGATATAGCTAGACGTCACGGCTTCTCTCATAGCTAACTACACAGTAGATATGGATGATCCAATAGAAGACCGATTTCGGTCAATATAGCCTGGCTTCCTTCTATGCCGCGTCGGATTCCTTCGTCAGATTACTGCAAACAGTGTTGTATTCGTAGACTATTATTGATGTGTGTACTTCTAGAAGAGTGTGTACCTGCATGGGTAGGTATGCTCTGATCGCACAAAATCTACATGGGCAAAAAGGAGCAGCTTTTAGCGAACGAAACGCGCGCATAATTCCTGTACACGGTCAAGATAATCCGACTCGAAGGATTATTCGCCAATGCAGTGTTTGAGGAAGTGTTTCGCCATAATAAGCAATCAATCTGTTCAGCCCAGAGCCAGGCCACGCTAAATCCTCGTAAGGTTTAGTGAGTGTTCGGCTCCGAAGACTGCAAAAGCAAACTGCCGATCTCCCTCGGAACATGCATGGCGTAAACGTCACAACGTCAATAACTACCACCTGTGTCCCTACTCCCTTCTCCTGTCACATCGTTAGCGCGCCGGGGAACTACAAAATTTGGTGAACTAATTGTACCTAGTAGATTGATGCAATTGCGTTCAAAGGGATTGGAATTGTATACCCAATTGATGTCTTGTGCTGTTCCCTTTCTGGACGAAACCAAGATCAAGCTCCTTATCGAGTTTGCTTCCACATGATGCTCTCGTCGCGGACAGCTTTCCTATCATCCAAGATAGCCCGCTCTTCTAGATGCTTCTCGTCAACCGGGAGGAGAGATGCAGATTTCACACATGCTGTTATAGGCGGAGGGGTCGTTGGATTGGCCATAGCACGGAAACTGCAGGAAAGAGATGGCGTATCTACGGTCTTAATTGAGAAGCATGGTTCCGTGGGAACAGAGACTAGTAGTCGAAATTCGGAGGTTCGGACATGATTTCTTCCCTCTCCCTTTCTCTCTTTCCCAGTTTTTTGTTAATGCCATTTTCTACGCGCAGCTGTTACACAAGCACGAGGTCAAGGGCCGTGGAAACTAGCCTTGCAGGAGGATCATCTACGATAATTCCGACATAGCTCTAACATTGAACACACAGGTTATCCACGCCGGTCTCTACTACGGGAAAGACTCTCTGAAAACAAAACTCTGCCTTCGGGGCAAGCAACTGATGTACGACCTGTGCCGCACCCATGACATCCCACACCGCAACACGGGGAAATGGATAGTAGCCCAAGACGAAACGCAAATGGAAGCCCTCCAAAAAGTGCACGACTTCGCCACTTCCCTCGACATCCCCATCCGATTTCTCTCCAAGGAAGAGGCGAAACGCCGCGAACCTGACGTCCGCGCCGAAGCCGGGGTTTTGGAATCACCCACCACTGGTATCGTCGACTCTCACTCGCTGATGCAATTCCTACAGGGTGATTTCGAAGATAAAGGCGGGATATGCGCATTCAAAAGCCCCGTAACGCACGTGACGCCGCTCAAGGCAGGGCGTGATGGGTGGGAGATCACGACTACGACTACCAGCAGCGAAACAGGAGGAGAAGGAGAAACCGCAACCATCACCGCTTCGACGCTCATCAATGCCGCCGGCCTGTACGCCATCCCGCTGTCCAACATGATCCTCCCCAAGGAAAGACACATGAAACCCTACTATGCAAAGGGTTCCTACTTCTCCTACAGTGTGTCCCACCCCAAACCCAAAACTCTCGTCTACCCGGCCCCGATTCCCGGGCACGGCGGTCTCGGTACACACCTGACGCTCGACATGTCGGGACGCGTGCGCTTCGGGCCAGACGTCGAGTGGACCTCGGACCCGACCGACTACCGCCCGAACGGGAGCCGCTTGAAAGCCGCGCTCGACGACATCCAGAGTTACCTGCCTGGCATCGATCGTAGCGCCATCGGGCTTGATTACGTCGGGATACGGCCAAAGCTAGGGAAAGGTGGCAGTGTGACGAGTGGGGCGGGATTTCAGGATTTTTGGATCAAGAAGGAGGAGGGGTTTGAGGGGTTTGTTAATTTATTGGGGATTGAGAGTCCCGGGTTGACTAGTGCGTTGGCTATTGCAGAGGAGGTGGAGGATTTGTTGTATTGATGTGACGGACGAGGAACAAGTTTCGAATTGTGAGGAATGCATGTTTAGGAGATATACAAAGTAGAAGCAAGTTACATAGAAGGTTGCAGCCATGCAATACGACGGTCTCGGTTTCCTTTTACTTTGCTTTCTTGTTTGAACAGCATCGAACGGCCTTTTTTTCACCCTGGTAACTTCACTCCCAAACAACCCTCGAGCCCCCTCACCCCTCCCGTCGGAGCCCGGCTCCCACTGACACCGCATCTCACCATGGGACCGTAACTCTTGATATGTGGCTCCAGAACCATAGGCCAGGTAGTGTTGCTCTGCGCCCCCTCCCCAGGCTCAATACTCAAGAAATAGTCACCCCAAAGAGGCCCAGCAGCCCAGTACGTCCAGCCCACAAACTCCGCATTCTCTTCAAGAAATACCAAAGTGTCGTTGAGGGTACGAAAACACGTTGGGTTCGCGCCGGCGCCGAATTCGGACAAGAAAGCTGTGTAGTTATGCTGGCGCAGCCACTGCGTGACTGGCTGCAGGTTAGCGGGCGCTGCAAGCGTACATTCTTCGTGCGTGCCCGAAGTGTCATTGTCGAAGTAAAGATGCATGTCGAATGCGAAGTTTGACAAGGGATCCGTGATGGCGGTTAGCACGTCGGCGTTGGGTGTGCATTCGGCTTGGGCTGGGCTACACGTTGTATTGAGCCAGCGGTGCGCGCCCGTGAAGCCGTTCCCCGGGACCAATATCAATTGCTGTGCACCGGCAGCTCGAATAGCGTCAATCATAGCCTGGTCGTTCTTGAGAACCAGGTCGGTTGGCATGGTGTGAGGTTCGTTCATGATGCCGAAGATGACGTTGGGATTGGTTTTGAACCGTGTGCTGAATTCGGTCCAGAAGGCTGCCAGGGATTCGGTAGTCGCTGCTTGCGGGTCGGACATGTTACCAATGATGGAACCCGAATTTGGTTGCATGGAGGGATCATTGTATCGCATGTAATTGTGGGCGTCAAGGATGGCATATCCACCCCGTGTGGTTATGTGCGTGACTGCGGATTGAAGTTCAACGAAGTAAGATTCGTTGAAAACTGAACCGAGCCCAGTCTCGAGGGGACAGATGCGCTCCTATACAAAGGCATTCAGTTTAGGTTCCCTACGAGGAGGTATTCGGTGGGAATTTACGAGGAGAAAAGGCACTCGGATGGTGTTTACACCTGCATTTAGGAAGTAATCGATGGACGATTCGTTGATGAACAAATAATCAATCCCGAAGGCGCCCGGTAGATTCTCTTGGGCAAATTCGCCTCCCGCTGCCAAATCTGTTAGCCATCTTCATCTCTAGTTCTTTTGTGGAAGTTCGGGCTTACCAGAGTTTACGCCAGCATAAATTATCTCACATGTGCTACCGCCTACCAATGCACCCGTAAGGATCCAGCTTACCAATTTCATATCTTTCGTAGCGTGCAAACCGAAAAATAAGAATATATGGTCCAGATTTTCAAAGGGAGGGAACACAGATGGGAAGTCAGAGGGTTATTAGGCAGATGAATGTCAGACAAGACATAGCCATCGAGTTTACTGGGGAGATGGAGAGGCCAAGTATCACGCTCCTCGGAGTGACACCCGCTGATTGAGCGCCATGTGAGGCTGGTTAATGCTAGATGGTTTCCTAGATAGGTAGCCGTTGAGGTTTGATGTAGAAAGCCGATTCAGAAGGGCGGCCATGATTGGCAACGAATGAAGCATAGCATGACGCCTATGGTATTGCGAAAAGCTTAGTTACAAAAACGGCCCAAAGATATTGAATATGCTTAGATACACGCTTAGCCGATTGTTGCTAGGTGTGATGAGCGGTGCAAGTGGTGCGATAATTGGAATGGCATTGATGTACAACGCGCATAAGCATGCCTGAAACGCGGATATGGACAACCGGTAGCTAAGAGCTGCAACGGTTATATGACGGCCACGCGCAATGACACATTGAATATTCTTTTTTCTAGAATAAGTTAATGAAGAAGATTAAAAAGAAAATAGAATAGAATGAAGGGAGAACTTGAGTAGGTACACGCTAACACACATCTAAACTAGCGTAAAAATGTTGAAGAGTTGTCAACTTTTTTACGCTAGTTAGCACCCGCTGCTCTTTGATTAGTTTTAAACCGTGTGCTATTGGTCTAGAAGGCTGCCAGCGATTCGGTAGTCGCTGCTTGCGGGTCGGAAATGTTGCCAATGATGGAACGAGTAGGTTATCGGAGAAGGTAATACATGCACGATTATTCGCGTGTCGTGCTTCCTATTATTTTATATCATACATAAGCATCGTGCACTCGTGAGCGCCTCTTCATCTATCTCTTGCGCTTTTGAACTATGAAAGAAATTGAACCAAGTATTGCAAAATCAAGTCTCCTTCTTCGGCACACCACCAGGTAACGTAGAGACCTTCTCGTGAAAAAGCTTTTCAGCACCTTGCCATACAGGAGCGGAGTCTCTGTCTTTGAGAGCCAACAGACTCGGAAGCAGAGCGGAGCTAAAGGCTTCTGACGACTCTCGCGGAAGGGCGGAAGGTAGGTGGTCGATGGAGATGACAGATAAGCGAGGACCGTCTCCCTCCACTGGCACAGGAACAGTGGGCTTGTCAAACGTCGTGTTCACCGAATATATAGGGATGGGATTGTGCGGGTTGGTGGTATCACAGCTGACATCGCAGACGACGCTGAGCTTGCGGTTGGGAGATTTCAAGCTCTCGAGGTTGACAAAGGGTGGGATAGGTTGGGAGAGGTAGATGCAGTTGACGAAAATGTCGGATTCGATGATTTCGGGATAGGGGCCATCGCGATCCTTGGTCTCTGGGAGATCCCACTTCTTGATCTCCGGACAGCCCACTTTCTCGAGGAGGTCTACAGCGCCCGAGCCACAGCGGCCGAGAGCCCCCAAGACCAAGCTGGAAGGCTTGTGGCCAGCCACTTTGGCACCCTCGGCAACATCGTCCTTGAGCTGGGCAATGAGCTCGTCCTCGTTGTTGTAGTAACCGCGGCCGTCGGTGAAGGTCTCGAGACCGGGAAGAGGCTCGCCATTGGGGTGGGTGAGCTGCCAGGCCCAGGTCTGAAGCGCGTGTTAGTGACATGGCGTGACGGACACGAGGGTTACTTGGGGTAATTTAGTTACCTTGATCGCTAGAGCAGCCCCAACGAAACCGGCATGGTAGCCAAAAGCAGCCACTCTTCGGCCTGTGGAGTCCTGGAGGAACTCGAGATCGTACAGGGTGCCACCTCCGCGAGGAAAGCGGGCGAGTACGGATTCCCAGCCGCCTTGTTGCTTGTAGCAGTGGGCGAAGTGCACAAAGGTGTGGCTTAGTGGGGTTTCGGCCTCGGGGAGCTCCTTCAAGCCAATGATGATGCGGTCGGTGGGCGCCGACTCCCACGAGCCCTCGGGGATGAGGGTAGCGCCGGCCTGCTCAAACTCGTCGTCTTTGAATATGCGGGCATAGTTTGGGTCTTTGGAGCTCCGCTCAACGAGAACGGGGTAGCCTGCATCGAGCAGCTTGCGGGCGGTGGTGGGGGTGAGGGCGGATCGGTGCTCGAGGAATTTGGCCTCAGCGCGGGCGTGGAGGGTGGGGAAGGCCATTGCGGGGGTGGAGATGTCGGTGAAGGCTGGCAAGAGGTCAATTGGAATGGAGGATGGGCAGACGGGTGGGTGGATGGGTGGATGGGTTTTAAATATAAGGAAAGTGTGTGTTTGGAAAGGAATAACTTGTAGCAAACGGACAAAAGAAGAAGAAAAAAAAAGATGACTGTACGGGATGGATGAGCATCTTGTCATACCTCAGGGCCCAGGGACACGCCGACCCCACACTTCTGCCGGCCCAGACCGCCCTGCCGCTGCTCCGAACTCGCCATGTGGAATGGATCCAGTCTGGTTGCACTCCGAACGGCCACTCCGGATAGTCTCTGAGTTATATTATTCTGTTCACTACATATGTAACTAACAAACTAACTTTAAACCAACTAATGTTAATGTTTACCACGGTACACACACATGTAGTCAGTCCCTAGGTACAGTAGATGAAATCTTTGCTGGTGTCGCACAGAGTCATTCACTGTTGTGCACTCACTGCGGGATACACACAACCATCCATAACTACACAAATAATTTATATCCATCCACGTAACTCGCACCCATTCTTGGCATCGACCGTTCATGTCGTTGTCAATACAAATAAGTATCCATTTTTTTTTTTCATGGATTTACATGCACCCTAACGCCCTCCCGCCGCTCGCTAGGCCAAAGCCGTTTCACTGTGCGCTATATCCAGCATCCGTCAACTTAGCTCACTTCACTTATCGATAGCTTTTAACCCAGTGATGCCCTCAAACTCCCGAGCCAGGAGGAAACCGGGCCCAGAAAAAGTCATAAGAAAAAAAAGAACAAGGAAAAATCCTCCTCCTTCCAAGTCGGCACGCTTGACGCTCCGAATGGTGGTGCAGCGATACGAACCGACGTCACAGGATAAGCATAATTTTGACGAGCCATGGCGCCGCCCAAGGAAAAGGAACCCTCGCCGTCACCTGGCCCATCTCAACCACCTTCGCCTTCACCGCAACCGCAACCCCAACGCCCACCGCACTCGAGGACCTCGTCCAGCGCCAGCAATCGCTTCCATGCCCATGCCCCAGCCACCCCCAGCGGCCTGAGGAACGCCCATCTACCCTCGGACCCATCCACCTCGCCCGAAGACACGATGCACTCGCACATGCAACCTTACCACGACGACCCCTCGCCCTCGACCAGCCCTTCGCACCCCGACCTAGCCCTGCACTCGGACCGTGATCCAGAGCCAAACGCTCGTACACGCCTGCTCAACCACCACAGCTGGGACGCTGCCTCGGGCTGCGGCGATGAGCACTGCACTCATGGCGCCATGTCTCCCCGTCCCCAAACCCCGCGCAGCTACGGCAGCTTCAATTCCCCCACTGGCTTCGGTGGCCGCTACCCAGGGAGCATCGACTCGCAGACGGGCGGGCCTGCAGACGCGACTCACGCCCTCTTGGGAGATGCCGTGGCAGACATACTGGGTGGAGATGGAGACGACGACGCTTCCAAGATGAGCACTACGAGATATCTTGCTCGCCAGCACGGCGTCAAGCACAAGAGGATGATGTACCTAGCCTACTACATCCCCATCTTGAACTGGGCCCCGCAGTACAAGTGGCGCTACTTCAAGGGCGATTTGGTTGCCGCCATCACCATGGCCTCCTTCTACATTCCCATGGCCCTCTCCTACGCCTCCAACCTCGCCCACGTGCCGCCCGTCCATGGACTCTACAGCTTCGCCATCAATCCCCTCATCTACGGCATCCTCGGTTCGTGCCCGCTAATGGTCGTGGGCCCCGAGGCCCCAGGCTCCCTTTTAACTGGCGAAGTGGTTCGCGAGAACATCAACAAGGGCGCGAGCGGCGACGATGACGGTCGTCTGAACGCCGAGATCGCGGGCATCGTCACCTGCCTGGCGGGCGCCTTCATCTTCACTGCGGGCCTGTTTCGACTCGGCTTCTTGGACAATGTCCTCAGTCGGCCTTTCCTGCGAGGCTTCATCAGCGCTATCGGCGTCGTCATTTTCATCGACCAGCTTATACCCATGATGGGATTGGCCAGGATTGCGGCCGATCAGGTCTCACACGGGAGCTGTCTCGACAAGTTTGTCTTTCTTGTGCGTAACATAGGTAATGCGCACGGCCTCACGTCTGCACTTTCCTTTACAGCGTTCGCCATCATCATGTTCTTCAGGGAGTTCAAAAAGAGGCTACAGTCACGTTATCCCTCTGTAGCATACATTCCCGATCGTTTCGTCGTGGTCTTGCTGTCCGCCATCATCGTGGGGACACTTCGCCTGGACGAGAGAGGTGTGGCCATTCTGGGCCAGGTCAACTCGAGCGGTCCTGTCTTCTCGGTCCACTTTCCTTTCGAGACGTCACACCTCAAGTACGCTTCCGACGCCATCAACACAGCACTGATCATTGCTATGCTCGGCTTCTTCGAGTCGTCAGTGGCAGCCAAATCGCTGGGCAGCGGCGATGCCAAAGAGGGCGTGCAGATGCCGCTCAGTGCGAACCGAGAACTGATTGCTCTCGGGACAGCCAACATGACAGGCGGGCTTTTCATGGCCCTACCGGCCTTTGGCGGGTACGGGCGATCCAAGGTCAACGCATCGACGGGAGGTCTGACACCCATGAGCAACATCCTCCTATCGCTCATCACCATCCTATGCGCGTTTTTCATGCTCCCATACTTCTACTACCTCCCCAAGGGTGTCTTGTGCGCCATGGTGTCGGTCGTCGCCTACTCCCTTGTCGAAGAAGCACCTCACGACATCAAATTCTTCTGGCGCATCCGCGGGTGGTCTGAACTCCTACTCATGGGTATCATCTTCTTCATCACCGTTGTCTGGGATCTGAAGCGCGGTATCGGCGTTGGGATCGGTCTGTCCATCCTTCGACTGGTCCGTCATTCCACGCGACCTCGCATACAGATTCTGGGTCGTGTGCCGGGGACGACGGACCGCTTTGCCAATGCAGAGCTCGATCCCGAAAACCTTGAGTTTATAGAAGGCTGCCTGATTGTCAAGATCCCGGAGCCTCTGACGTTTGCCAACACGGGCAACCTCAAGAACCGGCTGAAGCGCCTCGAGGATCACGGGACCAACGCGGCGCACCCGGCACTTCCCCGGGTTCGGCGCGAAGAGCACAACCAGAACGTCATCTTCGATGTGCACGGGGTGACGTCGCTGGATGGGGCAGGGGCACAGGTTCTGTACGAGATTGTGGAGTCGTACGTCAAACGGGACGTCAAGGTGTTCTTCTGCAGGGTGCCGCACGAGAGAAGTGCCGTATGGGGTCTTTTCGAGACGAGCGGCATCGTAGACATGTGTGGGGGCAAGAGGCACTTTGTCAAAAGCGTGGAGCAGGCACTTCACATGACGGAGGTGGAGAGGCTAACGGAAGAGTTTGGGAGTGAAGGCGAATCGTCGGGGGTAGCATCGCGCGGAGCACCCTGAGAAGAGTCCCGGGCGGGAGTAAGGGCTGTCTAGGTATTTATGTAGGGCGAAGATGATTTGTATGTGTGGTTGATTTTACAGAAGATGATGGCTAGGTGGAGGAAAACTGGAGCCGCCCGGAGTGGCAATGTACAGTTGAAATATTATGTAGACTCGGAGTGAGCGCATGAAAAACAAAAAGCATGGCACAGGGCCACGGAGTTGGTGGTAGAGTTGAATAGAAAGCGTACCGTTGGAAGGTGCAGAAGTACATGTAGAATAGAAGAGCACAGTTTACAGTTGTTATGCACATGTTAAGAGCGTGAGAGTGTTTTTGGAATTGCCATGTTGGGTTCCATGGATGTTGACTTTGGTAAATACAGGGGGTTAACGCATCGGGGGGTAACGCATCGGGTCGTACCCTAGTAGCTATGCCTCTTAGAAGACAGTGGAAGTTGTACTTAAGAAAAATAGGATAACATAGCCTAACATACTATATAACCTCTAGGTACTATAGTTTTATTAGTATTTAAATCCTTATAGTATTCTAAAATATATAATATACATTTTTAAAAACTTATTAAAAGAGTACTTGCTTCCTTGCGTAAAGTAGTAAAAAATCTACTGTATTTAAGTCTAACTTCCACTGTCTTCCGAGAGGCTGCAGTACTACGTTTCTTCCACTCACTAATGAACAACCCAGCATCTCCCCTTTCTTAATACGGCGGTCAAGCATCGCATTTTTTACGCCCTGTACTCCAAGCATCGCATTAAAGAGAATGCGCATCCGGGGTGTCAAGACGTGGTTTTGTCGATGGTGTTGCCCAAACACAAGATGCCTCCAGTAAGCGATCGCTATCCGTAGCGAAATAGTGGTAAATGTCACCGGCAAAAGTACTGTGCTCCAGACGCAGTCCAAAGCGGAACTCAAGATCCCGTAGTGCAAACACGATATTGAAAACCCGATCTTGTCTCATGAGGAACTGGAGCCACGAGAGGGGCTTCGTCGCAAACCCATCGGCACCAACCACGACTAGGAGGGGAGGCTCTTGATGGAGGCGATTGGCATTTAAGAATCCCTGAATGATCTCGGTAAACGCCCGGGCTCGTTTTTTATGTTCCCTGATGTCCTCCTCGTCATCATCTATGACGTGGCTTGGATCCCAAGGGAGGTAGCGGGACGGAGTGGCGGACGAAGCAATAACGGCGGTGTGCTGTGGGGTAATTTTGCACAGTGGCCCTGGATTTGCTGCATTGAAGTCATACATCACCTGCTCCCCCAAATCAAACACTCCGCCGATTTTGTATCCATCGAGGGAAGCCACAGTTAACGCACCAGAGAAACGAGCTATTATCGCGACAGGCGTCGTCGACAACCGCTCCTTGTAGAGGTGCTTGCCGTCGGAATGAATTGGGAAGACGCATCTCTCCAATGGGAATGTGTAAAGATGAGAGCCTTTACGTTTCTCCGCGTCGAATGGTCCCAACGAAGGGGGCTGGTCAGCCGTGTGAAGGTCCCATTTACGTTCGTGTCGAGCCAGAGTAAGAAGTGAGGATGCGCGTAAGCCACACCCCCTGCTACAAAGAAAGGGTAGTAGTCTCTTGGGATGTTTTTTTGGGTGCATGATTCTCCACTGAGGCCAGGGTGACAGTCTTGTCAAAACAACTGGCGATATGCTTGAGAGGGCAACTGAAGTGGAGTTGAAGGGCGGTACAATTCGGATCGTAAAGGCGGGTGGCGGGCCTGTAGTGCTGCTCAAGACACGAGTATGTGGTAAACCGTGCAGGACACCCCGGACATGGGATGGTGTCTTCCTTGCCGGTTTGGAGAATCCATCCCACACTGGACTTTGGAGTGATGCCTTCATGGTAGTTTTCCACATGTTCCCAGAGCTGTTCCTGCGTATCAAAACGCTCAGACATCAAGCAATCACCGGCAAAGAAAAATGGGCACGTCTCCAGGGTATGTGGGTGCAGTGGTTGGAACTCTTCGGGTAGTCCGTGGCGTTGGGGCAATGCAAGCCACCACTGCGCTGGTGGGAGGTCCTCAGGCTTCTTCGTCTTCTTCGGTGGCGATGGAGGGGGGGGATCATCATAGGTGTGTCGTTTGATGCCAAAGTCGAACAGGGTACGCTCGGGAGCCTTCGAGGCAGGCTTCCTTTTAGCCATCTAGCCATGAGCCATGTTAACGACAGTTGTTAAAGGTAGGCAGAGTGAGAGACAACGTACACTTAGATCATCAAGAAATCACCGATGGGTTTCAACGAGCTCAGGCAACGCAAAGTGCATCGGGCACCCTGGCGAGGGCGAGGACGAGTCTGAAGAGAATGGAACAACAGCGGTAATAGATGACCGGCAGATTCAAATGCGAGGACGAGTCTGAAGAGGATGGAACATCAGTGGAGATAGATGACCCAGCAGATTTGGTTGCAATCATGATGAAGTGAAAGGGAGGCGTGGTGATGAAGTGAAAAGGAGGCGTGGTGATGAAGTGAAAAGGACACGAAGTCCATAGGTTTGCGTAGAAGCTACCTCGCAGTCAGGATTGTAAGGAAGGAGCGAGGGCATGTCTGCGCAGGGTAGTGCAACTTACGACCCATTGCTCCTTCCTCACTTACGACCCATGGCTCCTTCCTTCGTTCCAACCTCGTCAAGAACATCAATTGATCAGTACGAGAGCAGATGTCCGGCCGGCATCCCGGATGTCCAGACCCGGATAAGAGAGTGGTTTGGTGAAGAAGCTTCCGCAACGCCATTTGTCCATCTAGGGACATGTTTCCTAGGTAGTAGATCAGAATAGTGATTATTGAGAGGCAGGCAGAGGGCTAGTTACAAACCTTTCTCCCACAGGCGTCCGAGTTTTATCATGTTTTGAGTCAAATACACATACAACGCGCAGGTGTAGAGGACATTTAGAGCAGAAGAGCACAATTTACAGTCATACACTTGATGTTGTGGGTGTTTTTGGAATTCCAATGATGGGTTCCATGGACTGATGCTGACTTTGGTAGATACATGTATGGCACCTGGGTCGCATCAATGCTTCTGTGGTTACTGCCATTTTACACGTGTACCTGGGCAGTACCCGGGTAGTACCGCGGTATATTTACATGTGCGGCAATTGATGGGGTTAAAGTTTGGTCGAGCCCTGCATGCACACGTGACACGAGGACCATGGGCGATATCGGATGCGGGGAATGGGACAGCGGCACGGAGATAAAAGGGCAGAATAGACAAGCCTTACGCCACCTTACGTCTCATTGGACCACGGATGCTTGATATTGCTTGAGAAGCGTCAAGCCGCCAGCTCAACAAGCTTATGACGAAGCCAAAAAATGCTTAGCACACGCCCCCATCTTGGGCCATTGGTAAGCTGTCAGCAAGTCACCCGCTCAATCCTTCGACAGCGTCGCTCGACAGTGTCATTGGCGACGACGCTCCAATCTGCGGGGGTTCGATGCATGGCTGGGGTTAGACCTACCATGTTCACAGCGATTCGGGAAGCCCGAGGGGAGATCTCATGGTCATGATAGGGTCGTGTGCACACGCCCGGAAGAAGGTTTTCGCCATGATCCCATTCAGAATAGCGAAACCTGATAGCTAGATGAGAAAATAAACCATCTAACGTTACCTACCCGCATACATAGGTACATAACTGCTCAAATCTTCCCCTCCTTTTTTCCCCTCCTCCCCTTCTACTTCTTCCTCCCTGCCAAACTCTTCCCCATCCATCCAAACCAATCATCATCATCATCATGGATGCCGAAAAGCCCCAGACGGTCCTCAATGATGAGGACAACCACCCTCACAATCTCACCACCACCATCACCGAAGAAGAAGAGCAGCACATGTCAGTCGGTCGTTATATTGCGACGCGCATCCCGTCGCTAAAGCCGCCCATGACCAAAGTTTCTAATCCTATTCGTCTTCTTTCGCTTCTCAATTTCCAGCAGTGGATGTTTTTTCTCGTTGCTTTCTGCGCTTGGACGTGGGATGCGTTTGATTTCTTCACTGTGTCGCTCACTGTCGGTCCGTTGGCTAAGACGTTTGGGAAGACGAATACGGATATCGTGAGTTTTCTCCTCTTTTAATAAATCTATGTACTACGTACTAACGTTTTTTCAGACATGGGGCGTAAGTTATCTCCTCTTAGTAAATCTATCTACTATATACTTACTTTTTTATTTAGATAACTCTAGTGCTTATGTTGAGGAGCGTTGGTAGTATCGTTTTTGGACTTGCTGCTGATCGCTGGGGGCGAAAGTGGCCCTTTATCATCAACAATGTGCTCTTCATCATTCTGGAATTGGGAACAGGATTCGTCCAGACATACAATCAGTTTCTGGCTGTCCGTGCTCTTTTCGGAATTGCCATGGGTGGATTGTATGGGAATGCTGCTGCGACGGGTATTTCGTTCCTCAATCACGTGATACTGGGAAACAACTGACAACATCTCGCAGCTCTAGAGGATTGCCCAGAAGAAGCTCGAGGCCTTATGTCGGGAATATTACAGCAAGGCTACGCTCTGGGATATCTTCTCGCCACCGTCTTTGCAAGAGCATTTGTGAACACCGTAGGCCATGAATGGCGCCCCGTAAGTCCACCAGACCTCCCATTGAGAGGATTCGAATTAACAAAAACCTCAGTTCTTCTGGTTCGGAGCCGGTCCACCCGTTTTGATCATCATCTTTCGTCTCCTCCTCCCCGAAACACAAGCCTTCCAGGAGCGCCAACGTATCCGCGAAGCTACCCCCAACAGCGCAAAGATCTTCATCCAAGAAGGCAGAATCGCACTGAAGCGACACTGGTTACTACTCATCTACCTCGTGCTCCTAATGGCCGGTTTGTACGTCATCTTGGTTTACGCCCTCACCCATATGCCAGGGTTATGTCTCTGAGTTTGGCTAATCTTTGGACAGCAATTTCATGTCCCACGGCTCACAGGATCTCTACCCAACCATGCTCACCAACCAATACAAATTCTCTCCGGACGCCGTGACCGTAACCCAAGTGGTTGCCAATCTCGGAGCCATCGCGGGCGGTACCACCATCGGATACTGCTCGTCCATCTTCGGGCGCCGCTTCTCCATCATCTTCATCTCCATCATCGGCGGCGCATTACTTTACCCTTACACCTTCGTCTCCAACGAGCGCATCATGGCCGCCGCCTTCTTCGAGCAATTCTGTGTCCAGGGTGCCTGGGGCGTCATCCCTATCCACCTCATGGAACTCTCCCCCGGATCCTTCCGCACCTTCGTCGTCGGTACCTCGTACCAGCTCGGCAACCTCGTTTCGTCGGCCTCGAGCACCATCGAAAGCACCATCGGCGAACGCTTCCCCCTGCCGTCGAATGGAAAGACCGAGAGGTACAAGTATGGACTGGTTATTTGCATCTTCATGGGGTGCGTGTATGCCTATGTTATTTTGCTCACGCTTGTTGGCCCCGAGAAGAGAGGTAAGGATCTGACCGTGCATGCGGATAGTGATATGGCGGCTGTGACTAGAGGTTTGGGCACCGAGACTGAGAAGGTTGAGAGGAAGGAAGTTGTATAATTCATATTCACAACATCATGGCACATAGTTTCTGGGAATCGCGCTATATCAAAATCCACTAATTTCGACAAACTATGTCTATAACCACAAATGGCCAATATCGTTCAACCCCCTATTTTTTTCTACTCATCCTTTCACGAAACATTAATTCCAGCTACTCCCCAAACCCTTCCTTATACAAAACAACTTACCTTGCGAGAGACAGCATGCCCCCCTCCCCCCAAACCATCACATAACCCTACTAAAAAATCCCAGCACAGTTACATAGCGACCTCCACTGTCAGAGTGATGGATACGTAGATCATGTGTATGTATTGTGTAGTAGCTAGGTAGCTAAGGCATATGGATGTAGCTATGTGGTAAGTGCCGCCCCGCGAGGTGCTCCTGCCATCCCCAATATATCTCGTGACACATCGCAACCTCCACATTTCATCTCAAGCTCTCCCAAACCACACCATCTCAAACCTCCCAAACCCACTTACGGAATCCCCGCACCTACAATCCTGAGCTTCCAATTCCCCGTCCACTCTATGGGGACTCACTGTGGACCTTTCCCTTAGAGAGGGGGGTTTTCTTTATTCATGCCAACAGTAAAGAGGAATACGACCAACGGCTTTCAACGATGAAAATCGCTATACTGTACCGCTTTTCTAGCCAGATAACCATACTCTCCGTTGATGGTTGTGAAATTAGTGGTTTATTCGATCTCGGGGAACAGGTCATGGCCGACTTTAACCACGCAAACCTTGGACCGCTACCAGCCATCACACCACAGCAAAGTGGAGTTATCGCAGCATATAATTTACTAAGCCGTTATTTGCTATAGGACCTAAATACGCCTACGTATAACAACGATAAAGACACCCGCAAGAAAAACGTCAAGGCCCTCAAGTTTACAAATGTGATACAGACATTTCTTGATACGGAGCGGCTACCAAACTAATAGCCACTGCTCTTAGTTATTGTCGGAATTAACGGTTTTGCGTGCAATCTATTATTATAGTTCTAATGTCTTGCGAAATAGAGTAGCCCCTTTAACATCCTTTTTGCGCTTAGTACTCGTGAGTTCCGGTTTGGACTACGACCGGAACATGACTTTTGCTGGGAAGTTCTATAACTACCTAAGTACTAGCAGTAATTGATTGGAGCAAGATGCGCGGGATTGGACCACACTATCTACGAATCGACAACCCCTCGTTATTACGTCTGAAGCTTAGCTGTTCAATATTAAGGCTGACGTGCAACACGAGAAAGACGTATTGTCCCCAGCTAAGGAATATAAAAAGGCTGACGCTAGGAACAAAACTGATTGTCCTATCGTGTACAACCTACGTAACGCCCTTTGAGCTGGTTGAGAAACGAATTAATGGTGGCGATGGCGGGCTGTGGAACTTAGCTTTGTTATGGAACATGATTGTTGGTGGAGAATATTAATGTGGAGATGTCAGGCTATGGGAAATTGGTGCGGTTATGGAACACGATTGTTGTATTAAAATGAATGCCAGTCTTCTGGACCAGCGGGCAGTACTAAGTTGTACCTAGGGTGATTAGGGAGGGTCTACAAGAAGTAGGAAGTCTATAAGAAGTAGGGGGAGGGCGGTCTATAAGAAGGGGTATCTAGAAAAATACAAGGGCGTTCCCCTCTTGACCTCCTTTGTAAGAAGAAGAATAGCGAGAGAAGATCGTACCTTATTAGAATAAGGGTATATATAAGGCTAGAGGTAGCCGTTAGAGAGCCGTGATCAATCCTATCTGTCTAGGTAGAATATCTTTCTTCTATAGAGCGTTAAGAATTAAAAGCTAAAATAGGAGCGCATAGATGAAAGGCACTATCTTTACAACCCTTTTACAACCACTTAGAATCTAGATTAATTTTTCTTATCTAGATAGGTTTGTAAAGGCACAAAAATAGTTTCTTCTTATCCGCTTTAGGGCTTTGCACACCCCTATCGCGGAAATAAAGTTAACTCGTTATATATTCAGATTATTTTCTTCGCTGTAGTAATCAAATTACCGGCGGCATCGACACATTAGAAGAATAACAAAAACATCCTCGGCGGGGACGTTGCACACAGGTAACTGAGATGATCGTTGTGTAACATACAGAATAGTCACTCTACCATTCACTTAGTGTTACCCTATAACTTAATATTATTATAGAAGGCAACGAGGGGAAACATCCACAACTAAAAATTAAGGGGGGAGAGGAGACGTTCAGGATTAGAGCAATGTTGAGTAGTTCTCAGTGATCCCTCCGTTACTATATTTTGGTCAAGGTAAAAGAAGGGTGTTGAAAGAGGCGTTTTCAAGGATGGTCATAATAATGCATATGGAGAACATGGAAGCTTACATTGCTTTCGGTGGAATTACGCATGGTTTGAACTCGGAGAGATCAGAGACAGTGAAATGTTATTGAAGTGCTCTTCTTTCCCCAAGCTTACTCATCGAAAGTAGTAGATCTCCATCGGGCACACACGTGATAGTGGACTTCCCAGGTCGAATTCGTAGAGCCATGTTATTCAAGCTCAGTTATCTGTTCATGGACAATGACCAGTAGTCTACCCTTTCTGAGTTGGAATGCACGAAGCCCAGTCCACCACTTGACCTATCCTTCAGCACTCTAGAATGTGACCATAAGTTGATCGAATACAGCATGGATGAGGAATCAATCATCGATGATCAATGTAACCTCGTCTTCATATTAAGGACAATTATCCCAAAAGGACCGAGAGAAAATGACAGCTAATAACCCACTCGACGAACCAGGCAAGCTCACATCAGAATGACAGGCCCCCATTCCTGCACAACTTGAAGGTTCCCTTGTTCCAATTCGTAGTGTATCCCCGGGGGAGGTGGATCATGCTGCGCCAGGTATCATGCTTATCCCTGAACTCAGTCTGCGTATGCCTTTCCTGAGGCTGCAGGTACATCCACCCCCCTTTGCCAATGGCAACCCAACTCTTGTCTCAAGCATGCAGGGGGGCTAATTTCCGGGCAGTGTATGTAGCGGGTATGTCGACATCTCCCGATCTGATGCCTCGCCACCTTCTTGGACGAGCCATGTCGCTCGTTGTGGCTTTACGCCTTGGCGAGCGACAGTAGGCCTCAGACTTCTACATTCCCTTCGCCGACCGACCCACCTTGTGGCGACAATGTTGAATGGATGAGTTGGACCGTGAATGTCGAACGCTTGGGCTTACAAGGTGCCAGTAAGTAACACAGACGCATAGACGCTCAGCACTAGGAGATTTCGGCGATGCGCAGGTACCCGCGGCATGTTCACCCGGGAGGGCCTCATCATGGCCAGATCAGGTACAAACGATTACGAGATACTGGTGAGATTTGGGAAGGAGAGACCCATATCAGTCGTGTTCGTGTTAGAAGTCATGAGCTCCAGGAAGTTGAGCCATTCATCGAGGCTGCAGTGTAACGTACAACTGCCATGCAGGAGCAAACACCCCTAACCTAACAAAGGCAACAACCTACTATCGCGCCACCTCGAGATGATCATGAAGGAGCCGGTAGATTTTCGTGACTATATTTTGGATATTTTGGGCGAGAGACCACCCTCAATCCTCGGTCGATCACGGTTCGGGTTGACGTTAGGGTTGCCAGAATGCTCCGACGACCTTTTTGGTCTGGATCGCTAAGACATTCTGGGTCAAACTGTGTGACCCTCATCTCCATGTGGCGAGTTTTGCGGCAAAGGGGAGAGAGGGCATCTTGTTTTGGTCAAAGACCAACTCTGCATGTCAGATGCCCGAGTTGTCTGCAGGTACGCACGATGGTTTGCTAGCGATGAGGTTGAACCCAAGTCCGAAGACCCCTGCAGCAAGCGTACACGATCACCAAAAAGGCACCCGATTCTGGCAAAGGTAGCCACATCCGTATCATCAAACTCGAACAAGACCTTTAGTTGATCGTACTCAAGTAACAGGTCTGAAACAGCTATGACTACCAGTCTGTTCCTGTGTAAGTTCGTGGGTATTCATAGAACACCATGATGTACATGCCACGCCAGGTACTTGCTAGTCTCTACTCGGGTCTCTACCGCCAGCCAAGTCGCGCTTTCGCAGAGCCGCATTTTAGCTACGCTCGTGCATGGCCATCTCGATACATGAATCATTACAAAGGTACGAAGGTAGTATATTGAACGTACAAGCGAGTCGAGGGCGTGCAGGCTCGGCCCAAGACTCAAAGGTAGTACGCCCCAGGAAGGTGTCGAGGGATTTTGCGTTGTCAACGACATTACACATCGATTGCTCGCACGCACACTAGGTAAGAAACAATCTGGCCAGCGCGCTTGGATCGCTGCATTGCGCTGCGCTGCGTCGTGGACACGGTCAGTGTTCGGGAAGGATTCGATCGGTGACCGGTTTGGCGACCATCATTTCGCGCGCAGCGCCAGCCCTACGCGATGGAATATCTTGGCTGCTTTGCTGATCCAAACCGACCAACAGAAAAAGATGCCGCGGATTTTGGAGGGGTGACGCAGGTCTGCGTACCTCTGGTTTGAAGCTTTTGGTTCTAACACCAACACAACACCAGACGACACTTGCCACGTAACAGCTTAGAGCATGATTTGTTGTGGAGGCAAAAAAGGAAAAAGAAAAAGAAAGGAGGAAAATGCCCCCCACATAGCGCTCCTCCGCCAGACGCTGTGACTGTCTCCATAGTAGTCGTCCAAGTAAGGCGCGCAGAAACTGACCGCCATGATAAAGGACCGTCCCTAGGAATACGCGTAACGCAACCCATTTCCCCGGATTTCGATGTTGCGATAACCATGTGAAAGAAGGTACGCGAAAAACGAAAGCGTGCCGGTTTCTTTGATGCGGGCGAACAGTTGCACCTCCTTTAGGCTTCGATTGAAAGTATAATACTACTTCTGGAGATTGATGGAAGCATGTTTACGTGAAGTGGCGTTGATACTAGAGGGAATTGGTCTCTACAGCAGACCAAGTATCCCGCGATATGCCGTGAAGGAACAGAATGAATAAATGAACGAGCAAAAATTCTCTCCATCAGCCAATCAAGTAAATTTAGCCAGGCATTTTACTGGTAAAAGGATTATGATGATCACCATTGGCGTTCAAAGAGCACTTATTGGGCATACCCTAGTACTCAACCAGAAGGTACAAGAGCCCTCGTATCGATAATGGCTGTATTGGAAGGAATTGCCTCGGCAGACTGCAAGACGAAGCGAGATTGGGATATTTGTTCGAGCCGTCACTTGAAGCCAGGACGAGGAACTAGGGAGAAAATTTTTTTTCAACAAGTGTACCTTTGGTTGAGTTGTGAAGCCAACATGGTGAATTTTTTGGAAGGTGCGAAAAAGAAAGTTTCATGCACTTTCGCGGAATGACATACCACCATTGCGACATTATTAATCGACTACAAGGTACGAAAATATAGTGGATTCAACCAGGCGGCTAGCGGATCCCTCTCCGCAGTGGGAGCGTCGGCTCTCCCGAAGAGTATTCGACATGATCTACCAAGCATCATTATCAGGTATGTCGTTGTTAGTGGGTCAAAGGATGCTTTTCCCTTTGATTCCAAGGCTCGACCCGCGCACCCGAAACTGCCATGAGAAGTTGACCCCACAAGGAGCAACCAATATGTACTTGCAAGCTTTGCACGAGCATCTATTCGATTGAAGCAGGTGAAGGTGAAAAATACTTCCGCAGTGGAACCGCTCCTTCTTGATGCGGTCGGTTCTCGGCTCGCACGACAAGGGTCAGTATCAATTGCATACCTCGGTGTTCTTGAGAGTTGGTCGAGTTGTAATGGGGCCCTCACTACACGTCCATGTTGGTGTAGGAAGCCTGAAGGTAGAGGATCCTGTAGTTCCCAGAGCAGTGGGAAATGAGTAGTGACGGTGCCTTGGACAATGTAGCCTCGGCGCTCGTCCTATGAATGTAACCATGCTGTGTCAAGGCTAGTAGAATTCAAGTACACACCAGAAAATTGAGAATGAGGGCGACTTGTGCAAGAGACGAGTATGACAAGCAACGTGGGAACCTAAGACATGCTATTCTCACCTTGAGATTATTTGTCTCAAATGCCTTACGCCTCGCCGCCCCCGCATCCATGAACCATACCCGTTTTCGATCAGCATGGCTTAAGCGGACCAATGCAAATCATTTCATCGCCGGGTAAGTAAGAGGCATCGGCCCGACGCGAGAGGTGAAATGGTGAGGTTCGAGGGACCATGTTTTTCTTCGTGCCTGATTGCTGACCACCCCGCCCCCGATCCTTCTACATTATTCACCAGAACAAGCGAGCGCCCTGTTCTCTGCACAGATGGAGAATCAAGTCATTGATTCTTAGGATACATACAGACGACTTCTAGGTAAGGTCATCAATCACCCCACTGCAGTCTGATAACATCACCACCCCACGTCACCTGCACGCCGAGGGGAAATGAGATACCTACCGCGAGGCGAACTTTGCATTCCCATCTATCGTTTGAGCCGCCTGAATCATCTCGTGCGTAAGACAGCAGATGTGACGTTTCTGCTAACCGGTTGTTCCGCGTGCATTCGATATCGGTGGTTTGTGAGCGACAATTACCTTTTAGTAACCGTTGATAAGTGCTATCGGAGGAAGCCTCAGGACTGAGTCGTGACAGTACGGTTTCAAACAGCTGTAGGCCTCTCTGTGTGTAGCCTCGCCTCTTCCTTTGCCCCCACCCTCTTTCTTTCACATGCATGCAGGAAACATCTAGAAAGCCACGGCGCGAAAAGCTGTGATGGTACTAAACGTACCCCAGTACCTGGGTGAGACTTT
The DNA here is from genome assembly GCA_003073855.1 of Periconia macrospinosa. Taxonomy (NCBI): domain Eukaryota; kingdom Fungi; phylum Ascomycota; class Dothideomycetes; order Pleosporales; family Periconiaceae; genus Periconia; species Periconia macrospinosa. The sequence goes on along the minus strand of KZ805351.1, from coordinate 85,930 downwards.
TGGTTTCCTCAGTCCCTCGAACACGCCTGCGGCGCGGCAAGAGACGATGCCATGCAGTCTCGAACAGGCTACTAGATTATACACCATTATCCTTTTCAAAGTTAACCTGCCGGATTGGCCGGGAGAGGCTGTTAAGGTACGAAGCTCGTTGCTGAGGTGGGAAGGATGAGCGAAGCTGTTCAATTCCAATTTTCCTTTTCTAGTCGCCCTCGATCTACTGCTTATTTTTCGCTTACCCCATAAAGATCTGTTCGCAACGGCTAGAGCTTACCTTGAATCGTAACTAAATAGCACTATAGTCTTGGTAATTAGATGAGTTGTACATTGCAAATACTTTATGTTTTTTGCGGGAGCGTTTACTTGAATAAGGGAGGAAGAAGAAGAAAATTATGAAACGATTTTAATCTATGCTTTGTGGCTTGTTCCCACGCAAGACGAGGCATTAAAATCCTTCGCATCGGTGGTCTTTCGAGGAACAACAGGACCCAGTCTTTCAAACTCTCTTGACAGTTTGGGATACCTACAGTCTCTTACCCTCACAGGTTCACCATGTAACCGTACATGTACACCACCAATACTGCGTACAGAAAAACCCAACATGTATCCCAGCACGAAGCATTCCCGCCCAATCACTTCAAACACCAACAGACCCTCCAAGTATACAAATGCATCCCCCCTGCAGACTACGCAACTAGCGTTCACGAAAACAAACCGAGGCAAGGATTATGCATGCATAGTCTATACCCTATGAGGGAGGGGGCCAACCAGAAATAAAGAAAGTCGGTGCTCGCCTCAGCGGGCAAGGGCCTACCCAGTGCTCACTAGCCTAGCTGCCGTGTCCACATGGCGGTCCTGTCCCGCTGTGCATAGTACACATGTGAGCGCGAGCTCGTAAGTACTTGGACGGGAAAAGATCGAAACCTTACTAGATGAAGTAACTGGTAGAGTATGATGATGTTGATCATGGTCAATGTATTCCTCTCTTTCTCGTGCGCGCTGCTGCGTGGATGATGCTCAGTAGGCTTGATTTGCCGGATGAATGCAGCGGGTTAGGGCCGTGACTGGTCATGTAGGTCCCCGATTCTGGGACAGCTTTTGGCATGTAGAAGCAGAGGAAAAGAGGGGATTTCTGTTACTGTTGTGATTTGTAAACTGGCACCGGGGTGGAACGAAGCCTGACCGTGGTGGGTACTATCAGTGCCAACGAGCATACGCACGAATCCACAGAGGTGACATAGTGAGCCATTGTATGTGTCGAGTCTGGCCTTTGCAAGATTCCACCACTAATTTGCATTCTTCTTCGTCATCTGCTTCAACAAAAGGGGGTATTGCTTTGCATTACCCGCCCATAACGAGGCTTCTTGTTGCCGCTGAGGCTTGGGGTCCAAAACAAGACTCCCTGTGTAGCGCGTAATGGCCGCCTGCCACCCTTCTTGTGGCTGTCCCATTTTCGCTCCGCCTTGCAAACATTCTGCCTACAAGGTGCTTCAATGCGTCAAGTGACAAAAGCAAGCAGTGCAGATCCGTGACTCTACCAGTAGGAAATGGAATGAAACACACCTGCGCCGTAGAAACCGCAACAGTGATGTGGGCGATCTTTCGTATTCATTGATAGCTTCGATAGTCAAGTAGAAGCCCTCCGTATCTGCACCTATGTTTTGGCTCAACCACTTACATGCAGCTAAGTATGCTCCTGCCGTGATTCGTATTCCGTACCGCCCGCATCACTAAGGGGAACAATGGGCGCGAGTAAAAACACTTGAGAGATTCTCGAATATGGAAATAAGCACAAAGCAATGCATTGGGAATAATAAAGTGGTGCTACTATTACAGTAATTTTGCCAAAAGGCGAAGTGAAAAAAAATGCAAGCAAAAGACCCCCCTTGAACTGGTAGAACGCCGGGTTGCCCCCCCAACACCACAAATGCGAAGACCGAAATTTTTTCATCCCAAAGAGCTGGCAATCGTAAATCGTAGCAAGCAAAACAAAAAAATATATACAAGAACTGCGCTGCACCAACACCGTCCTATTGTACACTCGCCGTTACATGGTACTGCATGTGTTTACAAGGGCGTCGAAAAGAAGAAAAGGGCTTAGTAGCCCTGAGTTCGCGGCATGATGACATCTTCCCAGACAGGCTGGGGTGCCGTTGGGTAGGCCTTGACATTTTCCCCCATGAATGGGCGAGTGACCATGGGCTTCGACATCATCTGGGCTCCGTTGGGCTGGAAACCAGTCCATTCCTCTTGTACGTGCTGGGGAGAGTTGAACTCTTCCGCGGAGCACTCGCTGATGGAGAGCGAGGGTACAGATTTGGTGTGAGGAGGCATGCTCATGGGCATCTGAGGTGGCGAAACGGACAGTGGGTGATTGGACCAGCCGTGCATCGAGGCAGGCGAGTCGCAGATGTTGGAGGGTGTGCCCATCTCAGGCTCGGGGGTTCCCCACATCTCGCCAGGTAGCATGCCAGGCATGTCATTTTCGAATCCAAGACCGATAGGAATTGAACCGTCGTCAGACCAGGCCGAGCTGCTCATGTATGGGTCGAAGGGGTCTCCCATGGGGAGTGTGTCGTAAGATGCAAAAGAGTCGGGTGTTCCTGGCGTCTCACAGCGGGGAGCAGCGTAGTTCTTCTCCATAGACATGGGAAAGGCGGCCATTTGCTGCTCGGGGCTGCTCGAGTAGGAGTAGCAGTCATCAACGACGTGGGAGGAGTACGATGTTGGCAGTGGGGAGAGCATGTTGAAATTGCCGAAGTTCCCTGGCTGTTGACCCAATTTGGCAGCCGTGTGGAAATCCATTTGAGAAAGAGCTCGCACCATTCCGGGCCTGCTCGAGGAGGGAACGCTTCGAGGAGACGTGCCGAGCGTGGGGATGGAGCTGGTGGTTGGGTACCTCTTGGGGGAGACGAGGTGCTTGGTGGGCTTGCGGTAGCTGTTGTCAGAAGTGCGGCGAGTGGAACGAGGCTCGCAGTGGAGGCCCTTTGCAGTGCAACGAGAGCAAGATGGGACCGCCTTGTCACACTTGGTCTTTGCCTTTGCGCAGATTGTGCATGCAATGGCTCGTCGCTGCGACATTCTGGCGTATGGGTTGTGAGATTTGGGATAGGGAGAGCCTTGCGGTGTAGGGTTTGGTGAAGGTGTGGGGGTAGGCTCTTGCTGTGTTGGTTGGTTCATTGTGAAGGTAGGTTAGAGGTGACAATGTATGTCGTGGTGTAAGTTCGCAGTTGTATGTAGATTGAAGCTGTATGTGTCTGTGATGGTGGTGGGATATAGAGGCAAAGAGTAACTAGGTAGCGAGATGGAAGACTGGCAGCTCTGGATGAAGATATACAGAGGGGGATCTTTGGGAGTTAAAATAGAATGATGTGAGGGTGATGGCTCAAGCTCCTACCCTCCCCTCGCAAGAATCGGTGGCTTGACCAAGAACTGGAGACTGACGTGGGATAGCATCCTCCCAAGGTGAATAGCTCGAAAAGGTTGGCTCGGAATTGTACATGCAGCACTAGGCTGCGCACTGAGCAGGCACGCAGGCCCCTTCAACGGCTGCTCTGTGCAGGATTCAGTCGGATCGAGGCCAAGACGAAGGAGCGTGTTGCCAGGATTAGCTCTGGCTACCTCCTTCCCAGTGTGGGTTCAGGATGCAAATGGAGTGGGGACAGTCGACCCCCAGGGACCCCCAGGGATGGGGGCGTTGCGATGCGAGTGCTATGCGCGAGGATGTGCCCAAATCGTCTAGTCAAGCGCAGCAGTGCCTTGCCCGTTTCAGCTGGGTAAAGAGTGCAGGACGCATCCCTGCAACCGCTGACGGCCAGGCGCCGCCTACGATCTGAGCTTGCAATCTTGCCATGACGCTCGCCGACGGGGGCCAAACTGACCTGTGGCTTGAGGCTGGCGGACATTGTGCATAGTAGAGTAGGTGGTTGACCTCGAGCAACGCTTTACACTTTGGTGTCGTTTGTACGCAAAATTCCCCAATGTGGATTTTAACACGGCGCATGGTCCTGGATGAGGCTCTGCCCTCCCCTGCTCTGCTCCAAGGGATCCAAGCCTTTGCCGTAAAGGAAGCGTAGGCTCAAGTAGTGCAACGGTGCTCTCCTTCTCTCTCTATTCTCACCGGCAATCGTGCCGTCGCGGTCGCCGACCTGAGCTGCTCCAGCCTCGACATGGCTCCATGGCAGTTCCCATCATGGTCGGCCATAGCCATCCATTGCGGGGTCGGTAGCGCGCGTATATGATAGAGAGCGGCACGGCAAATGATAGCACGGGTACCAACGATGCCGTGATTGAGCAGCAGCGACAGCACCCTTGCCACGTAGGAATGTTCACCGTACAGAGAGAGCTAGATTCTCGTTTGACAGGCTGCATACGTACAGTGTGAAGACTGTCGTGGGATGGTGGTGCCAGTGGGCCAGGCTGGGGCTAGAGGGCGAGACAAAGAATGAAGGGGTCAGGAGCGCAAGGCAACGCAAGGTAACGTAACGTGAGAGAGAGTACTGTGCACGCACTCGCTCGCACACGCAATGGTCAGCCTGACATCAACAAACAGTGAAGTTGTAAGGTGTTTGGGGATGGACGAGATGGGGTGCGATTATCTTTGCCTGGGGCTAGGCCGGATGGGGGATGGCTGCCGCGTTAGCGGGCTTGGCGAGATGACTTGGCACGTCCCTCCCGAGTCCCTGCCAGCCTGGCCTGGCCTTGCACAGTGGACTCTGAGTGGTGGCGAAGCAGGCAAAGGGACAAGCAGGCAGCGTGGCAGGCAGCGTGCAGATCACCACAAGCACCGTGACGCCCACGCCGACTTTCCTGTGATCCGTGCTCAGGCGCGCGATGGCGACAGCGACAGCACCCGTGCGTGCGTGCGCACATGCCTGCAGCCTATCAGACAAAGATTTTGTCCCCTAATTAGCTCACTGACAGCCAACCTTAAACCTCCCGTCGTATTCTCGGTTCTTACTTAAGCACGCTCGGGCTTAATGGGGAAATCTGACTAGCCACCTAACCTCCTGCCGCCCAATGCTTCCCATCTCCAAGCCCGCGTCTTTTCCTCAATTAGCAAGCTCTGCGCCTTATATGGTGCTTTTACTAGCACTAACCCATCCGCTTCCGTCTTCTCATGCCCCGAAAGTGGGAACCAACACCTTCTAGAAAAACGTAAACTACACCTAGGCCAGTACTCTATGTACCTCCAAATCACGTCACGTCAATCGCTGCATGTGTTATGTAGGTGGCCATGTCTGCAGCAACCAAGTGCGCTAATCGTATCCAACCCCACACACATCCACATCAAATGGCCTATCTGCTAACCATGTACACCTGAGGTCGTTTCTTGCCCGGGGACAGTGACATGCTGTGGTGAATACCTCGGTGTAACCGGTCACACCCTTAGGCCAACATGCTGAGTCTATCTTGGTCTCACTCAAGTTTACCTCATTCCCTTCTTCTCTCCCCCGCTGACTGATGGAACGAACCCCTAAAGGATTTTGTTCGTTCCTTGGCACTTTGGCGCGAACAGCTATTGTATAAGCAAGCCACTGCTTCTATCCTGCGGACCGGAGCCTCATGCCTCTCCCGAGCCAGGTACGAGGTTTGGGGCCGATAACCTTGCAGCCCTAACAGAATTCTAGCGTTTAAAAGGGGCAAACTACAACACACGGTGCGTGCAGTATAGTTTGAAGATTGTCCTACAGGCTACGCCATCGCAATCGGACTTTACGCCGTGCTGTTGGTTCAACCATGGCACAGGGGGTCTTACACCATCCTATCTCTAAACGGGCAGAGGTTACGTTAAAGGAGTGCAAAGAAGCTTTTGATTAAACATGACTTCTGAGGTGAGGTTTGCCGACGTGGGATGGGTAACGCCCTGCCTAATCCAGTGAAATTTGAGATGATCCCCGGGCAATGTAAGGATCCATTGTCTTTGAAGCAAAGGATGAGAAGGATACATTTGGCCTCAACACTGTGGCGATGGGATGGGTGCATGCGTGCAAGCAAGCAAGCATGCATGCAGGTTGTTGGGTTCGTTGGTTCCTGCATGGCCGCTTGTTACAGTACTCGTCGATCGACTTGTGTAGAAACCCACGGTCGTATTCAAAACTCGGCGATTTGTTTCAGGAATTCTACATGTTTGTTTCAGGTATGTTGTTGTGTACAAGGGTCAGCGAAGTCCGCCGTCAACAGGTATGCTGTGTTAGTTAGTTAGGGTACGCTGGATGCTCTGCAGTACATCGGCGGTGTGGCATGCATGGCCCGATTGGCAACAATTAGCCCCAGCTCAAGCCGGAAGAGGAAATCTTCGGTACAAGGGCTCATGAATGATTAGGTAGCATAGCCTCCGCCGCCGGCGAACCATGATTCCATTCATAGACACAGACAATCTCGCCTAATATCAATAGGGCTCGCAGGGGTTCGGAAATTAAAACCAGACGAACAACCACGGCGGTCAAATACCCGAACGAACGAACGAACGCGACCGTGAGCGATGATGACACGAGGGAAGCGAAAGACACGCACGAGTATGTCAGAGTGTACATACGGTGAGTGCATTGTTGAGCAGAGTGAAGAACTTGCAGTCTGCATTGGTACTGTAGTTACATTTTGAACCTTCGTCGGTCGTCAGCAATCTATCTCGGCGCTAGTACGGTTGAAGCATGGCTCGTTCAAGCTTTTGGTTGGCTGGTTAGTCGCATTTTCCGCGTGACCCGAATCGACTTTCGACTCGGGAGATATCTTCACGATACCCACAATAGCTATTATTATTTTTATCTCAGACTCCCCTCGCTCATACAATCGTGCTCGCCTCGCCATCTGGCACACGTTGCCGTGCCACGGATTGTAGCTGCCAACACAATGAGTGAAGAAACCCCGAGACACATGGTCTACGACCCGGCACGGTTCCTGGCGGGAGACAACGTGCCATCAGACGTCGTACCTCCCGACCTTCTCATTCTCAACCAGCCAATCGCCAATTTCGGTGTCTTTGCACGATTATGGCAACACACGGATTACCGCATCTGTGCCGATGGCGGCGCTAATCGACTCTTCGACATGTTTTCCGATGGCCGAGAGAAAGAGAGAGATGATTATGTAAGGGACTTCTCATTATAGTCATCACCGTTTTTAGTTTGGTAATACGGTCATGTGCTAATGACCGCCATAAATAAGCTACCCAGTGCCATACATGGAGATCTTGACTCGTTGCGCGATGATGTGCGCGCTTACTACGCGGGGCGTGGGGTCGAGATATCCAAAGATCCCGATCAAAATAGCACTGATTTTGGTAAAGCCATGCACAAGATTTCATCAAGGCGCTCTTCCTCGCACGCCCGTAAAATCTTTGTGTTGGGTACTCTGGCCGGGCGAGTGGACCAGGGCTTGGGCTTGTTGCACGAGATGATTAGGGAGGAGACCAACGATCCAAACCTGCAGCTATGGCTCTTTTCCGAGTCCAATCTCTCCTTCATCCTCAGGAACCCTCGTAACACAGTCCTAGGGACATTGTCAAGCGAGTTGTTTACTGAAAACGTCGGCATCGTGCCAGTATACGGACCTGCTGTTATCACCACTTCGGGCCTGGAGTGGGATGTCACGAACTGGGACACGCAGATGGGCCGCCAGGTCAGTACGAGCAACCATATCAAGGCAGATGAAGTGCACATCCAAACCAACGCCCCCATCCTCTTCACCATTGAGCGAACATTGAGCACCGCCTCCCTCGGTACGAGGCGAGCGCAGTAGCGATCTATATTTTTACCTCAAGAAACAGCTCCCCGCTTTCAGTATGCATATACGACAGCCTCATGCGCTGGTACAAACATTCATCTCTCAATTCGAACTGAGACTTGGAAACAAGCCTTGTGCGTTTTGCATAGTAACGTCTGGAGAAATTCGCTAGAAGTAACTATGCCGGGGTGCGACTGCCCAGGGGTTACAACGAAGGTTAGAAACGCAGTGATGGTGGGGGTGGGCAAGGCACACTCGGGTCGTGGGTGCGCTAACTAGACTTACCGCTGTCAAAAAAGCGTAGAATGATGTTAAAAACAGAAACGCATGAAATTACAATCATCAAACGTCCAAAGGGACAAAACTCCTCCGATCGGGTTATCTCAAGCGAACCATCCCCACAAATCTTAATCGACGCCTTTGACTCTAAGAAAAGAACCCTGGTCTGGCATTGATGTTGCAACCGCTTGTCATGATTAGCTACCTAGTAGCACAGCCTCAATCGTGATGAACAAAGGATTCCAGGGTGCTCAATCGGAGCTTGATTCCTGAGCAGATACATAAAACTTGTCGCAAGGCCTCCCTTCATTAATCGTCTCTATCGTTCAGCAACAGACATTCTATCTGTTCTACTTTGATGGAAACAAAGTTGAGTTCATCGCATCTCTAATCTCGGTTTCGTCGCGACGGGAGAGGGTCCGTGCTTCCAAAAGCTGGGATGCGACGACAGGGTACCGCGCTAATGAAAAGGGAATAGCATAAGTCAGTCGATGGTGTGTGCATTACAGCACATCTGGAACGAAATAACCGTTGTTAAAACGATCTCGGACTGGGGCGTGGGGTGAGAACAATATTTTCACTGTGGACGTTGGCCGTGCTCCGGAACCCTTCTTCCCTCATAGGAAAATTGCCGAAATACAACAATGAAATGTCGACATCAGAGCCAAAAATGCTTGTGAATATATGTCTCTAAGCTGGAGTTTTGGACTTCTCTGGCCCCATTTAAGACAATTTGAATCCTTTCTGGAAGTATCAAACCCGAATCCGGATCTGCGCCAGTTAAAACAGACTTGTGCATCTACATCCGGTCCTACCTTCCGAGACATTGCAGATGACGATTGCCCAATTCATATCAGTCTCTTTTCATTTGATCATTATCAAGGTCTCACCCTAATTTTATTCTACTCGTAAACGCCCGCAATCCTTGATCAAGCAACACGTTAGACCTGACAAACTATGCGAGACCAGAGTAACTATGTATGAGTGAGCAGCGTATATGAATTACTTGGAACAATGCCTTATTAGCTGTTTTATTCTTCTTAACTATACGATGTATTACTATCACCCATTCATACTTTTACTTCTCCTACACGTTGTCTACACACGCTTCTCTCTATATTATGGCTCAATAGTGCAGTATCTTGCAACTTCTATATTGTATTCTGCAGCGCTAATATTACTTTTATCTTTGTTAGAAGTCTATTTAAATACCTTTAAAGTGATATGTACATTTTTCTATCGTCGAATAAAAGGTACATTCATCGCAAAATGAACCAGCTTATTCCGAATCTGAAAGGGGAAACAGGAAAGAGACCGAGAGCCTTCCATTATTTTATAGCGCAAAGCAGCCCTTGATATCCGCTATTTCCTATAATAAGGTCGCTTTTAAATCTGTAAAGCTCGCGATATAGATTTGCTGTAAAGTTCTTTTTATTAATATATTGCTATTATACGGGTGGCCTGCCTTTTTTTATTATCTAATCTTTTTTATTTTTCTATTTCTATTAGGGTCTAACACCTTCTACAACTGCTAACCTAAGAAAATAGTATCTATCTAAGTTTCTTCATCTAAGTAGTTAGTAAACTAAGTTTTTATACATCTTAAGCACTAACTATAATACATCCTATACTACCCTCTAGAGGATTTATTATTAAGAATAAAACTATTACTCTTAATGTAACTATATAAACGTAATATATAAGATTCTATTTATCTACTAGTTAGTACTCTTATAGAGGTAGAAGCTAATCTATTAACTTTTAACCTAACTTAAGTACTTATAGCATTCCTATAATAGACTTTACTACTTAATTTTTAGGGCCTTTATTTACTGCACGTACTACCTTTTAGAAAAATTATTAATATATACTAGTATATCCTATATGCGATATTTTTGGAGTTTGTATAACCCGCTTTTTTAATTCGTTATACACTTCTTTCTCTAGCCACTAACTATAACAATACTTCTACATATATTATAATTTACTATTGTATAGATAGAATATGTTAAAATTTAAATCAGCATTATGGTAATGGTTTTCACGAACTAAATAATTATCTGTCTTTTCTCCTTAGTGAAAATAGATACAAAACTGCATATACACACACCCTAGAAACAAAGTTACTTCATCTATTTTATAACCTAGATCCGTTCTCGAGGACAGTATGGGAATCGCGACCGTGTCATACATAATGTAGGTAGTTTTCCTAGCTTAAAATCTATTGCGACCTAGGCGTTTAAGATATTTACAGATGCGAGACGCCTATTAATAGTAAGGCAGAATGGTGGAGAATCGGACACATTGTTCTATTTATATCTATCTACCCTAAGTAGTAAGGAAGAGAGTCTTAATACGAATAACCACAATATTTCCTCTCTTTAAATAGATATTAGACAAGCGACTAATTCGAACGGTCTCATCCCTAGCTTCGACATGATTCGTATTGATCTAGCCGACTGTCTTCAAAATCGCAATTCTAAAAGCAAGGCTTCATACCGTCCTGAACCAAATCTATACAAAGATGGTATTTGGAACGTGTTTTTTGTAAGTGTATGACTCGATGATCATTCGCCGTTCTCGTACAAGAAAAATCTAGACTTTCTAGGAACCTATAAACCTCTACAAAAGCCAGCACGTATCCCAGTTATTCAGTTCCAACACACATTAATGGTCGCGCGAGGGTACGTGATGACCCCAAGTATGGTACTTGTTTCATTCTAGACGCTTAGTTGTGGATAACAAGAAGCATGTATTGACGCATAAGATACATCACGATATATGCCGTAAAAATCATTTTTGCGGAATCGGGATTTCAGTTGAGCGAGAATGGGTCTGGAACTGGTGATCATTGCCGGCATTGTTTGTCATTCGGTGATGATAGGATCGGGAAAAAAGCTGTTGCGTTGAGGTGTGAAAACATTGTATTTTACGAGAACTATAGGGATGTGCGAGGAAAACATTGCGTTGAATGAAAGCCATAACGCTGTAGTCATTGAAAGGCTCTATATTGTAAACAAGAGTCTCCTACTTGGTGTTAATCTCGTTAGTCAACCCGCCCACTTACATTGCATTGAAATTATTGTCGACAAGGATTAATCTTTGATCTCACTGTTTGCTGCTTGATGGCGCTTAAATAAGAAGTAGTCACCCGGCAGCTTCTACTGATGTTCGTGCTCGGTAGAGAAGAAACAGAAAATATCGGGGATATCAACAATTGTATATAGAGCGAATAGCTGTCAATGAGAAGGCATGCTATATGAAAGGACGAGTGAACAGGACGAAGCAGAACGCTATACAAAGATGCTAATGCTGAAACATGAACAAAAGAATGAATGGACGCGCCAGGACGCTATGCAGATGACCAAATCAGAAAGAAGACAAAACAAAAACCCAACGCTATGCTGATGAGATACTGAAACGCCATACAATGCTGCGCGTAAAAATAAATAGATGGAAAAGCAAAGGAAAAGGAGGGCAGACACAAGAATAACGAAACAGACATGTAGATCCGGAGAGAACAAACGAGATGTTGATGGTCGTATAGATGCAATGAGGAGTAGTACGCCGGAGATATGCAAGAATGTTGGACCGAATGACAAGGGAAAAAGGGGTATCTAGCCATAAAAAGGAAGAGAAGAGAGAATAGGAAACCAAAGAAATGTATAGTAATGGTAGACAGGAAAAGTAAGGCAGAGCGAGGATACGATCAGCTATTCGAGGTTGAACTGTCCACTGGCGTATCCTATCCTTTGCTCAGCGGCAATGCGATTGAATGCAGCGGCGCACCATTTCATGCGCTTCCCGTCGCTCTGACGCCGATAAAAGTTTGCGACCGTGTAGAGAGGGAAAAACATATTTTCCGTAGCAGCGAAAGATTTGTTCTCGGTGCAATACTGGAAAGAGCGGCAGATGAGCGAGGCGTATTCTGCTATTTGGGGAACGAGGGCGCTGCTTGTTGGCTGGTTGGGAAGTTCCGAAGGAGGTAGGTGGGGGTTGAGCATTTGACGTGCTTCAAGGATGAGCAGCTGCGAAGACCAATGTAGGCAATAGAGCGTGCAGGTTTCGATTGAGACGAACTGGAGAGGGAAAGGAACCGAAGCTGCTCCGGTTTGCGCGGTTGGGAATGTCCATGCGCCCGGATTGTTAGCTTTCAACTGCTCGTACCACGGAATCATTGCATGTTCCAAAGCTTTGATGTCCTCCAAAATAGCAAGTACTGCGGTTTTGGGCGCTTGAGAAGAGCCGGTAGACGATAGAATGCTGTCGACGGTATGGAGAATGTTTGGCAGTGGGAGCACAATCTCACACCACTGGAAAAATAAACCGTTCTGGCTCGTTCGTGGTATACAATGCAGACGATGAACCAGGTGGCGGTAGGCCGGATCGGAGAAAGGATATCGTTGGCGCATGGAGATTGCCTGGAATAAACCTTGGTTGAGGACATAGAGGTGGATCTCATCGACATCCTCGGATTGTATGGTATTGTCAAGAAGTCGAGTAGCACCATCAATGTGTGCTGCTTGACTTGAACTGGCCCCGTTTGAGAGGAACAATTCAATGGAGCTCATGGCGAGCGTCGTGACCAACAGGTCTTTGCGGGTGGCTGATTCTGGCTGCGACAGTGCCTGCTGGACCATCTGTAATGCCTGCAAATACATGTTTCTTCCTTGGTCAACGAGGCCTGGATCCTGGCACTGTGCTCCTATGAAAGAAGCTGCAAGTGCTCCAATTGCCATGTCAAGGGTCGGTGACCGTCCTATCCAATAAGGAAGCAGTATCCTCCATCCTCCAGTTTCTTGGCCGCTGGTAAGTATTTCTGCGGGTGCCTCTTCTCGATTGAAACGCCTGTAATAAAGATCCAAAAAGGTATCTACAATGCCTGGGATGTTTGTCGGGTCTCTCTTCGAAGGAGGAACGTCCGGCAATGCCGGCTCCAGTGTGGCCATGGAGAATGCTGAGGTTGAGTGAAATGACAAACCGCTTGAAGGTCTCGATAAAGATGCACCGAGGTTCTCTGGGTCATGCGATTGAGATTTCAGATCCAGGACAAGATACTTTTGCGCGTTCTGAGACCGGCTCCAGATTGGAGGTGGAGAGGAAGAGTTGACGTTGATAAAGATGCGGCCCATATCATAACCTCCGCACTGCTTGCCCTTACTGAGACACTCACCGCATCTCGGTCGCTTTTTGTCGCACTATAATAAGTTAATATTGGGTATGCTACCGAAGGAGAGGGGCGTATAAGATGTTTACCTTAGCGTTGCTCTCGCGGCAGGGCTTGCAGCTGTCTTTTCGCTCTGACATTGTTGACTGGTTTGTTCGGTCAGAATCGACAGGGGTGCTGTTCAATATATTGATTCGAAAGATGGCGAGATCGGGCCCGAATCGGTTCGATAGTGCTTGACAGAAAACGTTTTAAAGGAATGTAAAGAATAGAAGTGGATCCTTTGCTTTATAGATGGTTCTATTGCAAAGTAAAGATAGTCATAGTAACACTCTTGGTCGAGACGAGATACTAAAGGAATGATATAGTAAGTCTTGTGAGGACTCGATGTCCGTGCGAATAACCTCTGGTGGCTTTGGCGAAAGCAAGAATAAAGATAGAATATCACGGCTCCTACCCAAGTCGATGTTACTGGGCAACCGGTGAATCGAACTCCCAATACCTATCTCTGGATCTTTCTAGGATGGCCTGATGAAGGACGGGCTCCACAAGAAACTGACGTGGGAGCAAGGTTCTTGGTATGTAAATGGAAAAGAAGAACGAATAGACATGGAGATGATAGTCGGCTTTACCGAGAGCATTATGAACAGATAGATGGAGAACTCTACTCGGACAATTAAAGAGGGAATACACATGGTTCGTGCCAGTGGTGACCGCTTTGTCCAACGTCAAAGCCAAGTGATGTGGATCGCATCTTAGGCAGTCCAAAGTTTGGGGCTGGGGGGTTTCTGCGTTCAGAAGTGCAATTGCCTCTGCTCTGGACTAGAGGCTTGTTACCATCGGGAGATAATATTAGAGGGGCCTGGGGGCATGGCCGGATGGTTGGCCTGGGCCGGAAAAATCCTAGGCTTCCAAGTCAAGATGTGGCCTAGTGGGGGCTAATTGCACGTGTAGAAGCCAGTGTTTATCAAATGCGAAAAGGAATAAACTAAACAGCTCTGAAGAGCGCCTCGTATGGAGGAGGATTTGACCGGTCCAAACGACGGCGAAGTGATAATGCTGCAGTCCATTGTCGATAGCCGTGCAACAAGCGGCAGTTGGACGCGAAAACAGGGCATATCCGTGGCCCAGCGTATGTAGACATTCCAGATAGGCCAGTGCTGAGACATGGAGCCGTGGAGAGATGGCACAATGAGGCTATGTGGTGGAGAGGAAAGCCACAGAGCGTGGATTGACCTCCATCCACGTTGTAATTTCCCGATTGGATCCATCTCAGCGGTGAGTCACGTGCCTGTGCCCTCCGAGAAACACCGAAACACATCGGTCTCTGACCAGTGACACTTCTATGATTGGAACGACTCGTGATTTTTCTGGATTCCTTCACTCCTTCTAATCACACATCATCGGGCAGCCGAGGCGAAACAGCTGCGCCACACGCTTTGCTTACCCTGTGCGCCACCCGTCCGTTTCATCTTGCGGCAACTACCCTAAAATACCATATTCCGCCGCCTAATCGCACTTCGCTTCAACCTTCAATCTCTCAGTCCTCTTCCGCCTCCGCAAAAAAACAAAAAAATAAGGGAACAAAACACATCTCACCAAACTCCCGACATCGCGTAGACTTCATAGGCACTACACGGCACTAGAACTCGGACATGATGATTGAACACCCTAGCTATAGCGTCCTCGCCACTTCTTACCATACTTTGCGGCTCGCACTTGCGCTTCGCCCGTGACTACAAAGCCTAGAGATGACGGCACATGTCTAAGATCTCAGACATCCGAGCTCTCTACACTGCCATTGCTCGCCCGAACCCGCGCTGACCGGACCCTTAAAGGAGGATGTACACATGCGGCAGCAACTGCAAAAAGTGAGGCTTCACGCGGTGAAAGGGAGGACCTGCGTTGCGGAACGGGTACGACAGGCGCGAGAGGCGCCGCGTCAGGTTGCCACATTCAAATACCGTGTCCTTGAGTGAGCAGCTCTGTTGGGGTACAATTTATGTATATACATCCGTATACTTCCACTAACTTCTGTAGTCCATGATGCAGCTGGTTTGTCGTGCTATCTCTAGTCGTAATCATTGAAGAGCATCACGTATCGTCTTTTTAACGTGTGGGTCGATACGTGCGCGGTGCAACCTTATTTATTCTCAGGTACCACTGGTATGGTTGATAATTCGTGCCGAAACCGAACTTAAATGTCTTTGAGAAACCTTGGAGGAAGCGTACATTCACGATTACCATGGTTTCGACTTACGCTGATACAAGACGTACGCAAAACCGCAAATACATCCCCCGGAAGGTGCAATCACATGAGGGGAGTAACTTTGTATACAATCAACTCAAGTCCTGGTAACTTCTAGCGCGTGTAATCAGCTACGATATTGAACCGTAGGTCGGGGAAAATTCGCGAAATGAGAGAGAAATTACTTTTTACATGAGAGCCCTCAAGACAGGAGATAGAATGGGGATTTGTAAGTTATCTCACTTGATAAAAACGCAAAGGGATCATCTTCGACCGGAATGAAGGAGGAAAAAGGGGGGAGCATGAGAGGAAAGCGACGAGGACTATTACGGAAGTGAGAAGGTGTTCGATACTTCTGAACGACAAGTACGAAGAGTAAAATCGGCACGACCCAGGGTAAATTGCGTTCTGCTAGCAGGTGGTATGCATTAAAGCACATAGATTTTTCATTATCGGTACATAGGCATGCCATACAATGCAATACTACACAAAACCCACCCTCACCGGTCAAAAACAACCAAAATCAAGCCTTCAACCCACTCATCAACGCCCCTTCCTCCCTCTTCCCCACGGCCTGAAACACATTGCCCTCCCCACCATGATCCAAGCCCTTCTCGGCCCTCTCATACGCCTCGTCGGTGCGATCCAGCAGAATCTCCAACTCAGCCTTAGTCAGCAATTCGACTCCGCCCTCTCTTCCATCGACATCGAACCTCTCGCCATCCGAGCGCCTGAGTAACCTCTGCAGCTCCTCGAGTTCATGTTCCTTCTCCTGCTGATGCTTTCCGCCTCGCCCGCCGCCGTCATTCCGCACACCGCCCTTTCGGATGACGAGCTTTTCGAGGCGGCGTTTGGCTTCTGCGGATTCGAGGAGTTTCTGCTCGACGGTGTTGCGCGTTGCGAAGCGGTAGACGATGACGTTGCGTGTTTGGCCGATACGGTGCGCGCGGTCCATGGCCTGTAGATCCTGTTGCGGGTTCCAGTCAGAGTCGAACAGGATGACGGTGTCGGCGGATGCAAGGTTGATTCCCTGACCGCCGGCTCTGGTGGACAATATGAAGACATTCGTTGCGGTTTTGGAGGACGAAGGCGCGTTAAAGGCGCGGATTTGAGATTGTCGGTCAGTTTGCGCTACGGAGCCATCGATGCGCGCGTGTGGCCATGAGCGTAGGGTGAGGTATTGGCTGAGGAGGTCGAGAGAGGTTGTGAATTGGGAGAAGATGAGAACTTTGTGGCCTCGGTGAAGGAGTTCGCGCAGGAGTGAGTCCAGGAGAAGCATCTTGCCTGACGTGGTCACAATGGTTTCGTCTGGGTCTGTTTCAGAGGCAAAGGTTTCTCCCTCGGACGTTTCGGCGGCCAGGAAGGGGTTGAAGAAGTTGTAGGGTGAGTTGCAGCATAGCCGGAGTTGCATGATGGGGTTCCCCAGTTTCTTTTGGAGGAGCTGCCGCTTTGCGATTTCGAAAGTCGCTACGCGCACCTTCTCCTCTTCTGCTTCCGAGTCCAGCTCTTCCTCTTCCTCCTGATCTTGCTGATCTCTCCGCTTTTCGAGGTTGGCAAAAAATTCCCGATCACTCACTTCTTCGTAATTCTTCGCGCGCCCACGGCCGCGTTTTGAAGTGGTGGACGCGGGTGTTCCTTCCCGTGAGGTTTTGGCGCTTTTATTAGGAGTATCGACCCGTGCGAACGGTTTTCGTTTGCGGCTTCCATTGTCACTGCGTGTGCTTGATGGCGTAGCTGTGCCGCTTGTTGTTCCAATACTGAGTCTCTCTACCATTTTTTCCTCAAGAAACGAGCGACTTGTACCATCCAGAATCGCTTGGTACAAATCTCTTTGCATGGGTGTGAGCGGCGCATACAGGACGTATTCCCGCTTCTTTGGCATTAGGTTCTCGACATCTGTTTTGACTCTTCGCAAAAGAAAGGGCTTCATGATGGCATGTAATGACTTGACAAGGTATTGCTGCCGCTCCTCCGATAGCAACTGCTCAAAGCTAGCTTTATCTTTTAGGCCTGAAAAGTCGAACCAACTTTCGAAAGTAGATAGCTTGTCGAACACGGTCGGCAATAAGAAGTGAAGTAAGGACCACAATTCAACGAGGTTGTTTTGGAGGGGTGTTCCAGTGATGAGTAGACGGTTGGCTGACTGGTATGATTGCAGCTCGCGAATGAGACGGCAGTCCAGATTTTTGATACGATGGCCTTCATCGATGATGATGAATTGCCAGCCGAAGTTTGCCAAAAATTTGCGATCGTTCATACAAATCTCGTAGCTCGTGACTACGACGGGAAATTGGTCAGTGCCTGGATGCTTGAGCTTGGTTTTTCTGAGGTTCGCGCGTTGGTTCTTGTCCCCATGATATAATATAACGGGGATGCTTGGAGTCCACTTTTGAAACTCCTCCACCCAATTGCTTGTTGTACTCAGTGGTGCTGCAATCAAGAAGGGCCCGTATGACTTCTTTTCCCACAAGTGGGCCAAAAGTGCGATGGTCTGAATGGTCTTCCCCAAGCCCATCTCATCGGCGAGAATGCCGTTGATGCCGTTCTCATACAGGGACAACAGCCACTCCAAGCCTTCCAATTGATACGATCGCATGTTACCTCCTGTTACAAGCTTGGGCTGCCGCGCAGACTTTAAATTTTGCATCCCTATGTCGCTCGTCTTGATTTTGTCGTCTTTGGTAGCTTCGTCCTTGAGCGCGTCAGGCACACTCGACTGCTCCACTTTGTCCTCCAGTTGTTCCTTTTTAAAATAACTGGAGATCTTAGCGTCTTGCTTTGCGCCCTTCTTTGGTCGCCCGCGACCCTTTTTCTGAGGCGCATGATTCTGCACGTCGCTGGTGGTACCGACAGCAGATGCCCGTGTCGTTCTTCTTTGTGTCGCCGCCGCGGTCTCCTCAGCTTGCCTCTCACGCTTTGAAGCCTGACCCTGTGTCTTCTCATCCTGCTCCTTCTCGGCATCTTCCTGGCGCTGCATCTGAGCAAGCATGACAGTGGCGTACAGTTTGCTCTTATTCATAAGGAACTCCAACTGCTGGAACTTTTTATCCAAAACCTCCTTCCCACTCTCAATGTCTGCTTTGCGCTCCTTCTCCAGCTCGGTTTCACGTTTTATGTCTTCCTTTTCACGTTGTGCCCGCATACGGTCCTCTTCGGCGTGCATTCCCTTGGAAATGCTATCGTCTGGCATGGTGTCGGTTGGAGGTGAGGAAGCGGGCGTATCGGCGGTCGCAGATGACAAAGACATTGTCATCTAATTTAGCAGAAAGAGGGATAAAATAGTGGCATGTAAACTGCAAATTCTCTGGTGTAAAGAAAAAATACAAGGGCAACGGGGAAGCGTGGGCTGGAAAAACTACAGTGGCGATTTCACGAAACTCAAAGGGCGAGGCGACGCGACTAGGGAAGAAAGAAGACGCGCCGCTGCTGGAATCGATGACGCGCGCTCACGCGGCTAGCTTCTGATTGGTCCTCTCGACTTAATTACACTTTACATACACAGGAACGCCCATCGTATTCGTATTCGAAGCACCAGACCACCTCAACTACACCAATTTCGCTTTATAGTAGACGACGTTTGGAAGAGGATTATCGTAGTACTTTTCCGTTTCCTCAAATCCATAGCGTGCATACAACTTGCGCGCAGCCACCATGGAAGACAGAGTATCTAACAACGCCTCCGTGTAGCCCAACTCGCGCGCCTTATCCAACGCCTTGCTGATCAAGACCGCCCCTGCGCCCAGGCGTCGCGCTTCGGGGATAATGTACAGGCGTTTGAACTCGCAGACATCATTTGGCTGGTGCCGACGTATCGCAATGCAACCTATGCAATTCCCCAACGGGAGAGAGGCTGTGGATGGCGTGTGAAACGACGACGTCGGTTGCTTCGTGGCTTTCGCCGTGGCCGCAGTTGCAGCTGCAGCTGCTCCACCTCCGCCAGCGTTGGTGGCATCCTCGGTGCCATCGTCGGTTGCTGGTTGGTGGTAGGCAAGAAGCAAGGCGCCGCCGTTTCCGGGTGCATACTTGCCCGGTAGCTGGGCGAGCTCATCCTTGAAGTTTTGAAAGGTGAGATCGACATTTAGGGCCTCAGCATAAGCGAGGAACAACGTAGCAGTGACTTGGGCATCGCGAGGGAATTGCGCTTCAGAGACTTGTACAGAAGACGACGCCATGGTGGTGTACATATGTAGATTGCGTTCAGGTATGGTGGAGGAGAACCTACCCGGTAGGAAATTGCACACGTCATGCAGCAAGTACGGCACAGTTCCTTTTGTGTGACTCATCTTCGGCTTGTTACATATAGCTACTAAGGGAGTCATGCTTTCATTCTACATGCAATTGCCATGGAGAGAACGTGAAGCTCACATGTATGGATGCCTTGCATTATGGCATGATTTGTCTAAACATTATGGTTTTGTATATGCTCTGATGCCTCGTTCTTTTCGTAGCCATGACCCGGCTGTAACCTTCCTTTTCATGTACACCCAACTATACTAGATGATCATGAGATAGAGCTCCCTATACAACAAGTATCCCATTGGAATGCATGTCATTTTCCTCCAGTATATATACACAACAATGGGTGGTGGGATGTTGTTGAAGAGAGAGCCTCCCCACACATACACCTCTCATAGAACGCCTGGAGTCCCATGCAGGGAAAACGTCAAGCAAATAACTAAAAGGAAATGGAAAGAATGCTGTTTGAACACCGCCCAAAATATGCGACTGGTTGTATGCAAATGAATAATGTAGTTTTGAATCAAGGAAAGAAGGATGAAGGGAATGGTTTTCAGCCGCTGCCGGGTGGGTTCTTGGTCAGCCTCTTGCGTCTCTTGCCCTGCGAGTCGCGAGACTCGTTTCGCTGGTGGTTGCTTGGCTGGATGGGGGGCTCGTTGGGCGAGACAGGTGACACATCACGCATCAGACTGCGCTGCTGCATCTCGTATCCGAGTGACTGGTCAGGAGCAGCGACAGCGTTGTGCTGTGCGAGCGGAGAGCGGCCCATCCTCGAGTTCGGACCGTTGGGGTCGCGTTGATTAGACTGGCTGTATGCAGCCTTGGGTGTCTCTAGAGGAGCTTGCGCGTACTGAGTGGAAAGAGGGGAGTTGGTCGAGGGAGCATACGGGCTGTTGTGATCACTGTTTCCCCGAGAGTGCGGTGGCCTCGTCGGTAGCTTGTAGTGTACGGACTCATCAGACAGTGACTCAACAGATTCGTGGTATTTCTGTTTAGAGGATCCGACGCCGATTTGGTAAGGAGAGTCCGCGTTGGCCTCGAAGTAGGCTCCTCCAGCAGGTTTCTGGTTGGCTTGGGTCTTGTGGTACAGTCGAGCATCCTCTGGATCCATGAAACTCTCGACACGACGCGGCATATAGATGGAATTGTTTGCAGATGTTCCCGAGGTGAACGAGTCCATGGAAGAGCGAGGGTGGAGGGGAACGTTTGGCACGTTGGGGTTCCTGGGCATCATGTTGGGTAGGGTAAGACCAGAGTCGTTTCCTTGCTCGTACCATCCACCTGGAAGGGCCTGGGCTGGAGCGAAGCGGCCTTCGATGTGTTCGGATGGCTGGAGTGGAACAACGGCGGGGCGCTTGACACTCTTGCTCCTCTTGAACGTCTCGGGGACGACGTTAAGATCGTCACCTGTGGCTTCGGCCTGCTCAATGGCTTCCTGAGCAGTCACGTTGTTGTCTGCAGATCCGGCATCTGCGCGAGGGCCTCCCCAAGTACGCTGTCCAGCGGTGAAGATGCCGTAAACCATGTATACCCAGTTGAAGAAGGGATTGATAACGAACATGATGGGGTACATCATGATCTTATAACGACCAAGTTTGGCGCCAAAGTACAACATCAGAATCCAATTAAGACCGAGAGAAATGGCGATGAATCCGACGGGGAGATTTTTGACTTTCTGAGAAGTGGTGATGATGGCAAGGACCATGATGAAGAAGAGCAAAGCCGTGGTTCGAATGGTGTTCTGCATAAACCGCACGATACAGAGAATAGGGTAGCGTTTCCAGAGGCGGATATCGGTCAACATGCAAACTTCGTTGGTGATGAACCCGAGGAACCAGCGGCGACGTTGCTTCAAGAGCGACTGGTAGGTCTGAACAGCCTCGGTTTTGCAGAAAGCGCCCGTATTCATCTGGATCTGGTATCGCTCTTGAGCACCAATCATGAACAAGTGGGTCAACCAGCGGTCCTCGCCCAAGTGGCATTTGCCGTAGTCGAATAGATCGTCGCACTGCTCGGCTTTATCTGCGAAGTAGTATTTGGCCATTTTGCGGAAAGCGGAGAAGCGAAGAACAGTGAGGGCACCCGGAAGACACGTGACGGCACCACAGCCGGACTCGACAGAGCGCTCGAACAGTTGACCGTGAATGTACTCCATATCCTGCAGGAGGGTAATGAGGGAGTTCTTTTCGGTGGTGGATGTAATAACACCAGTCATGGCCAACATGTTCCTCTTGCTTCCGGGTTTCAGTTCCATTTCGTACATGAAGTTCTGGATGCAGACTTTGTCGAGGATACAATCGGAATCGATGAAGAGGACGAACAGGTTGTCGTTGCGCTTCAAGTACTCGGTGTAGATCTTGTCGATGAGTTTGAAAGTCCTCTTCTGGCAATGACGCTTACCACCGTGGGGGAAACGAGAGACAGTAATGCGGCAGCCACGGTACGTCACATCGATGGACTTGGGGTAGGAGTCGAGGGTCAGAGGCACGCCAAGCTTCTCGATGGTGTTGAGGTACAACTCATCCTCCTGGTCTCCGTCGAAAGAGAGGAAAATGTGAAGGCAGGATGGAGGATAATCGCAATCGACAAGGGAGTCGACGGTTCGAAGCAGAATGTCGGGGATTTCTTTGTAGCAGGGCATGATGATGACGACTTTGGGAGCGGATGCCTCGTCGAGGACCGTCTTGATTCGCTTGGTGCGGCCAATGGAATGGGTCACGAGTTGGTAGACGCAGAACAACCAGGGAATGGTTAAGAGACCGGCGAAAGACCAGAAAGCGAACCACTGGAGAAAGATGACCATTTCTTGGGGGAAATATTTGGTTACTTGCGAGGGCAGAGGCAATGTCACGATCATGATGGGCAGGAAAATAGCACTAATCAGGAGTCAGTGGTGATGGGGAGTAGGAGCGGGAGGAGGACGTACCGCAGGGCAGTGAAGAGGATCATCATGACCACGGATAGAATCTTGATACTGACGAATTCGGCCTTCTGGTAGCACTTGACGAGACAATAGAGGAAAGCAGCGACCCAGAGAAACCACTCCAAGAGGGCGGCCAACATGACGGTACCGACGATGGATGTGTAGACGATGTCTTTGACGGGCCATTTGTCGGTGATGTCGAGAACGCCATTCTGGTCCACGCGCGGCCACAGGCCGCCGAGGTGTTGATTTGACATGGTGAATTAATTAGGGTAAGGAGAAAGCGTAAAAAGCAAGTAAGCAAGCAAGCCAGCCAGGCAGAGGGAGGAATCCTGTGCGACGGAATATGGGCTCGATGGCCGGCTGAAACCAGAGGGAGAAGTCAGTATCCGTTATGTACAGTGGGTGTTGAGCAGCAGAGCGGCTGGGGCGTCAAGGGGGGGATGCAGGCGCGCAAAGTGTTATATAGAGAGAGATTCGGACGGGGAGGTGCGAGGGGGCAGCGTGACGCAGGGCAAGCAGGGCCAGCACGACAGGGAAGAGAGAAGGGAGGGAGGGCAATGAAAGCCCATGGCGGACGTACCGACGCAACGCAGCGCAGCGCAGCGCAGCGAGTCGCACAAGACTAGAAAAGCACCACGTCAGGGCGCGGGTTGCACGAGATGAGCTTTTCTTGTACTCGGGCTATTTTGGGGGTCGAAGCAGCTGAGCGGCGAGGCAGGCGGACGGGCAGGCGACGAGGGGGGGCTGCTGTGTATATATTTATTTGAATGGATTGCCGGATTGGGGGGGGGGGATGGTTGTTAAACGAGTGTGGGGGATAAAACGAAGGGAGTTTAAGGTCATGCAGAGGGGAATTGTCAAGCGGGGAGGGTGACAGTGACAGAGCGAGCGATGGGAGAAGAAGGAGAGAAACAAGTTGGGGAGAGTTTCTTGTAGTGAAGAGAGGAGGGGTGAGGGAAGGGGAGCCTGGACAGAAGGGGAGCGGGTCGGCCAGTGTTTGTACCCAGAGCAGCGGCAGCGGAGGACTGGAGGTGTGGACTCAGTGGACTCAGTGGACGCAAACGCAAGCAAGCAAGCAAGCAAGTGGAGCGCGTCGATCGAGGAAGCTAGGCTGGATCAGATGGAAGGAAACTTGAGTCTTGACTCTTGAGCTTGAGAGGAGACGGCTCCCCTTCCCCTGCTGCGTGGCATGAAGCCGGAGCGTCGCCGTCGCGGGCTGGCCAGAATTGGGTTTTCGGTTCGCTCAATTTTTTTTGCGTGACCACGATGGGCCGGCCATGCAGTGTGCTGGCCGGGGGTCGCCCTGGCACCTGGGCATCATGGATCATGATGGATGTGACTGACGACTGACTAGGGGAAGGCCCATGGTGACTTTCTCTACTGTACAGATGCACTGATGCACTGATGCACTCTGATGCACCGCCTATTGACGACAGATCCCTCTACCCGCTTCGGGCAAGAGTCCTTCGTATACAATCCACTCTGGCCATAGTCAGGTTAACTGCGTCAACTATAGTCTATCGATAACCACCAGGTTCCAACCGAGACATGCAGACCGACCGACCGCCCGGCACACTCACTCCCCCCTCCCCCCTCGTTCCCAGCAACAACAACAAGACGCATGACCACCGACAGCAGCCTTCATTTGAAGCATCATTCGGGCGTGGTCAAACGTCACCACCCATAGCAAGCACTGGATGGCGCCAGAACAGTCCAAAACTGTCAGATCGAGTGTCGCATAGTCGCCGCTACTGTTAGACGTTTCATTGCCAAGTAGCCAGGGTTCCCTGGCGGCACGCTTCGCATCCAGTCCCATTAACCACGATCGTGTTGCATGTATAGAGGCGCGCTGTCCTCACCAATCATCGCTGCAGTCTCCAGAGGTATTAATATTCCCCCCGGCCAGTAACTCGCTGAGTAGCGACGCGTTGGGTAACTCGTCAACTTAGTTGTCCAAAAATGGCCCTCTTTTGACATGAATAGTATGTCGCCCGGCACTAACTAACGTGCCTTAGCAGAAAACAAATCCATCTTCGCCTTTCCATCTGTTGCAATCGCTCGTGCCTGATACTTAATCGTTATGTCAATACTCACGCTGCTTACAGTAGGTACCCCTTTCTCGCCCGTCTCTGGACCATGGATCGACCGCTGCAGCTATTTCTCTGCCTCATCCTGTCTGTTTCATCCTGTCTGTCGCCTTCATGTGAGGTCTGAACACACTTTCCGCTCTGCCACTGCCCCTGTAATACGGGCGGTTGAGGCTTGACGGCTGGACTAAGCGAGCAGGCGAAAAAGCCAAAAGAAAAAAAACTAAACTGGGGCATCGGGATTCTGCCGTCCCTTCCGACCTCTCTCGGAACCCAGCTGGCAGTGCGCCCCGTCATCTCAACATCACGATCCATTCATGCTGTGTCCACTGCCGTCGACGAGAATAGCAACGCGTACCTGCAAATATTACAAAGCTATGGTCCCGACTCTCCCACCAGATCCCGGCAGGGCTGAGAATCCCGACCACCTACATCATGTTGTACATGTACTCTGTCTACACTCTCGTACGGTAGTTCAGACCGGTGAGATGAGATCGTTGTCACTGTATTTTTTCTTTTTTTTTCTTTTCCTTTTTCCTTCTTTTCCTTCTTTCGTGGCTGTGTCCGTCTTCTCATCTTCTGCATCTAACAACCCCTCCCACCAAATATTGGTTTCGACGTCGTCCCTACGAGTCGTGGGTCTGACTAGCACATGGTGCCCCTGATCTTAATCCACCCTTCCCAGTGGCGCCTTATGCCATTACCTCCTCCTATTCCTGCCTTTACCATGGGGAAATTGCCTGTGGAGATGCTATGGGAGTCTAACAGAGCCACAGTAGAACTCTAGAACCGCTGCCTGTTTATGGGACTGGTATGCTATGAAATAACTTGCGCCGGCGTGTCTTCTAGCCGAGTGTCAATACTTTCAAGAGCCGCGCCGCCAACTTAGACTGCTACCGGCGTGCTTTGCCACGCCTGTAGCTGAAGTCTACCGCCACTACCATGTGCTCGCTTGCCGTGGCCACTGATGGTGACTGCAAGTGACATGCACCGCGCCTACAACCAACATCAATGGGAGCGTTCCAACTACACCCCTCCTCTGTGCCCGCACTCGTCCTCTCTCCATTGCAGCCCAAATAGTTACACAGGAATGTGCTTGATTAGCAAACGAAAGTCATGATTTGCTTATCGATTGGGGGATTAACCATTCGATCCACCATATAAGAGTGCTCGGAGAGAATAGGAATAGGCATGTTTTAAAACGCGGAACAAAAAAAGCAACATTGGAACAATTGATGCCGACAAAACAAAACATATGGGCAGCCATGGCAGAATTCACCGAGCAACACATGCGAGCAGGTATCGATAGGGTTAATCATCTTCAATCTCGAATTTTTTTTATTATTCCCCGAGTCAATCCTTGCTCATCCATTGATCGTACATACAGTGAAATCTGCGTGCGCTGTTGAACGCTTAGTCATACACATGTACGCGATAACATCATGCGCTGCAGGTACAACTGTGAGCTGCCATTCGATGCCCACACCACGCATTCCGATTCGCTCTGCCCCTGCCACGTTTGCCCCTTCTCCTACTGGTCTTCTTGATCAGGCTTGTTGACAAACTGCGACTGCTCAAATGCACGCGAACGCTCCGGACATCGCCCGAAAATTCCATGTGCGCATAACTTAGCTCACCCGCTGCCCTTACCACCCCTCCGTCCCGCCATCCCTCTCTCTCACCCCGCAAACCGGGACACGCACCGTCCACCATGGAGCGGCAGAGAAAACGTGTGTTACATCTCCCTAGGCATTAACTACATAGCTGACAGTGTTTAGGTGAGCTCCGCGAGCTCAACTTCCGAGCTTGGGCTGGTGAGCAAAGTACGCCCCCCCACCTACACCATCACAATCACAGCTCCCACTAACCCGCCACAGATGTTTTCGCCGTACACAACTCCCTCGATTCTTCCATGAAAAAGAACACCGCCTTCATCAAGCGCCTCCGCACCGCCATACAATCCTCGGGTCAAGCCCAATTCATCCAAGATGTCCAGACCTTGTCCCTCCACAAGTACCTCTCGGAAATCATCACCGCATGCTACGAAGGCCTATGCAAGCTCAAGACCCCCGCCGACATCGCTACAGGCGTCGAAATCGTCAGCGCGTTGCATCAGCGTTTCGGACCTACAGAGTTCACGAGTTATCTCGGTTGGTATATTGGCCGCGGATTAAGCACCCCGGACAAGTCGCAACTCAAGGCACTAGCGCAAGACGTCCGCGAGAGAGAAGAGAAGGAGCGGTTGGCCCGCCAGCGTGTTTTGCTGCGGGTAGCGACCGAGCTTTGGCTGGTGGGCGTACTGAGAAGCTTGGATGACGTGGCTAGGCCTGAGGACGCCGTCAAAACGAAGGATACTTCCAAGCTTGTCGAAAGCTCAAACAGGTCTAGGACTGCCACAAATGGAAGCGCCGATGCGGAACCATTCCCCCTCGAAGTTCTAAAGGACATGCTCGGCCACGATCGGGAACACATCAATCTTCCACTCTTGGTCATCTTCGTCAAGGCTTTTTCGTGGGACATCTTGGGGGCAAAACCGTCATCGTCAGAAGGACGTAAGACGGTCAACGAAGACGGAAGTACCACCGCGGACAAAAATGACGAGTCTTCATCTGTCGACGATGACGAAGCGGCCACCAAGGATCCCCCAATCATTGCGACCGAGTTACAGCAGCGCTTTCGAAACATCCTGACACGCTATTTCGAAGATGTCAAGGCGCACCTGCTTCGAGACCAAAAACATCTGGCTACGCAGGGCCGCAAGAATGCCGAGGCCTACGTTAAATCCGGCGAGGTGTTTGAAGATCGTCAAGCAAACTACGAAAAGCAGGCCAAATCCCAGGAGAGGCTCGCCACAAATGCTCAAGTCCTTGCTGATGCGTTGAGTCTTGAGATGCCAGATTTGAAAGAGAAGGATACGTCAGCAAACACTGGCGATGGTCTGATCGGTCTTGTGAAAGCAGGAGAGTATCTGCGTGGACAGGGTGAAGGTCCCGGAATCTGGGAGGATGAGGACGAGCGTCGCTTCTACGAAAATCTTATTGACCTCAAGGACCGTGTGCCTGGTATATTGCTAGAAGAGCCAAAAAAGAAGAAAGCGGATGATGAACAGGTTGGAAAGAAGATCGAGGTGAAAGCAGAAGGGGAAGAGAAAGACAAGCCCGAAGCCACCAATGAGGCGGATGAGCAGTCCACTGCTATTGCCAATAAATCTGTGGGCGCTCAAGTGGACGCAGTTCTTGCCCGCCTGCCCGAGCTAAACTCGAAGGATTCCGTGGATCAGACCGCCATCGATTTTTGCTTCCTCAACTCCAAGGCGTCTCGCAATCGGTTGATTAAGGCTTTGCAAGATATCCCAAAGGGTCGAGGCGATCTGCTACCTCTGTACTCTAGGCTCATCGCAACACTTGGAAAGTACATGCCAGATGTATCTCAAGGCCTTGTATCGTATCTTGACGACGAATTTCGAAGCCTGCAACGCCGCAAATCGAAGGACTTCCTTGGCCAAGTGCGAACGCAAAATGTTCGCTATCTCGCTGAGTTGACAAAATTCGGAGCCGTTCCGGAGCACGTCATATTCCATTGCTTGAAAGTCAGTCTCGATGAGTTCTCGCGAGTGAACATTGAGATCATCTGTAATTTGCTCGAAAACTGCGGTCGGTACCTGCTCCGAAATCCCGAAACCTCGCCACGCATGGCATCCTTCCTGGAAACTCTCCAGCGCAAAAAGGGTGCTCAGGTCATAGGCCAGCAGGAACGCATGTTGATCGAAAACGCCATGTATTACGTAAACCCCCCAGAGCGAGCAGCTATCGAGCAGAAGGAAAGGACGCCGACGGAGCTTTTCCTGCGCAAGATCATGTATCAAGACCTGAGTCGGCGAACGGTTGATAAAACTGTGCGATTCATTCGCAAGATGCATTGGGAAGAGCGGGAAGTTGTCAATCTTATCCACAAGATATTTGCTAAACCGGGAAAGATCAAGTACAGCAACGTCCATTTACTGGCCATCATACTTGGTACCATTCACCGCTACCACCAGGATTTCGCCATATCTGTGATTGACGATCTTCTCGAGTCTATAGCTTTGGGCCTGGAACTGAATGACTTCAAGTTCAACCAGCGCAGAATCGCAGAAGTCAAATACCTTGGGGAGATGTACATATATCGCCTAGTCGACTCTCCTCTTATCTTCGACACGCTCTACAAACTCCTGAATTACGGATGGGGAGGAGGATATGCTCGACCGGGACTCACCAATCCACTAGATCTTCCGGATGACTACTTCCGCGTTCGCCTCGTTTGCAATCTGCTGGAAACGTGTGGCATGTACTACGACAAAGGTGCGGCAAAAAAGAAGTTGGATTTTTTCCTCAGCTATTTCCAGTATTATCTCTGCATGAAGGATCCTCTTCCTTTAGATGTCGAGTTCTTGGTGCAAGATGCTTACAATCTGACGAGACCGCAATGGAAGCTCGTCATCAATCTGGAAGAAGCATCCCACATCTTTTCCGAGGCTGTCAAAGACAACTATCAAATGTCTGCAGTCGGTAAGCAGTCTGAGCCAGATGACGACGAGTTGTCAGCCTCGGATGATGACGCAGACGGTCCGAATGATGAGGACATGGGAATATCAGAGGGCGAAGACGACAAGTCTTCCGGTGAAGATGGAGAGGTTTGTATCTTTGATTTGCTTTTTCAAATCCACGTACTGACACAGCTAGGAATCTGGTGACGATGAACCCATCAAGCAGGCTTCGTCTGATGACGAAGAGGAGCAGATCATTGTCACACGCCAGGAAGACGAACGTGACCCTGAAGCCGAAGCAGAGTTCGATCGAGAGCTCGCAAAGCTCATGTCGGAGAGCGTGGAGTCTCGCAAATTCGAGCGCAAGCCTGTATTTGACGTCCCGCTTCCCATGCGCCGAGCCCGTGAACCTGCTGCAGCCACGGAAGATAGCGGGAATGAAGCTACTCCACATGCTCCTACGGCAAACACAGTCAAATTCTCTTTGCTAAGCAAGCGCGGGAACAAGACACAGACTCGCTCGATCGACCTCCCGTCAGATTCCACTTTCGCGGTTGCCATGCGCAACAAGCAGCAAGCCGAAAGGGAGGAGCAGCAGCGGATCAAAAACCTCGTTTTGAATTACGACCTCCGCGACGACGACTCAGAGGGTGATACACCTTTTCATTTCAACCTTTCCCCCAATCCCAACAAAACACGTACTGAAACTTCTCAAGGTCTGGACAAGACTCATAATCTATATGCGCAACCGCGCCTCGATAAGGCGGGCAACAATCGCAGCAATCAGCGGGCCCGAAAATTGCAACTTAGTGATGTCAACTGGTATGGCAACCCCTAATTGTTCCAACAACATATGTTCATGTCTCCGCATTCGCCACCGCTGGTGCTGAGGCCGGGGTGACTTGATCTTACTCCCTATTTGTCGCGGGCCCAAACAAAAGGAGATGGGATCGATCACTCTCTTTGGACACGTAGACTGCAACTAATTGAACTGC
Organism: Periconia macrospinosa; assembly: GCA_003073855.1. Lineage (NCBI taxonomy): Eukaryota > Fungi > Ascomycota > Dothideomycetes > Pleosporales > Periconiaceae > Periconia > Periconia macrospinosa. Next base: position 55,745 of record KZ805351.1, on the reverse strand, counting down.
GCTAATGCTCACGCCTCTTTCGGGGCGATCTCTTATAATTAGGACTTGATCGCAATTCTTGGTGGAACATGCAGTATAGATAGCATGATCGGATTTCTACTCCTCTTAATCCAGCTCTCACCAAGGGCAGACGTGTGAGTATGCGTTGCACTTGCTAGCTTCGACAGGACGGCGGACCCTCAGAGACAAAAGTCCACCGGCTACACTCACTTCAAGCGAGCATGCAGCCTGAGACAAACTTGAGATGGCACATGACAAGCACCACTGAACATCATGTGCTCTAATTAACCAAGGTGCGCGAAAATTCCTTGTGCAGTGCGGTCTTTGCTCCCCGGATAAAGCCAGCACAGTGTTCGGGTGAGATGGGCCCGGCATGTATACTTCAGGTCGAGGTGGACAAATTGTTACCTTTGCCTCCCAAGGCAGGGAAGAATCGAGTGAGAGAGTCTGAGTGTATCCTGGGTAGGAGAAGGCCTCTAGTCTTCTTTCTATCGCACGGTTGAATGGGATGATGGCTCGATCAATCCATAGCACAAAAGACTCTCCCGTTATTTTCTAAACAATTCGGTTCCCATTTTCTTTTTTTTTTTGGCCTGGTGACAACAAATTGATTCGTGCGTGTGATGACACATCCTCTCTCTCTCTCTCTGTGCTCCATCTACCCCCCTTGTATCTGTCTATATATAACTGTTTCCCTGTCAAAAGTCAGCATGGGTTAATGATGTTATCTCCTTCTCCTGCACTCATACACATGACTCCTCTTTCCCAGTCCGTAAAGTCCAGATCCAAAAAGGGTTACTAACCATTTACCTCCCCTTCTCTCTCTCCCTCCCTCCCCCTTGCACACAAGAAAAAAAAAACCCCCTCCTAGTTAACTAAACTCTTCTGACCTCCACATCGGACGAACAAGATGTGAAAAGGAAGTAGGCCGGTATACATATACCACTTACCACTACCATAACAAAAACAAAATATCTACAAATATCTACATTCTGTATGCAAACATAGCAGCAGTAATAAAGTGATGTATGTATGTATACCCCAGGCCATTTATTATCGATCGACAAGGTCTTTTTTGTTTTTTACCACATCCTCTAATCAATGTGGTCGTCCCCGTCGTCCCGGCTTTGAATTTATAGTTTAGTCTGGTGGATAGAAGGGGGGGAATAATAACCTGGTTATGTATGTAGTGTTGAATTCGGATCCCCCCAAAAAAAACAGAATAAATAAATTGGGGGGATGCGGGGGTTATAAAGAGAGAGAGAGAGAGAGAGAGAGAGAGAGAGAGAGAGAGATAGGAAATCGGTTGGGGTTATGTTTCTTGGAGTGTTTGAGTAGGTAGACAGGATTATTTGAAAGTATGAACTATGACTTTACGTTATGTATGTATATATGTATGTACATAGATAGGAGGCATCTATGGCCTATCCCATTATTATCAATATCAAACATATAAAGATGCACTTTTTAGCGAATACCTCGCACTTAAAATCCCAACTATACGTGTACATATTCATACAGTCTATCTCTGTCTATCTAGACGATGCGACACCATGCAAAAGCACCCACACCGATAGTGATATAGTCAAGCATTATCCATCCCTTATCTATCCGACATGGACCAAACTACGTAACGACTCTCTCCCTCTCACCCTCCCTACCCACGACTCCTTCACCGTCCCCCACTTGGATCACCAACGATCCTCTCCTCAAACTTCTTCGCAACCAACTTCTTGAAATACGCCAGCTTCCCCGCCCCCGCCCCGCCAATCTCCCCATAATCCCTCGTAACGGCGACAGCCCGCTCATCCTTCTTTTCAACGCTCTCTGTGATGAGGACCTCAAACGTGCGCGGCCGCGGAACCCACCCCATCCCGCGCATCTCCTCGTAGTAAAGCAGCGCGTCCTCGATGTCGCCCGTCTGCGCGCACACGAGGATGAGCCGGTCGTACGTGATGCGGTTCGGCTTGACGCCGAGCTTGAGCATTTCGCCGGTGAAGTACATGGCGAGCTCCTTGCGCGAGGTGCGCTGGCAGCCCTGGAAGAGGAGGTTGAAGGTGTCGGTGTTGGGGCCGCCAGGACACACGGTGTGCAGGGCCTTGTAGATTTCGATGGCTTCGCTGAGACGGACGGCGTTGCGGCGCGGAATGCAGGCTTGGATGCAGGTGTTGACGGCGGCGATGGGAATCTTTTTGCCGGCGGCGGCTTGCTCTTGGAGCAGGCGGAATGCTTGGAAAGGGAGGGAAGGATCTACGCTGAGGTGCGCATAGAGCGGGTTGAGGCTGTCGACGGTCACGCGTAGGCCTGAGTCGTGCATGATAAGGATGACGGACAAGGCGGCGGGGAGATCCTGCGCTGTGAGGTAGCACTCGATGAGGGCTTCGTAGTGATGGGATGTGAACACGGTGCCGCGCTCGGTGAGGACACGGAAAACGTCTGTGGCGAGTTTGACGTTGCCGCTGCGGCTGGCGACTGAGAGGACGTTGAGGCATGTTCCTGTTGGAGGCTTGATGTAGCCAGGGACGACTTGCGTATCCCATACCATACTCACACCTTCGGCCTGCACGGTGAATATGTCAGTGGCTAGCTCGAGTTTTCTACACGTTCTTGGTAGTGACGAGGACTCACTAGATGGCGCTTGGAAGCAGCTTCCAGGAGCTGTAGCCACATAACGTTGCTCAACTTGGCACCGTACCCTTCTACGCTCTGCCTGAGACGTAACACGTAAAAGGTTTCCTCTGGCTCCTTATACTCAAGCAATAGCCAGATGATCATATCCCACAGCCAGGATTCGACCTTGATCCTCTCTTTGACCATATTCTCCAGCCCCTCGAGAGCCTGTTCGAAAAGCCTTTCCCTCATCTGCCCCGCGACCACAAAATTATGCGCGCGATCCGACAAATTGAACCACCTCTCCCGCATATAGTCCAGAATCTCAGTCCGTAGCAAATGATCCGGGTGTACGGCCAATGCCTCGAGCACGCATTCTGCTCCTCTCCCATCGAGATCTACGCCGCTTTCGCGCATCTCTTCTAGCACCTTGCGGATCTTCCCCCCCGTGCCATTGTCGCAACTGGCAAAGCTGTGCAGAACAGCTGTGTACATGTATGAATTTGGCACCTCTCGACGATCCTTTATTAAAATTCTTATGATGCTCATCACATCGTCGAATTTTCCGGCGGCGCCATCGATGCGTAGGCGCTCGTAGAGCTCCGGGGTTGGAAGTTGGACGAGGGGAACTTCTTGTTTAAGGCTGCGGCGAGGGTTTGTGGGCGGGAATCGTGGTATTGTATTGGGAGAGTTGGGGCTAATGTTCCACGAGGCAAAGGGGTGGTCGGATGCTTGGGAGGATGTGCTGTATTCACGCGAGTGAGGTTTTGATGTTTTGGTGGGAGGTTTGCATTGCAACGTTCGGTTTCGAGTTGCTGATCCGGCCGGAGCTAAAGTCGAAGTTTGCGAAAACCTTGGACAAAGACATCTCCATAAGGCGTCGTTTATGAACGGCCGCGGCGGCATCGATGGCAGTAAATGTTGAAGAGCTGCACAAGAAGTTCACTTGAAGTTTCCGGTTCAGGTTCAATTCCGCGCTCGCGCCGATTGGTCCGTGCGCCTTGACCACCCGTATATAATATAGACCATTACATATACATGTAGTTTATACCTATGCGGCACTTTTCTTATGTATTTCTGGCGATGGTGATTGAAAGGGGGTAACTGCATATTGCACATCATTTTCATTTCAGTCTACAGGTACATATGACTAAGGATATGCTATTACTCATAAAGACCCTAGTTTGGAAGAGAAAAAAGTTAAGGAGAAGAAGAGTAATAAGAAGAAGGGAAAAAAAGAACACAAAGACCTCAGAAATCAATGCTCCAACTGTGGTCCAAACCCCCGGGTATCGACTTGCATGCGAATCAGCAACCGTAGAGCAGCAAGCATCAGCCCTACCAGAACATTACACAACTATCATTTCAGGAAAATTTTCCAATACCCTGGCGCCTGAGAGGCATCGAATATTTCGCAGCAACACATTCTCAACTACACTCGAAGAAATAAAATCATCTAGAAGCAGAAGATTCTCATCATCTCGCTGGCACACTGAGGTATTCGAGGATCTGGGTGCACGTTAGTTTAATTCCAGTAGGCACCATAATTCAACCTGACAGGAAATTCCATACCTTTGGTGATAATAGCTCCTGGCTTGCCAGATGCTTACCCAGGATCCTGACGACCTCAACTTGCTCCTCAGGGGTGAGTCCGGTGATGGCTGCCTCCAAAACACTCCCAACGCTGGTGTTGTTGGTAGCAACAAAGCTGGAGTAGTAGAAGAAAGCAATGGTGCCCATGATGAACTGGCAGTCCATGCGATCCGTCATTCCACCATGGCCGGGAATACTGTCGCCAAAGTCCTTGATCTTAAAAGTACGCTTCAGTCCCGACGCAAAGAAGCCGCCGAACGGCGCAATGAGCGAAGCAAATGTGGCCAGGGCTAAAATGTGAAACTGGACAGGTTTAATCGTGTATGTATTGGAGATCGGGAGACCGGATGGGATGAAGGGGATGGTGTATTTTTTAGGGATGAAGACGGGGTTTGGCGTGCACTCAAGTCCAGTCCAGATGTTTGCTCCGAGGTCCTACGATGGTCAGTCCAAGCCGGCCTAAAAAGGGTTTATAGAGGTGACTTACATTGACAGGGCAAATAAAATACTTGTACTGCGACAGGATGGAAGTCATTCCGAGACCGAAGATGACGGTGAAGAACCAAGCGCCGAGGAAGCCTTCCCAAGTCTTCTTTGGGGAGATTTTGATCAACGGCGTCCGGCCGAAGGTGATACCGCATAGGTAAGCAAAGATATCGTTTGTGATGACCATGGACACGGGTAGGAAGAACCAAATGAAGCCCTCAAAAATATTGTTGATCACGAAATGGGCCTGGCCGACGATGAGGAATAGCGCCATATGGCTCCAAGCGAATTGGCTGAACTGAAATTTATAATGACCCTTTTGCAAAGACGAAACAAAAAACACGAAGCCTAATATGTTAGTGGCAGACCAAATGTTCGGAATAGGGTGGTGGCATACCTATCATGTAGAGCATGAAGGATATGAACCTGTGGTGAGTCGTGAGGGGCAGCAGAACGCGGTCGACAAGCAAGATGTGCTTGAAGTAGTATATGACGCTTTCGCCGTACAAAAAGTACATGGCGGTGCCGAGGAAATACCAATTCAGCGACTTGGTAAAGCGGAGGCTACGGGCGCGGCTGGGGACGTTGGATATGGCAATGACCTCTTTGAAAGATATGATCTGTACGGCGGTGACAATGATGATGATGTAGATGTGACCGGAAGACATGGCGCCAAAGAAGAAGGCGATCATGATCAAAGTCCATACTGTGCGCTCCACGAAATTGGCCTTTTTCTTCTCATACTCGGTCTGGGCGGGTGGGGATTCTGGTATCTGTGTTGCTGTTAGCAGAGAGGACAAGGACGGTATGTATGTACGAGCGCGTCGTAAAGATATGATTTGACGAGAAGAAGAAATGTAGGACGACGGGAGAGACATACTGTCGGCTCGGATTTACTGGGTGCGCCGTTCCTGGCCGGGCTGCCTGGCTCGGAGGCATTTTCGCTGTGCTCTGACACGCTCATGGAAGATCGTCGTGCTTTTCCGTTGCTCCCGCGATGTTGAAACTTGACGTCCTTTCGTGTCTTGGCCATGGTTTTGTATAGAGGGGTGCCGAGTCGAAGCGACCAGGCAGCTGACAGGTGCGAGACAGGCGCGAGCGAAGAGGAGGGGGGGGAGGAAGGTGCCTGTACGCGGATGAGCAAGGCAGGTGGGCAAGCTCGAGTGGGACGGGAGGAGAAAGCTTGGGGCGAGGGTGACGATATGAAGGCAGTTGGAAGTGTGGAAATGTGGGTTTTTTGATGAGCGCCAGTTGCAAACACAGCCTGCCAGCCTTGGTGGTGTACAGTATGTAGCAGTAGACGTCACTGCACATGCAAAGCACAAATCCTCGTAGATACTTACTGTACTGCACTATTGTGCTTTAGGTGCCGTGCCGCTCGCTCCGATTCGGCGCTAACCATTCAGCCCTAGGTGCCCTAACTGCGTTGATGTGGAATTACATGATTACGTACGCGCAGTAATAAATCAAGCATCAATGTTATTCCGGTGAACGCCCGCCGGACCCAACTAAGTACCCAAGTACGTACCTATTCACTGCAGTCTTGTTCTCCTTTGGAGTTGTCCAACACGTCCGCACTTATCATTGGCTCTTTGCACGTTATTCTGTGGCGACACGTAAATCTGGGCGACCAAAGGGACGCAGTTGGAAACAGACGTGATTTCAACCAAGAAAAAGAAGAAAGAAAGCACAAGGAAAGAACGGCCCACACAAGATGAGCTGAAACAGCAAGCGCGTACACAATAAACAAACAGACAAACAAGCAAGCAAGCAAAACCATTCACGGTCGCTCTCCGAGTAACATTGCAATGCTGGATAGCTACACACGGCGCTTTTTGGGAATGGCATGCCAACATGGACCATGATGAATTCGACTTCTCCGATCCCGACCTCGACGACTTGCCCGCCAGCACCTTGCTACAGCTCGAAAAATCAGCCCTACACGCGACCCAGCAGCCTCGTCCCGACAATACTCAGGGTTACGCGTTCGAAGATGCCCACGGCGGTCTCAGCCATGGCCATGGCGATGAGATTATCAATCTCGACGACAACCACGGCCCCCACCACAATCGCCTCTCGGGCGGTGCGTTGATGGATGTCGACGAACCCCCACAGCAGTCGCAGGCTGACGTCGTCAAGCTTCTTCAGCGTATCAAGAAGCTCGAGCAAGAGAAGTGGCGCCTGAACCAGAACCTGCAGACGGCACAATCAGAAGCGAGCAAAAAAGCGGGCGAGGCAGAGAACGTGAGAAGACGCGCAGACGCCGAAAGGCGGACGGCCGAACTGAGATTGCAAAATCTACAGCGCGAACACATAGAGGCTAGTGAGAAACTCAGGATCGATCGCGACAACGCCCAACGTCAGCTCGACGAACACGATGCTCAGCAGGCAGAGCAGATGCGGCGGATGCGCCGTCCAATGCCCGCGCGACCCAAGCCTACAGTCACGACCACCGCTAGTCCCTCCGGAACGCCAAAGAGGGCACAGAAAACGCTGCCGCTCGGGGATGGTTTCGACGACGAGGACATTGTCATGGCTTCACCCAGCAAGCGGCGGGACAGGTTCAAAGCTGCCACGCCAAAGCAGACACACAAGAGGAAGCGCCAAGCCCTCAATGACAGTCCCATCCAGGCCCTCCAGCTGAGTGAGCCAAGAGAGCCTTCGAAAGCACCGGAACTTGCGTCCTTTGCTGATTCCAGGCTTGATATGGCACTGCTGCGCAATCTCTGGAAGGATGAGAGTCGGTTCAATCTCCTGCAGCGTCTTCTCGCTCACAGGTGCTCCGATGGTCAGAACCGTATTTTTGAAGCCCTTGCGCAACACAGTTTTCCTTCAAAACCAGACAAAAGTCTCTCTTCGATTGTCTATGATTCATTGTCGGGACTCCGCCTCCCATCTCGTGCTCACGATCTTGCTCTCCGCGTCTGCGGTGCCTTCTCCGAGCTTTGGGCACAGTGCCTCCGTGAGCAACACTATGCCCCCATATCCTTGATTCTGGACGCAGTTCAGTTCATTTTGGCGTGCGAGCCGGCCACGATAGCCGTAGATGTCATCGAAACCATGATTCCGTTGATTATCACATCTGTTGATCTTGTCGCGACTCCAGTCTTGGAAGCAGCGAACCGGCTCGAGGCCAGAGTGGCTGCGTTGTACTCGCCAGCGCAGCGAGCCATGACGCACAGCATTGACGTAGAGAATTGCCTGCAACTGCTTCACCTCATAGCCACCAGCTGTGTGTCAAGCCTCTCGTCGGAGGAGGCCCTGATGCGATTCTGGCGTGCCATGCCTCACAAATACGTCTTGTTGCTGCTTCACAGAAACCAACCACTTGGCCAGATGAGCTTGATGCTGCGCATCCTGGCCAGTTCTGCCCTCTCCAACTCTCTAGGCCCGATGGGCATCGACGCACGTGACGAAGCACAGGAGCAGGCAGCTGTAGAAGAAGCCGTCATTAGCCGGCTCACTAACCTACTTGGCGAAAGCATCGAACGCATTCCCGATCCAGAGGGTGGTTTGGCGGAAAGTGTTGAGGAGAAGGCCATCTGGCAGGTCCGGCTCAAGGTGCTTGACGTTCTGACGCAGTTTGCGATGACGGGGCACGGGTTGGCGAGGCTAGCCAGCGATCACTACTGCATTGGCCGGCTGGTCAAGTATTTGGACTATTGCGTAGCGTCATTGTACGGTCGACCGCTGTCGCCGACTCAAAAGGACAAGGTGGCTAGCATCAATGCAACGATGAGGCTGGTGCACTACCTAATGACGAGGGGGGAAAGGTTGATGAAGAACAAGTTGAAGGGGGTTGAACACGCATACCACGTTGCGTTGACGCGCATCACCTTCTCGGACCGGCTGGTGTTGGAGGAAGGTATCGAGTCGCAAGTGATTGACATGGCGCATCACATATTGGATGAGAACGTGGGGCCAGAAGAAGGGGAGCAGCTTTTGGAGGTGTTTCCTAGTGCGAATAGTGCGTGATGCTCTGCTTTGGTTTTTTGTATAGTTGGTTGGTTATGCTATTGGGGCGGGGGGTTTGAATGGTACACGTAGAGATGATTGCATTGAACAGGAGTTTCGCTTGGGGAATGAATGGCATTGGGCGGCGTTGTACATTATATTTGTTTTTACAGGGCAAGAATAGTTTGATTAATGAAAGTGGAGGAGTTGAAATGTTTTAAGATGTGTGGCTGTCGATGGCTGATATAAGCATACATACATACCTAAGTAGATAGATAGATGTTTTGTGGATTTGGTTGTGGGTACCTAGGTACCTTTGTAGGCAACGTCCAGGTTAAGTTAACTATGTATGGGGTTTAACGTTATAAAGTAGAGCGAAGACGCCATACTGCATGGCAGCTAGTCGAGGGTTCCAGGCCATGTCGCAGGCCATTGGCGGTCCCCTCCCGTCCACTCAACGGGCCTCCACGGTTCCACCCCATCGCGTCCAGCCTTCCAGCCATCCCCATCGCTCGGCATCGACTCCATAGTGACATAGTCCAGCCTTTTCAGCCTCACATCCGCCCCGCATTGCCCCCAATCCCCATCCCAATTGCCCGCATTGCGCATGCCATCGCCGGGTACAAGTCCCATCCATACCGAACTTAGTCCCACAAGTTACCACCAACCTGACCTGACCTGCCCGCCCATTATTTCCGTGCGACCCATCCATTCCATACTACAGTTACAGTATTGCTCCCTCTCCCACGGCCATGGTAACGTTACCCGCCTGAAGACACCCGGCAAAAGTCGCCATAGCAAGGTCAAGGTATCCATCCCTCCATTGATCAGATCCCCCATCGCGCGCGCATACAGCAGTACAGTGCAGTACAGGACCACCCACCCAGTGACACCCACCGAAGAATGTGCCAGCCGCCATGGATCATCGCGAATCGGTACAGGTAGCCAGCAATTCCCCAGCTCCCTCGCTCGACACTCCCCCGCGCAAGAAGCAGAAGCGCAACAAACCAACCCTGAGCTGCGAAGAATGCGTCGAACGAAAGACCAAGGTGTGTATCTCTCCCGCCCACCGTACCACCCTCATGTCGCCAGGACCACCCGTTGATTTCTTTTCTGCCATGTAGTGTGACCGTACCAGGCCGCAGTGTGTAGCATGCTCTAAGCGACAATCTGAATGCAAATACTCGGATGCTGCCAACCTGATCGCTTCCTCGGGGTAAGTAATCCCCCATCTGCACATCGTAGATACACAATTCACCATCCAACCATGCCCGTTTAGGCGCAATGGCACTCCCATGACTTCGCGATCGAGAAAGCCCTCCAGCAAGCCCGCGTCTGTGTCTTCGTTGCCACCGGCAATCAAGTCCGAAACCCATGTTGCTATGGCCACGGTCAGTAGTCCTCAGGTACGTTGACGTTGCCTTATTCCCGTTCGTCAAATCTCTCACAAACCCCCCATAACTTAACTTACCCATCGGATCCTGGGCCATGGGCACATCAGCGCCCAGACAAGTCCAAAGCTTGTTTGTGCTTCCGCTCACTCCCCACAGGTTCATGTCCTCCCGACCAGTGCACCGAGTCACAAGTACCGGAGCTCCTCGCTGTCATCCACGGCATCTTCGCCCTTCCTGCTGTCCAACATCCCCTACTCTAACCACACCTCACCATTCTTCGGTCTAGGATCAGAGCATCCCTTTGCCAATTACTGGACCAACCGTGGCGGCTTGGCCGAAGTCGTGGGCGCTTTGCCAGCAAAAGATCATGCCGACATCTTGGTGGCAAAGTACTTTGATGCTGTCGACCCTGTATATCCCATGGTGCATCGTCGCAATTTCTATGCCGACTATGAACGCTTTTGGTCCCTGCCCATCGAGGAGAAGCAGACTGCCGACCCCGTCTTGGTCGCCCTGCACTTTGTCGTCTATGCGATGGCTACGCAGTTCATCCAAATGTCTAGCGATCACGGCCAGGCCCAAATCGCCGAGTTCTACGTTTCAGCATCTCAACAGGCCTTGCGACTGTCCTCCTACCTAAGCAAAGCCTCTGTCAGGACGCTGCAGGCTATGGTCTTGATCTGCTATTTCCTTATGAATGATAATCATGCGTCAGATGCTTGGGCATTTGGAGGCGTTTTGGTTCGCCAATCGTATGCCATGGGCCTTCACAGGGATCCAGATATCATATCGCCGCGCTGTTCTCGCAGTGACAAACAGCAAAGGCGAAAGCTGTGGCAAGCCATATTCTTCCAAGACACTTTCCTCACTGTCCTTCTCAAACTTCCACCCACTGCGACGTTTTCCGACGTGCGAGTGGAATCACTTACCGACGAACTAGATGATTATGTTAACGGGGCCACCGAGTCGGCGATAAACCCCATGAGTATCAGTGAGTGCACAGCCTGGCTATCCGTGAATTCGTATGCATGAAATCGAGCGTCATTGCGCTAACAACACATCTGTAGGCAATATAGCGCCCATGTCAGACACGTTCCCTTCATACGAACTATCCGATCGCCAGTACATTAGATCAATGTGGCACATGGCCAATCTAGTGCAACGCACCGTGTGCAAGCCGCGGTCACTCGGGCATTCTCTGACCAACTCACCCAAGGAAAGGACAAGGCTCATCAACGAATATCACCAGCTCTTTAGTTCCTTCCCTGCTACACTGACCGCATCGGACGACCCCTCCATTCGCGACCTCGCAGACACCAATCCCCGCCGTCTGCGTCAAAACTTTTTCCTGCGAAGCAACTACTGGCATTGCGTCATGGCCATCCATGCTGACGAGAACGAGGCGGGCGGTGTAATGTGTGATATCCGCGGAGCGCTGGAAGCCGCGATGATGGCGTTGATGTCCTTCTTCCAATTCTGGGACTATCTTCGAGTAGATGCAGGAGTGTGGTGGGTCTTTCAGCACCGGGCTTTCGAAGAAGCGGTATGTATAATTGCTAACACGCTGATCTCACTCCCCTTGCTAATCAACATCCACCATCAGCTTCTCATCGCGCGTATCCTCGGCACACAAGAACAACCTCTGTCTCCCGATTCCCAAGGTGGTGCAAGCCCCGCAACAGACCCCCTCCTCACCAGCGCCAAGGACGACGCAAAGAAAACACTGGACATTCTCGAGATGGTGAGTGCACCCGAGGCACGCAAAACGAGAACAGACGTTCTCAAGACGGCGTTCAATGACATCACCTGGTGATGTCTTCTCCCAAGGGTCGGTGTTTGTGTGGCCCCCTTTTCGACCTTTCTAGGGTGCGGCGGCGGCGGTCTGGCTTCCTCTCTTGTATTAACAGTTCCATCTCTCATTTTTTTTTGTTCGTTGATGCGTTGTTATAATCGAATTGATTTTCTACAGGCGCCCTGTCTGTCGCATTAGTGGTTCGATAGACAGAGCATAGCACATTATCGTAGTGCCTCGAGAGGCTACAGCTTTGGCGCTACATCAATTCTCAATCGATTGCATTCAACGTCGAATTCTTGATCCCTTAAAAGCAATGTGAATCAACAGTTTCAATAATCTAACCATAAACAAGAAATGCACTCCTCTCCTCCTATTGAATTCCCCACCACCAGAATAACCAACCCATCCGCAAATCCTCTGGCCCATCTCACACCCAGCGAAAATCATATAAAATCACCACTCATATTCTCTCAATTTAATTTTCCATTTTCAAATTCTCTCATTTTGCTCGATAACGTATAAGTATGAAATAGCCCAACAATAACAACAATAATAATAAAAGAAGAAGAAGATGGGGGTGGAGGCGGGGGGAGGGGTTTTTCCCCCCTCCCATTTTCATATCATTCATTCATCCATCCATCCATCCATCCATCCATCCATTCCCCCTCCCCATTTATTCTCCTTTGTTTACAATGTTTGTTGTCTCCCCATTTGTCGTTTGTTTTGCTTTGCCCCCAGATCAATCTAACGCGGGAATAAGGAAGAACGGTGAGAAGAGAGGGAGGTGTGAGGAGATGAGATAAAGCTTTGAAGTGGGTGTATGTGTAGGTTGAATAGGAATGATAAAAAAAAAAAGAAAAGATACATATTTCAAAGGGAGGAAAAAAAAGGAGGGGGAGAGAGAAAAAATAAAATAAAAGACATAAACACACGAACAAAAGAAGAAGGGGGAGCAGAAAAAAAACACCGTTTCCTATAGACTCCCTCGTATCTTTATAAAACCGAAAAGTAGAAGAAGGGGGAAGGAAGGAAGGAAGGCTCAAGTATACGACCTCATAGCATCCTGGTAACCCGTGCCACCCCTCATGTCCTCTTCGAATGTTGTGTGGGCGAGCATGATGCGTTTGACGTACGCCATGCTGAAGACGCCCTTTTCAGCGACGGCGATGGCTTGCGAGGTTTTGACTGCGTTTTTGATCTGCGGGGGATTAATGCGTTAGTAAATAACCGGGTGAAAGTGAAGGGAGAAAAAGGGGAAAGGTAACAACATACCTGTCGACCATTCATGACCTTCTTACTCAGCTCATCGTAGTCTTCTTCGCGGAAGGGTTTGCATTTATTAACGGCATCGGGCTCGTCTTTGCTCTTGTCCTTGTCCTTTGCACTTCCCTTGGTCTTTTCCTTGTCCTTGTCGTTGTCCGGGGACGAAGCAGACATGGCAAGCACCTTGCCCACATGATGCATCCAAATCTTCTTCCTCGCCTTCATCGTCAGATCCTCATACCGAATCCCCATGTGGATCCTGCTCTGGAACGCCTCATCAAACGTCGCCACGCGGTTCGTCGTCAGGAACAAGATCCCCTGGTAGTACTCGGTCAGGCGCAGGAACACGCTGACCAGCGCGTTGCGATGGATGTCGTGGGGCTGGCGGGCCTCGAGGAACACGTCGGCTTCGTCGAGGAGCAGGATCGCGCCCCACGAGTGCGTAATCTCCATGATGCGATTGAGGTCGCGCTCGAGCTGCGGCGCGCTGGTGCCGAGTTCGCCGGACGACACGGCGTACAGGGGGCATCGAAGGAACTCGGCGATGGATTCACCGGTCAGGGTTTTGCCTACGCCGGGGGGACCGTGGAGGACCACGTTGAGGCCTTTTCCTTTGCCGACGATGACGTCGTCGATGGTGCGGGCGGCGTTGAAGCGGTGCGAGGAGACGAGCCCCTTGAGGTTCTGCTTGATTTGGGGTGGGAGGACGAGCGTCTCGAAGGCCTCGTCGTTCCATTCGATTTCCTTGATGCCCGCGAGCGAGAATTCGACCCAGGCTTTTTCGGAGAAGGAGAAGCCGAGGACCACGGGGGATGCGATGAGGAGCTCTTCTTCGGTGAAGACGTGCTTGCTGTGCTCACATTCCGAATCTTCCGTGTCGGCGACCACGTCGAGCTGTTGCGATGAAATGTCCGGGCCTGAGGAGGACGCCGGTAGGCGGATGAGGTAGCGCTTGCCTTCTTTGTTTTTCCACATCACGACGCGACCTTTGGGTTGGTCGGTGTCGGACTCGTTGTCGGAGTCTGAGTTGGAGTCGCAGCCGCAGTCGGAACAGCCCTCGTCTGAGTCGGAGTCTTCGTCCTCGTCCTCGTGGCTGAGGTCGTCGGCTTTGATGTAGGAGAGAGGGTAGTTTGCGTTTAGACGGCGGAAGAGGGCTGGGTCGATCATGACGCGCCCGTTGATGTTGAACTTCATGACGACGCGTCGGACCTTCATGTACGCGAGTCCCTTTTGGAACCGGTAGTTCATGCCTTGGAGGGCGACAAACTTTTTACCGCGCTCGATGAGCTGCTCACGGAGTGCTTCTGGATCTTTGTAGAACGACAGTGGGTAGGCGCCGATGTTGGCGATTCGACGGGGTCCCTTGAAAGAGTTGATTTGGACGAAATGGTCTCCTAACCCAAAGACCTTGCCGTCGTATTCCAAGTAGCGACCCTCGATGTTCCATTTCTTGTTACCAAACCAGTCCTCTTCCTCATAACAGTAGTCGACCTTGAAACACCGCGGATCATCCTTGTTCCCGTAGGTAGGCGTGTAGATGATGGTGTTTGGTTTGAAGAGCGCCCACACGAGATTGTAAGTAATGGTTCCTGCTTTGAGCATGGGTTTGAGTGTCTTGCGGATGTCTTTGTAGTCCTCGTCTATATAGCGGAGAAGAAGTTTGCACTGGGCTATCTGGTCGGTGAGTTGTTTTTTCTCCTTCCGTTTCTTTGCAGAGCGGAGTTCAGACTTGAGTGTCTTTGTGGTGTGTTTCTTGATTTCTTCGTAGAAATGGTAGAGCATGTTGGGTTGAATCTATGCATACATTAGTCTTCCTTCAGCTGTTGATTGTAAGAGATCTGGATACTTACGCTGGGCTTATCCTCAACTAAACTTATGCTCTTGCAATCCTTGAAGACCACCTGCAAGGCATTGCGCAAGAGCTTACTCTTAATATCAACTTGCGTCTCAAGGTACTTGTTGTCCCAGCCAAACTTTCGTCGCACCGTGAAAACGCTATCAAACTCATCCTTCTGCTCCTCGGCACTCTCCATGTACTTGTAGTCGCGGATTTTTGAGTCCCATACCTGGTCCACGCGCTTGAAGTCAAGGCCGTTCTTCTTACGCTTTTTGGCTGGCGCGGTGGCGGCCGTAGTGGTGGTAGTAGTCGCATTAGCAGTGAGATCTGTTTGCGGCTGAAGCACAGCGGCGGCAGCTGCTGTGGCGGCGAGCTGTTTCCGCAGTTGGATTTGCTTGAGGTCAGCCGCGGTAAGTGCTCGTGTCCCAGATTCGGATGTATCTTCCTTCTCAGTCTCGGATGACGAGTCATCATCGACGACTTTTGATTTCTTACTCTTCTTCTTGCTTCGTTTATGCCTCGGCTTCTCATCTTCGGATGAGTCGCTCTCTGATGATGACGATTCAGATGATGAAGAGCTGGAGTCGTCGCTTGAGCTCTCGTACTTCTTGGACTGGAGAAGATGGTTAATGTACTGAACCCCTGCGCCGGTTAAATATATGTCAGAAGTCGACTTACCTTCTTCTGCTTCGCTTTCTTCGCCTTCGCTTTCGCCTTTTTCTTGCGCTTTACTTTTTCCTCCTCGGAAGAGTCTTGTTCAGACTCCGATTCGCTGTCTGATGAGTCCGACTCATCGCTAGAGTCGACCTTTTTGCTCTTCTTAGCCTTCTTCTTTTTAGCCTTCAGCTTGGCAGCTTTCTTTTTCAGAGCAGCTTTCTTTGCCTGCTTCTTCTTCTCCTTTTCCCGCTTTTCTCGCTCATCCTCGCTACTCTCGTCATCGCTTGAGGATTCGTCGTCGTCGCTGCTGTCGCTGCTGCTGGCGCTGCTGCTTTCTGATGATGAAACCTCGACAACTGGTTTCGCCTTCTTCTTTTTCTTCTTTGGCGACAATGCCTTCTTTCCCTGCTCCTTCACCTTCTTCGCATTCTCGGTCTTGGACTTAGTCTTGGCATTTGCCTTCTTCTTTTCCTTCTTGTCCGCAAGGCTAGTCTTGGCGTCATCCTCTTCTGACTTTGGGGTGGGTGGGGTAGACTGCGGATTTTCCTGGCTGTCTGAAGATGCGGGCGTTTTGGCTATTTCTCCGGATGATGTTGCCGTTCCGGCTGCTTCTCCGGATTCATCCATGAGTGTAGAGTTGGCGGTTGAGTCTGGGACTTCAAACGATGTGGGTGTTGATACCAGTACAGGTGAGGATGAGCCAGTAGATGATAAACTTTGCTTTATAACAGTACTTGAGGAAGTGAGGATGGTGGTGTGTTCGTTCATGTAGAGCGGTGAATAGTAATATGAGCTGTATGGAAACAAGGCAAAAATAGAGGTGAGGATTGGGTGTGTGAATTATGTAACCCTTGTCGATGGGTTGATACTATGAGTCTTGCCGTGAGTAAGTGAATGATGAGGCAAAGTTTGCTGACGGTTTGCGCGCGATTGCTAACTAGGGTGAGAGACACAAGAGGCGAGTGTGAAGACCAAGGAAGTGAGGACGAACGGTTGAGTTATCAATGCTTGAAGCCAGATGGTGAAGAGGCCGCCAACTCTGCAACAGAGCCTCAAGCTCTTGTCGAGTTGGTAGGCCGTAGCCGGTTGCCTAGGACTTACAAGATGGAGAGAGCTGACAATACAGCAACCGGTGAAAATATGGACCAATACAGTTCGGGGCCTTTATTGCCACGCTGTAGCTGAAGTGGTGGGAGTGTCAGGAGACGGGTTTTACCCTGATCAATGGCAGCACAATGTCTCGTGAAGCCTTGAAAGTTCAGCCTTGCTCGGTCGAGGGACGTGGATTAACACGATGTATGACTACGGGGGTGGCGTGGCGGGTAGGGCCACTGGTTATATAGATAGATAGATACATGTAACCGATCATCTAACTATGGTTATATGCACGCACATATGCACAGCAAGGCGAGGCTGCGTACCAAGCGTGCATTATGTATGCGCGGACTCATCATGTTTGATCGCGGGTCCCGAGGGCAGGCGGTATTCACACGTAGCCACGCTCTGACTGGCGAAGAAAATTTTAGTCGTGGGAACACAAGGTCGAGGATAATCAAATGGTAAGACTACACAACCGCGTTCTGTTGGTAGCCTAGACTTGATCGGTCGTCACGATTGGCCCCTGTCCTCACCGCCTTAGACAAGTCGATAGCTCGCCGTCGAACGGGCGTTCGCCTCACTTTCAGCCTAGCTGACGAGAACATGACGCTCCATGGGCATGGACCATGGAATGGACCATCATATCTACATATGTAGACATGTATGTATGTACTGTACATACATACAAAGTTGTTCACAAAAGCTAAAGCCTTCCAAGAACCTCGGTACAGCGCATCGCGTCAATCTTTGACACCACATCATGCTTTGAACGGTATGTAGGCAATTTGGATACAAATTTATTAGGGTATAGGCAAGTCCTTATGTATGTATACACCTCTCGCTCCGCCGTGACAAAGCAAAAACAAACAAAAAAAGACAGCTCCACTGCAACCGCCCGAATGTGTTGTACAAGTGCGCAGTGGTCAATTCATCCTCCAACGCCTCGCGAATGCGTTATGCACTCTGCAGCACGGTACACTTGCATGGCACATGCTTCTGATACGTCCGTATACCCACTTCCCCAAGTATCTTTCCCTACCCTGGCCTTTCCATCCTCTCTGGTTCCGTCCGAGCTCCGACTTGTGCTACGAACTCAGTTCCTTCGTTTTTCCTATGTGGCCAAGCCTATGTTCCTTGACTGTCTTTAGCTCGTCCTCGGGCTGGCCATCGGGTACATCGTCTGTCGATACATCCTGCTTCCCACTCACAACCCCTTCCGCGCTGCTGTTGCGTGCCTCGCCCAATGGTATCCCCGAATCCATTTCCTCGCTCGCCTTGCTGTGTGCTGCTGCACCATCGACTTGACTTGACGTTGAGGAAGGAGCTATCTTCGGCCCGCTTTTGTTCCCGTCCCCACTTCCGTCGCTGCTGCCAAGACCGATGCGACTTCTCAACCCGGGCTTCTTAACAACATGTTCCCCGTTAGGACCGTGCGATTTTACCGCATCTCGGTCACTCTCTTGGCTTGCTCGACCAGGCACCGTGATCAGTTGATGGGGTTTTTCATCCGTACTTGCCTTGATGCTGCTCGCTTTGCTGACATTGGTGGTGGAATCGGTCGGGCTGGATGTGCGGAGACCTAGATCTTTGTCTTCACTTGGGGCAACGGCACCGTTCGGACCCGTCCAGTCTGCCGGCGAGGACTGCTTGACTTCTTCGCCTTCTTTGGGCTCCGTAATCACGACAGGAGGCTCTCCTTCGTCGGCTCTCAGCGCTTTCCAGACAATGGCAATTTTTTCAAAAGCTTGTGATCCCTTGCGCGATGATCCCTTGATTCCATCCATAGCATCCCACTCAATCTCGAAGACGCCTGCTTCGTCGGCGACGCCATTCTGCTCGGGGCCATTGCCCTCGAAATAAGCGTTGAACCAGACGTGGGCAACGGCTGTCACCATGGTGAGGTCGAAAGCGGCCTTGTTGCGTCGTTCGATGTCAATGTTGATGTCGTTGGTGGGTAGGATGACACGCCGCGAAGGCCGAAATACCACGTCTCCTGTTCCCATGTTCTCTTTCGTTTTTTCCAATTCCTTATTTTCGGATGTCCTGCCAATGGAGATTTCCTTCCCAAGATCCTGTTCCCCTATTGACGTGGTTCCGCCAGTATTTGGCGCTCTAGGATTGAGCCCCTTTTTGCTCGCTGATCGTCCGAGACCATTCTTGTACATGACTTCCTGTACAGCCTGTGTCATGGTTGTGGTTTTGACCTCGCCACGCACAATCTCTCTTTCTTCGCGGGTGAAGGTGTGGAAATTTTTGATGAGTTTGCCGTCTTCAACGAAACCTTCCACCTGTATCTTGACACCATCGCGCAAAGCCCAACAGTGAATCTCAAGCACTTCAACCTGCCGCTCCACATAAAGTTTGTTGTGTTTCCATCGATCCACATATCCTATCCACCGTAATTGGCTAGGGATACTGACGCCCTTGCCCATGTTTGGTCTCATGCGCCGTTCCGTGAATCTCTGCAGGGCCTTCTCTACGGGCCAGCCCTCTTCACTGATCAGGTAGCTGCAGCTGGCAGTTCCGCTACGTCCTTTGCCGGCCTTACAGTGTACCACGACAACCCTTCCTTCTTTCTCACGCAACCAGTTGCGCATCGAGGCCATGATATTGGGTATTAAGGCGAAAGGCGGGGGGTGGTGGTCAGGGAAAGGGTAGTGGTAGACGCGGTTGTACACTTCGGAATCGGGGTAGCCTGTTCCTTCGGCGCGGAACTCCCATATTGCCCAGTCTTCTCCATGTTTGTAGTCGAGGAACTTGACGAGAGAGTCAAGTGGATTGCGATATGCCCGCTGAGGGTATGTGCCGCTTGGGCCTGAGGTAGCAATGATGTTCTCGGTCACATAACAGAGATCCAGTCCGGCTTCTGCGTGTCTGGCCCGTGGGCCTGCCACAATCTGGCGCAACAAGGATGCCTAGGGCGCACATGGTCCGTTAGCTCTATGCGAAACCACGAGATGCAACAGAGGGGTTCGAAGGTGGGATTGGAATTCTGGGGCAGGCTGTGGTGTGTTGTAGAGGGTGTATTGCTGTTGCGGAACGCTCTGCCCTAGCTTGGCACATACTCACCATGATGCTTGTAGTGTGAGGCAATAGAAAGCTAAGAGGAAAGTCACCGCTTGTCGGGCGGGGCCTGCATCTGCGATTGTTACCAGGCGTGCTGGTTGAGTTTGCTGTGGACCGACGGCAACCTTACTCTGAACTACGTGATGTCATCCTGGCCGCGATGGATAAATCGTCCCTGCGTCAAGCGCCAACCGATTCTGGGCAGATAGATCAAGCTTCGGAAAAGTGGCAGTACCGAGGTTTAGCCGAGAAGCGGGAACATGTATTTTCTATCCAGTCACGTGCATGCAACCATTGATCAATTGATCGAAATGGCACTCGAATTTGGAATGGCAACCACCTTATGCGTTCATTAATGTACATGTACGAATGCATTGATGTACATATTGTATCACAGAAGCTAAGCATTGCCCATATCACACGTTCGGAATGCTTAGAGACATGTCGATGTATTAGGTATATATACATCAATACCTAAGGTACGTAGCCTCATGTATCATCTATATGAACCTACATTGGGCTCGCGCACACATACCAATGGTTTTGTCCTCTTAAGCCCCAAGTCTTCTTTTTGGCGCTCAGCACTCGAGGCTTGTCGTCCCGGATTGCCTAGTCAACCCCGCTCATCTCAAGTGCTCCATGCACCCACCTTCCACACACTGATCTCTCCTCCGGGGACGTCCCCACATTGCCATCCCCATATCTACCTCTCCCCACCAGGAAGAACCCACAACTAGATTTTCCGCCGTCCTATTACCACTCTAATTGATAAACCCGATCGCACTGCGGCTTGATCCCTCTTGGCCATGTCAAAAAACCCGGGACAGCATGCATCGCCAGGGGTGCTCGCAATTAACCGCGATATCGCCACCAAATGAACGTCCGTTCCACCTCATCTACTGATATTATGGAACTTTCTAAAGCTGTTCTTCCGTTCCGCTTGCGGCAAGATCGAACCCTTGCTCCCCAGATGCGACTAGGGAAATATTGGGGATAGATACACCGGTAGGGAAGCTCTACACCTTGACTGATTCGCTAACCCAGGTTTGAGACCGTGGGATAAATTGCGCGCCGCTGCAGACGAGAAATATCTTTTCGAGTAGATGACCAAAAGTCTTTCTTCGGCCCTGTGCCACGCCGCGGCGTAAATCCTAATGTACTTGGTAATTTACTATCGTCATGCCGGACCGCTGCAGACCCTGAAGCCAAGTATAAAAATCCAAAGAGCACCTCATCATGCTGGTTCATTTCGTCACTTCTTGTTCAACTCTCCTGACGGGAACGAAGGCTTGATATACAATGGCTCCTTACACCATTCTCGCCGCAGGTCTTTTGGGCCTTGCAACTGCTCAGACCCCAGGCTCCACCCCAGAAGTCCACCCCAAGCTCACAACATGGAAATGCACCAACGCCGGCGGCTGCCAAGAACAGAACACCGCTGTCGTTCTTGATTCCGCATCTCACTGGATTCACCAAAAGGAAGACCAGAGCAAAGGCTGCGGAAACTGGGGAAGTGGCCCAGATGCAACTGCCTGCCCGGATGAGGCGACTTGCGCTCAGAACTGCATCATGGAGGGCATCCAGGACTACTCTACCTACGGAGTCACTACCCAAGGTGGTGCTTTGACTATGAACATGTTCGGAGCCAATGGCGTTTCGAGCCCTCGTCTCTACCTTCTCGCTGAGGATGAGGAGAACTACGAGATGATGGAATTGACCGGCAATGAATTCACCTTCGATGTCGATGTCTCCAAGCTGCCATGCGGTATGAACGGTGCTCTATACCATATAGAGATGGAAGCCGATGGAGGACGATCTGATCTCAACCCCGGTGGAGCAAAATATGGGAGTAAGTTTCTGGGGTACAAAGTAAAATCAAGACACAATGTGGGGTGGCATGCTGAGACCTTAAGCACCCACTGAACCACCTTGAGATGAATTAAACTGACTTTGTATCCGTGATTTTAGCTGGCTACTGTGACGCTCAGTGCTTTACCACACCTTGGGTCAACGGCGTTGTAAGTACTCAATTACATAATCTGCGATTAAAACATGGAAACTTTTAGACTATAATCTAATACAGAAACTAGGGCAACATCAAAGCACAGGGTATCTGCTGCAACGAGATGGATATCTGGGAGGCCAACAAGCGCGCCACTCAGGTCGCTCCCCACACCTGCTCCAACCCAGGTCTCTACCGCTGCACAGGGGAAGAGTGCGGAGCAAATGGTGTCTGTGACAAGAACGGCTGCGGCAAGAACCCTTACCGCGTCGACAAATCCTACTACAACCCCAACACCGGCAAGGTGGACACCAACAGGCGTAAGTGCTCCAAAAGCGCAAGACACACCTAAAGCTTATGTTAATCACACACCCAGCTTTCACTGTGGTCACACAGTTCCCTGCGAAGGACGGTGTCCTCCAATCCATCGTCCGCAAGTACGTCCAAGACGGCAAGGTCATCGAGGACGTCAACTCCAACATCCCCATGGACGACGCATACTGCAGCGCCAACGGTGCCACCACTTTCATGAACCTCGGCGCCATGAAGGGTATGGGTGAGGCCATGTCCGCCAGCAGGCCCATGGTTCTTGCTATGAGCATCTGGTGGGATGAATCTGGTTTCATGAACTGGCTCGACGCCGGTGAGGCCGGACCTTGCAACGCCACCGAGGGCGACCCCAAGGTCATTCAAACTATCGAGAAAGCCCCTGCTGTTATCTTCAGCGGTATCAAGTGGGGTGAGATCGGCTCTACATTCAGCAACGGGACGTCGACGAACTCGACCTCGGCCAGGAAGTTGCTTCACCGTGCTCTGCGTCACGAGTAAAATGGTTACATAGACCCTGTTTTGGACGATGAAATGTTGCTTATTGAACATGTATATAAAGGATGTCTTTTGTTGCCTCGTACAATTGTATATACGCTTTGCCAGATGTAAGATCTAGACCTTTTACCGACCCATGCGGTCGTGGAATATGAGCCATTGTTTACTACTAGAGCACATTTTCGTGTTTGTACAGCGTTTGTGGTTACTTATCTTCCCCGTAGAAAGCTTTCTTGCCTGTACCAGCAACAACACGTTTATATGATGTCAGCACCAATTGGGAATAAGCTGTGGACAAAGAACTAACTTCTGTCAAAATTAGCATTTAAAAAAAAAAACTTCTGTCAAACTAGGACCTAAAAAGAACGCACACCCGTAAATCATACGCCACTAAAGAATACGATTAGGGGGAAAAAATGGTACCGTTAACACTTCAACACACAAATACTAGCAAGTTCCGAAACGCATCTGGAGGTGTGCTCCTTGCATCACCGAGGCTCTGGAAACAGCACCACGCATCGTAGACTTAAAATTTGGTAATTAACGGCGTTAGATAGTAACTTGGCCTTTCCCAATAGAGGGAGAGGGCAAGTTGGCTTTCGAGGCATGCTTTTGCAGGGTGAGGACGCTCTTAGAAGACAGTGGAAGCTAGACGTAAGCACGGTAGATTTTTTTATAGTGTACGTAAGGAAGCTAACACTCTTTATGTTATATCTTTAGAAATATACATTATATATTTTAGAATACTATAAGTATTTAAATGGTAGTAAAACTATAGTATGTGGAGGTTACTTAGCATGTTAGGTTATGTTATCTTCTTTTTTTAAGTACAACTTCCACTGTCCTGTAAGAGGGACGGAAACAGTTTGCTACTATATGAGGTACTGTGCTACCCCTTGAGTTTACCCCACGTTATGAGTAGGACATTGTTGCGTCAATTTTGGACGTACCGAACACCGACCCGACTGCTCCCTGGTGTAAGAAATCGGTGCGAGGAACTCGCGTATGTAGATCGAAGTCGAGCCTGAAAAAGCCATGAAGGATTCTCCAGTTCAAATTAGTTACCATTCAGGCAACTGAGCGCTCGTTGTAGATTTAAATATTTCATTTTCAATTGTTTTTTTTTTGGTTCGGCTTTGAATTTTTACTCTTCTTGTAGGGTCCCAGCCACCCTTCATATTTTATCCAAATATCCATCTCATAGTCCGACCTAAACTTAGATCCATAGCCAGGGCAGAGGTAAGCTCTTACTTATCCACTATCAATTATATACAGAATTTTTGAAAAGAAGACGCAATGTATAAGCGACAACGAAGGTGAGGATCGCTTCAGAACAACGCAAATCAGTAAAACAGGGTGGTATCAGAGTAAATAAAGAAAAAGAGGAAGCGGTGAACACAATCTATATTCTTTAGATGGTGCGCACACCTCTCGCCGCTTCGTTCTTCACTCTTCTCCTGTACTGATCGCGGAATTGGATACGGCCAAACGTGCCCAAGCCGACAACGGCTGTGAATAAAACCATCCATATACCAGTGATGATCACACCTTGAGGGCCGACTTCGCCAATACCGGTACCGGGAAGTTTGAAGGGTGCTGCTGACGCGATGGCTGCAGAGGCAGAGGCAGCAGCCTGAGCTTCGGTGGGGGTGTTTTCTGCTTGCTTTGCGAAAACACCGTTGACAAAGGATGCTTCTTGCGAGGAAAGGGTGGTTTTCTGCGGTTGGCCGGACGGGCTGTTGGCAGTGAGCTCAATTTGAGGGATCAAGAGAGGCTGGAGAGTTGCTCTGCAAATATATGTTAGACTTGTATCGAGAAATATCAGTGAGAGGTTCCATCGGCTTACTGTGTCATAGCAGTGCCCATCAGGTTGGCATTGATTTTGCCAACGTAGTTTAGCACTTTGAGTTGTACTGGCATGTTGGGGCTTGGTGCTTGCCTCTCCATGAGAACGCCGTTCAGACCGCGCTCCTTGATGGGTGGGTATGCTACATCACGCTTGGCAAAGGTACCATTCATACTCTGTACTGTAGCGCCTAGGTAGGATAGCGTCATGCTAACATCGGCTGCTTGAATACCAGTCCAGGGAGCAATAGGCGCGGAGACATTGTACATACGTAGCTCTGCCTGAAAGATGCCGGTTTGGTTGTCGAGGAAGGGTAAGTTGTAGCACACCGCGATGCCGCTGGGGTTGGAAGCTTGGCCATTCAGGCTCATGAGTTGTCTTTCACAGGCGGACTTGGTTTGCTGCTCCCACTTTGCGAGATCAATCATTGATGCATCGCCAGAGGCGGGAGAGCTCTGTGGCGCATTGGCATTTTGTCGTCGAGTGAGAGTTGCCGCGAACTTGACGTCTCGTCGCATCTCGTGTTCAAGATCATTGCTGCGTCTGAGAATGGCTCCTTGTACCTCGGGTTTGGAAGATGCGCACCCAACCAGAAGAAGGGTGGCCCATAGAGCTGTGTTGTAGAGCATGATGATGTAGGATGAAGGGACGATATATTAGATAGAGGCCGAGGTATTAAAGTTGGTATGATGGAGTAAAGGGTTGTTGAATTGCCGGGCTGGCCAGCAGCGAGTGATGAAAAGAGGATGGTGAGAAAAGAAGGTAGAAGAGAAACAAACAAAAAGGAAGTTTGAACTGGTTAGTTGATCATGAGAAACCGGCTCTGCCAGTAAGTCACCACGGTACGTGGGAGGAATGGGCGATGGGCGGGTTAAGAAAAGTCAGAAGAGCGGGCCTAAGCTATGATCACGACGACGGGTGGCGGTGGCCTGAGGGACAAGGCGACCCAGACTCGAAGAGCATCATGAAGCTGAACTGAATCTTACACGGCATGGTTGAGACAGTCTCGAGACGGGGGAGGTGAAGGCATGATTATGCAGTGGCAGCGACAAATGCGAGGGAAATGGCTGGATCAGGCAGCATGTGGCGGAGCGAGAGCCTATTTGGATGGCGCGAACGACAGATCCAACCAAGCTTTGGCTTGGACAGTGAAGTTTTGCGACAGGCATGAAGACGAGGAACCCCCTTGAGACGATTGGTGTTGAGGTTGTCAAGAAGGATGCGCACAGACAAACGGGCAGCGCTTCATAAATTGCCGAACTCGCCTTGTTGGCCAATCACGTACGCGAGCTGGCGTTTCACCATGGCGTGGATGATACGGCTGTGGACGGGTGGGCGTTGAGCCGCGCCGCCATGTCGCAGCAGCGCCTCATGCCAGAGTCATGGCGTGTCTAAATCCAGAAGAAGGGGGAAAAAAAATTGTGGGTGGTGGTGGTGGTGGTGAGATGGTGGGTGTTCGTGGCTGCCCAGCTGTCACCGTGTGGGTATCAATGTAAGTACAAGTATGGGGCAGGGTCGGGTGAGTGTCATGTGGTCTAGTCAACATGATCGTGTGATGGCTGCTGTCCAGTCGTCTTTATAAGTAGATACAAATGGGTACTTAAAGGGAGACCATGACTTGATACAGCGAATGATGATTCTTGTAGCCTCACCGTTTTTCCTGTTGGTGTGTGCACTGTGGTGTGTGTACAGCGAAATCTTTTGACGTTCCAACATGAAGGTGTGCGAGCCGAGCCATGGCTGGAAGCTTGGGCCTCGGTCCGCTCACGTGATCCAAGCGCACGTGTTGCCATGTGGCTGGGTTTTCCAAGGCAGCATGCATGTGCACTCTTCGTCAACCCCAGACGTACTCACCCACATATGTATACATACATACATACTTGTACATACATACACATATGTACATACAACATAACGTACATGTCTATGATGTATAAATGCTTCCCGTTGTGCCGCCAAGATTCGAACAGCACGTACTCGTACTTGGATCAATGGCTCCTCCGAGGCGCGGCCACTCCCGTCCGCTCGCTTGCCCACAGCCTCACCTCACATGGAGCCTTGTGTTGGTACTTGAGTACATACTACCTTTGCCTCGAGAGAGTAAGACAAGATCATCTCGACACGGTATATAACAAAAACAGCCCTCTCCATTCCCTCGGATGATCTGGCACCACACGACCACCGCTGACGTCCCGCTGCCTGCGAACACAATGCACCCCGTGTGTACACATGTACCTCGCTCTCCCAAAGCGACTCCCATTTTGCCACGTCCGCTTGCAGCATGCTAACCCTCCCAGGGTGTCATCGTGCCCCGTCTGCATTCGCCCAACGTCCCAACTCAAGCCCGTACACTAGATTGTTGCAACCCTTTCGTTAGGAAACTAATGCCGTCCCAAATACAGTCAACTAATTGCCAGCACATCGATGGCTTTGCACAATCAGCCTGCCCTGCCTGCTGCACCCAGGCCCCCAGCCCTGCAACCGCAGTACATCTAATAGCTACGCTGACGTCCAACTTGCCCGAGCAACTGCCTCCCACGCTTTCCCTCCTTGCTGATATGCGCTTTTTTGCTTTTTGATGCTGCTGTTCCCGGGCGCCTTTTCCGCCCTAAACACCAATAGTCTCCCGTAGCCTCACTCACTGTCCTTCTTGTGCGACGTTGTTTGTTACTCAGGTAGCATTGCCTCACTTGTCCGCTTGCCTATCCGCTCACATGTGGCTCGTCCGATTGTCTTTTGGTTAGGGATTCGAGTTTATTTAGACCTCGTCGAGGTCGGATTACTCCAAAGATGCAGCACAGCTCCAGCCCGTGGCGAACTACCGCCTCTGAATATGCTAAGCCGCAGTACAATTTACACACCACCATGTCCATGGTAAACTTGCACGAGGAGTCTTCCAACTGGTACTCTCGAGGTCCGCCCTCGCCGACTGCATCCTCAATATCTTCCTCCACAAGCCGAAGCGCGACCCCGGTTTCCAACAACAACACTAACAATCCGTGGTTGAATACCATGGCAAGCCCAGCATCCACCCAGTCTAGCAATTCAGCAAGCTCTTCACCCAAGGACAGCCCGAACCATACACCCAAACATACGAGTCGCTGCACCACTCCCATTGCTCCTCAACCCCGTCGCCCCATCAATCCTGCCGGTTTTGTTCCAATGTCTCCGCCTCTATCCGTTTCTGGTGAATCATTCAGAGGGAATGAGTACCCGGCTTCTCCGAATCCATACCGACAGCCGATGGCTCTGTTTTCGCCGCTGGTGAACGGGTTCATCAATACGTCCTGGCTGTCTACCCAAGGACAATCACTTTCCGGTTGGTTCTATGAGCTCGCGAGAAAGCAATTTGTGGATCCAGCCATGATCAGAAAGGTTTGGCAGTGGACTTTATCCAATCCCCGACTCGCAATTTTACTGGCAGTATGCGACGATGTCGCCTCGTGGCGACAAGCGGCATTCTTTGACCTTCGAGACGAAAACCTCCCATTCCCAGAGGATAGACTGCAAGGAATCGTGACAGATTCTGGGCGAGTGGTCGAAGAGCAGTGGCGGGCAACCTCAAAAGAACTATCGTTGAACGGTTCTCATGTCGACTTCAACTCTCGCGAAACAGTACCGCTGCAGCACGTCAATCTGATCCGCACATCGAGAGGCTCTGAGAAAAGTGTCGATCGTGTGCGTTTGCTGGGAAACGGTGACGACCGTATCTTCATCAGAAAGCGATTTGTCCTCGCTCGACCAAATCAAAAAGCGGCACTGCTGGAGCAGATCAACAAGTACAGGTCGCTAGATCATCGAAACATTGCTAGCCTACTTTGCTCCTATGCTCACTCTAGTCACGTGGGTATTGTTACGTCCAGGGCACAGTACAGCCTCGACGATTATCTGGATCTGGCAGCCACCGAGCCCAATCGCCCCAAATTTCTGGTCGATTGGATGTTCGACCTCTCATCTGCATTAGATTACCTTCATTCCCAGTCCATCTGCCACCGAAGTATCCGACCTCGCAAGATCGTCATAGAAGGCTCACGTATCTTATTTTGCGCATTCGGTATTGGCGGGTCCGAAAACATCCCAACCCCAACAGCATCAACCTCCCAACGCCTTGAGCAACGACACACCTACTTCCAAGATCAAGCCTACATTTATGCAGCTCCCGAAACCTTCGTATCACGCGGGAAGCGGTTCTCGGACGTCTTCTCCCTCGGCTGCGTGTTCCTGTCCATGATGACGGTCGCGCAAGGCGAATCTCTATCCCTCTTCGCCCAATACCGCGCCCGCTCGTCTCATGACGCCTCGTTCCACAACAACCTCGATCGCGTAGCCAGCTGGCGGAACCGCCTCCACGCAATGACCACGTCCGGCCAGCGGGGCGGAAATGTAGGTTCCGGACGCAAAGCGCGACAGCTGAAAGCCGAGGCTGACTGGCTCCAAATCATCGAGGAAATGATCCGCCAGAAACCCAAGGAACGCGCGAAAATCTCGACTATCGTACATGGGTACGCGAGTGGGAAGGCGGTAGGGCTGCGGCGGAGGAGTCTGGATGGCGGCGGGTACAGTGGGCAAGCAGCGGCGAGTCTAGGCATGGGGAGTCGGCAGTCGGCGCATCATCTTGCTGCGCTGTCGAATGGTGGTGGCGTGGGGGTGGAGAAGACGCCTGAGTTAAGTGTTTTTGATGGATATTTCAAGCAGCAGGAACAACAACAGCAGCAACAGCAGCAGCAGCATCAGCACAAGAGATATGACTCAGCTGATGTGTGGTGATTCATGTGTTGGCGTTTGGTCACAATAAGGGCATAGAAATGCATGCATGCAGCGAAGGCGTCTGTCTGAAAGCTCAATCGAGGATGAAAGCAATCTGGATTTTTTTCTCTCTTTTTTTTTTCGTTTTTTTTTTCTTGTCCGCCTCACGACATAGAAAGCCACCCCTGGAGATTTTCCCTTCATTTCTTCATTCTCTCTCTCCTTTCACCCACCATTTTCTTTGCCAAGTATGGAAGCAGGGAAGGATATGGAACCAGAACATCACCACAACCTCTATCATCATTATCGTCATACACTAACTGTTAAGCGTCTTTTTTTCTTTTTCTCTCTCAAAGTTGGTCTCAAAGGCATTTGATACCCCTCCCCCCTTCTAGTATATAGTTTCATATTTATAGGCAATGGAGATCCGGAAATTGAACCCGCGTTTGACTCTGACCGCCGGGAGCGAGATGAAGTGATACTTTGAGATATTCGAATTGGAAACTCTACTCTTTTTCGTGTATGGATTTTGGAATAGAAGTGGGTTTGAAACAGAGTGCAAGTGAGATATGCGTATTTAGACTTCGACGACTGGATTGTTGTTCGTTTGGAGAGGAGTTGGGGGTTGTGGGTGGTGGTGATAGTAACAACTATATTGGACTGCGATCGCTCAACAATTGAATGTGGCATCTGCCATGGAAGTCTAGGCGCGTTTCTTCTTCTTCTTCTTTTTCTTCTTGTTCTTCTCTTCATCATCGTCATCGTCGTCATTGTCTTCATCTTTTGAAATTACAAAAAAGTTTTGCTTACACCCAAATATTAGCAACAGTGAATTCAATTCGAATACTGGCATATACTAACGTAGGAAATTTAGGAAGGGGCTTCTGAAGACCCCGAAGGGCCGGCGGCTTCTTCTTCTTCAGAAGTCTCTTCTATATAACTAGTTAATGCTAATTGACTCTTGGATTTCTAGTACAAGAAAAAGAGAAGAAAGCTTACGGAAGATGAAGCTCTCTGGGAGAGGCATTATCTCCAGTAGGCCCGTCCCACTGAAGAGATCCTCTCCCACCAAGAGCATTGATGAAAGGCTTTTTTCACTGATTTCACGTTAGCAATATCTTGAGCAAGGAACAAACACATACGACATCGCAGTACAAAGCAGATTACAGGAAAAGGAGAAAAAATGTACATACCTACATGAAGCTTGAGGTACTTGTTCTGCACCAAGGCCGTTCGGATGGAAGGTGCCATCCTCGAGGAAGGAGCCACCCTCCTTCGGGGAAGGAGCACCCTCAACGAAGTGCCGATGCCGGCAGCCATTTGCTGGCGAAGCTCAAGAATCAAATGCGGTTTATTCTACGAATCACCTTTCCAAAACCACGTGTCATGTACCTATGCAGTTCGCATTTATGTTCTGGAGCCCGATATCTATACAAAATCATGGAACGTGCTTGATTGCTACAGGAACGGAGAATTACTTTCCTCAAGTAATTCTTGGCTTCTATTCTGGAGCGATTCCTACTTCTAGAGAAAAGAGTCCACGGTGCATAACGGCCTGTGGGAAAAGCATTTCGGACTTCAATATTCAAAATGTAAGTTCCAAAGTAGAGTCTGCGACTTCCTACCTGGGCCCGACAAAGAATCAAACCCACAGCGTGACAATCAAGGTGCGTACATAAATTATGCCACGCTACAACATGTGCCCAATACTTAAATGAGATTAGAAACAAAAGAGAAACTTCAAAGAGCTATGACAATGCAGAAGTAGAGGTTCGCTGAGTAACAGAGAAATGCAAATACCACCCCAAGGCGGATTGGAACTTGTGGGTTAAATGCCCACATCACAATGTTGGTCTACCTAGAGAATCAGCTAGGTGAGTACGTGAGAAGGAAGATTCATGATTTACCTGTGTGCGTCCCTTCGCCAAGGACGATATCAAGAAGAATTTCTTTACCAAGTGTTGATATTGTGGACGATTTGGAAAAAGACTACCGCGAAGAACCAAATCAATTAATGGGAACGAAGATTCTACAGCGTTTAGCTACTATACTATAGTTTCTGTGTGCCAACCGAGTACTCCTGATGAACCTTTGTGTATCTGGTTCTTCATTTCCTCCACAGCTTTTTTGCACCTAGGGAAGAAAGAGTACAAAAATATGGGAGAATGAAGCTAGCTAGAATAAGCAATTTCTAGTTAGGGCTGTAGTAGAAGAATGCATATCTCACTATTTATGAGGGAGGATACTAGGGAGTAGATATGGATCTGATTGATATTAGCTTTTTATAATTGAAATTAGACGTGATTCTTAAAGAGAAGTCTGGTTTATCTGTAATATTCGTTTATATCTCGGTGTATCATTTCTTTGTCTTTCAACAGGGGCATAATCCCGGCCTCACAGAAGAACGATATACAGACCAAGTCCAATTTGCATCATTGGGGGTCGTGGGTGGT
This sequence comes from Periconia macrospinosa, assembly GCA_003073855.1. Taxonomy (NCBI): domain Eukaryota; kingdom Fungi; phylum Ascomycota; class Dothideomycetes; order Pleosporales; family Periconiaceae; genus Periconia; species Periconia macrospinosa. The sequence goes on along the minus strand of KZ805351.1, from coordinate 24,120 downwards.
GGGTAGTGGTGATGCATCGTTGGAAAAAGGAGATAACTAAGTCAGGGAATTGAGACAAGTAGGTACCTACGGGCACGCACACGAACTCAGCTGCAGCAATTTGTTTCTAGCGCATTACCTCTGTAAAATCCAACAAGGAAAAATCTGGGTCAGGTTACTAGTGGCTACATGACAGTGTATCCAATGAATGCTAGGTTAGAAGTTTCGGGCATTACAGTGCCTTTCAGTAATAAGGGGAATACCACCAAAAAGATACGTAGTATGTCAATTTGAGCAACTCGACCAGAGGGATCAACATTCTGCAGATCAGCCAGCATCGGGTACTGTTTTGGCATCCAATTTCATCGCTAGCATGCCTCGGTGGTGAGGGATTCAATGATGACGGGGCTGATTTGGCTACTTCGTGATAGGAAATGGCCGATATCATGGTGCTGAAGCGCTTATGCTGAGCTTGCAGCAATTGGCGCACAGTCGGATGTGATGATCCTCTTTGTTCTCTTGGTAGACTTACCCTTAGATGAAAGAGCGGAGTTTGGGAGCGCGGCGTATCACACAGCACTAGAAAAAAGTACTGCGTACAGCACCCTCTCGGCACCGGTGGTCAGCCAACAGCAATAGTAATGATTTTTGTACCTCATTTTGAACTAAATAAATTACATAACGCTACACGACATTTGCCTATTTAAGAACATTTGAGGCATCTGTGTGTATCACCTGATGGTTATGCGTTTCTCACGCGAACAGTGCTGGCGTAATAGGCGGTTCTCGCTATATACCATAAGACGGACGAGCCTTTCTACCGCCCTATACGTGATATGCTTATTTGTACTTTAGATTTCGAATTTTGCTTATGTAGCTGCGCCATTAGATTGACACCCTTGTTTTGGAGCACAGCTCGTGTTATGTAATATCGTCAGTTCTAGTTGACTAGCAAGCATCTGGTACTCCTCAGACTCTGGTAATAGATCGCTTATAGAGAGATTGGCTGATTTTAGCTGTGATAGAGGCTGAGAAGAAAAACATGCATAATATCAATTGATGGGGCGAGAACCGGACGGCAAACTATCAAAGACTTGAATAGGAAAAGCACAGAATGCTCTCTTTTTCTCTATATCACTCTCAAAATCTATAAATTCAACTTTAAGCCCCAAGTATTCCATCTCCATCAGTCCTCCAACTCACCGCATCAATCGACCACGTCTCTTCACTTCCAACAAACCTTCCATCAACCTACCCTCAAAATTCTCCAAAATGCAGCCCATCTTTGTCTCCCTCACTCTCAGCAGCGTGCTCGCCTCGCAAGCCGCCACTACCGGGCGACGAGCCTTGTAACGCTGCCAATATCGTCAGGATCTCGCCTGATAACCAGATCCCTTGTGATAAGAACTTCAAGCTTCGTAACTCATTCACTTACGTGGTACGTACCTCTCCCTATCTCTCACACTTCTCTTATTTGGGAGGATGGATGTGTGGATGAGCTTATTCCACATGTCTTGCACGACTGATTAATAGCGTCGCTAACAGGACTTCTGATTAGTTGCGCGGATGTGGCACTCCTACGTTCGCCCTCTGGAACTCTTCTGGGTCGTTCAATCACATCGGCAATTCATACCCAGAATTTTGGATTTATATTTGGCATTTGTGTCGGTCAACTGCAGCTGACTTATTGAGATTTTTAGAAGTTGGTCCTTAAAAACGCACAGCTCCGTCACCCAGAAGCATCTCCAGAATGCAAAAAATGGTAAAAAAGGAAATGTTACCATGAAATGTGGAATCTACGCCCGTAACGCAAGATACCTACAAGGAAGTCTGCAGAGGTGAAAGAGGCAAGCACGTCCTGTCATGTGATGGGAGTGCTCGTGCGCCTCAAAAGCTTCGACGTGCAGAACGTCCCGTATTGTAGTAAAGGGGTCAACTGCTAACATTATTTATATGGTTACTTCCTAAAAACACAAGACACGGATTCGGCAGGCGACAGGAATATCGTATAGGAGACACACTGATAACCGCATTGGGAACTTGATGGCCCAGCGTGAACTTACAGTGCAGGTCGGTCGCATCGTATGCGCAGGTACAGTCAGAAACCACTGCGCGTGAGCTACGCGACATCATGGGCATGAACGCTTCGGTGAACTACTGACAGGCATTGCCAGAATTGCTTCCCTTGGGTGTGCTTGTAATTTAAGTCGATAAGCTTGAGAAGAAATTGATTTAGATAGTCATCATACACATATTAGCCACACTTACTAGTCGGCTAGCAAGCGCTCTGCTCGAAGCTAGTCTTGTTTGTGTCCGTTGTCAAACCTAGAATGGAGCTCTATTTGTTGCATAAGATATACTGGCTCGCTGTCTGGAGCCCTAGAATGACAGGTTTTGTTGAGTCGAGGAATTGGAGACAGTTCAAAGTCTGTTCGCATTCGGTCACTCCCCACATCCTTAATTCTCTCGATTTGGGAAAAAGATGGAAGATACAAGCTCGGTGCTTGATAATGATTTTGAGTTTGTGTCGTGTAAATTTAAGAAGAACAAGGACAGGCAAATTCTTCTTGGAAGTTAACGTTTATTTGACGCTTACAGTAATGGTAGACGAGCTGCGCCGGAAGAGTTACAGACCGAAGTGTGGGGGCTGGTATGTGTGAGGTTAGATCGGTGAGCGACACGCATAAACCATCCAGGGGCGATATAAAAAGAGAAGTCAATTCCTTGTCTCGGTTTAACCGACGACTATTATCTTTGAACAGTAATATCTAATGGCAAAGTGCACTATGGATATGTCAGCTACCCCCCTGAATAGTTCACATTCCAATTGAACTTCGCCATCTACGATGAGCCCCCAAAGACCCTCGTAGGAGGCAAGCGTCCGCATGCTCGCTGTTGTGTTTAATATCCTATACTTAACTTTAAGGCCCCAGGTAGGGAGGTACTAGTAATATTGGCTGGCGATGAGTAATCCATGGCGACCCCAGTAGTAGGGTGTCGGCCATCATCCCATGTACGATGGAAGTAGGTAATTGGTCACCCTTTGCAGGGCGCATATTTTGTACTCCGATTTCAGCTCACCACGTAGATTTATCTGTTCCATGGGGGTTTCTAGAAGTAAATATCAGACCATGTACGCAATGGTACATAATACTGAGTTTTTACAAATACACTCATCATCTTATATCCTTTTTTTCATATTCTTGACAATGCCGACATGCTATTTCCAAAACGGACAGGAGGCCACTGGCAGCAAATCGCCATGCAATGAAACCGCGGTTGCTGAGGGAAAACACTCTTCTTGCTGTAACACCTCCCATCAATGTCTCACCAATGGTCTTTGTAGAGATCCACATCAGGAACCCGCGGAAAATTATTATTGGCGAATCGGTTGCACAGACCCCACGTTCCAAGATCCTGCTTGTCCAAGATATTGTCCTGGTATGCTGTCTGAACCTCGCGATGCTCAACCAATGAAGCTCATTCTCTAGGCTATAGCGAGACAACGTATCTGGTCTGGAAATGTCAAGAATCGGAAAAGTGGTGTTGTAACGGGGGAGCTGTCGCCCCTCTCGATCAGCGAATACACCGCTCCAACACGTCGTGTTGTAGTGTCAACGATTTGGTCTTCCCAGCCCCGGAACCCGTCGTGTATGCTACCGCTGCACCTCATTCAACAGCCTTCACAAGATCAACCATAGCTTTTACGGTGAAGACAAGCAAGTTGAAGTCAGTCTCAAAACTAGACAGCTTTATGACGACATCTGTAGCTCCTAAGATATCCACAACTCCACCCTCGGTCTCAGATAGTGCCAGCATGACCACTCTGCCAATCTCAGCATATATCCCTGCTGCCTCTTCAACTTCCAATCGGCTGGCAATTGGCTTAGGGGTTAGTGCGGCTGTCCTATTTCTGATTACCATCGGTGTTATATTGTGTTCGCTGCGTAGGAGGAAGGCAGTGAAAGCTGGTGACGCGCCCCAGCCTATTGAAGCATTCGAAATACCAGGCCAGCAATACTCAGAAATGACGGGAGAAGGAATTTCTGAATTGATGGGAAGCGACTGCGTTGAGCTTCTTGCGGAGGGAACCAAGGAGAATCAAATCGCTCAGCTCTGCGATAATTTGAGCACACAGTCCTGAATATGTCCCGTACAAAGGAATCTGTGCATTTGGAGTTACGGCTGACGGTAGATTTAGCGTCTGTATAATATCGGTGTCGCTGTTTGACCGCATTATGGAGATTGATATACCTAACTACATAGCACTGTTTTACTTTGCTTAGTATCCCACATATGTTAGCAAGTTGTTTCTGACGCCAGTGCTCCTGTTCATTCTGAATCTAATCGGTCTTTGGACACAAGCTTTGCTATGATAGCGCGATGGGTAACCGAATCCAAGAACCTCCTGAGCAGAGCTTTGGAGGTCTCTGCTGTGAAAGCAAAGCTTCGATCCCTTTGCCACACAACGTCCCAACAAACTCCCATCTTCTGCGATTAAATTACCACCCTTTCCGAAAGGCCTTCACCATCCCCCCCTTTTCTTTAACGAGATATATTACGGAGTATATTCCCGCAAAAGAATTGTGCAATTGGAGAGTCTAATTGTACAAAATATCATACAATAATTCTTTTTTTTAAGCATGTAAGTAGTACTCACTTGTTAGTTTGAACAGCGGTGCTACGACAGAGCTTCTTCAGGAGTAAAACATTACATGCGAGGAATTATAACTTCGCAAAAATTGCGTCATATATAATTCATGTATCATTAACACATCATATCCTAGGGAAAAGGATCATATTCCCTCAACCCTAAACAGACCCCATCCACCTCAACACCATCGATATGCTGAATCACCTTCCCCCCAGCACCAAAACGAATAAGGTCCCCACCATTCGGCTCACTCGTATTCATAGGTTTCCAACCCAAGTCCTTCTGCGGACCATGGTATGGATCCTTTACAAAAGCTAACATGTGGTCCTGCATAGCCTGACTAACGTCAATTTCAAACTGAGTGGTGTTGGCTACATGATCTAGTAGATGGTAAGTTCCAAAAGATATGGGAATATCGCTAGCGTGATACGCTCCGAGCCATTCATACTTGTTTAGATTAGGGAACGTGCCGGCGTGCTGGAAACGGTATACGGGGACGTCAGGGCCTAGACGATTGCGATATACGGTTGAGTTGAACGTGGGACATACGAAACCCATGACGTCGTAATAGGTCACTAGAGTTTGATCTGGGCCTGCGGTCAGGTTTTTGATGGGCCATGGTACGAGGGATGAGAATTCATTGGCCGTGGTGGAGATGATGTACGGCACACGAGCGACGAGGCCTGCTTCAGCTCGGGCCTTATAATCGGCGAATACGAGGCGGTTATCGACGACAGGTTTCCAGGACAACGCGGGTAATTCACCACGGTCGCCGTATTGGCCGATGAAGTTCTCAATCAGAGCCATTGGGACCTGGCGCATGCAATCGAGTTCTGCTGCCCCGGTGTCGTCGTCGAAGCCGCCACATCCTACGTTTTGGGCTACGAAGCTAAAGTTGGAATATGGTGGAGTTTTGGGCAGTGAGGCGCTGAAGATGTTGCCAGATTGCAAAAATAACTACGAGCAATCGGATCCTCATGGAAAGCGTAAGAATGAATATCAGTAGCTGTAGACCCGGCCGATCTTCCCCACTGCGTGATTCTAGCTGGGTCACCGCCGAACGCTGCAATGTTGTCTCGTACCCATTCAAGCGCGGCTCGCTGATCGAGAAGGCCCAGGTTCTGGTGCTCAAGAGGGAGCCCGCGAGCAGCTGGGAAACCAAAAATATTCAAGCGGTAGTTGATAGTAACAACTATAGTGGACTGCGATCGCTCAACAATTGAATGTGGCATCTGCCAAAGTACATCAATTCCACCTTGAAGCCATCCGCCGCCCGTCATGAAGAAAAGTACCGGAAATCCTCCTTCCGGCGGCGGCGTCGTAGGCGTCCAAACAGCCACGTGAAGACAATCCTCAGAAGTAGCCTCCCCCACTAGCCCCGACGTATCGTTTTGATTCCCATTGTAAATCAAATTCCCTCTGGTGAGTTCTATATTAAACAATGAAATCACAGCCGACACGAACTGCGGGCATGATGGAGGGAACCTTGTCGCAACATGAGTTTTGTTAGGCGAAGGATCAAGTTTTTGTGGCGGCAACCAGCGAAGCTGGCTGACAGGTGGTTTTGCGAATGGAATGGCGCGGAATTGACGTGTGTTTGGGAAGGAGGGTTCGATGAGGCCGGTGTAGGAACCGGTAGGGAGGTGGACTATTAGGGTATCATTTTTTGGGGTTGCTGATGCGAGTGTCAATTGAAGTGTGAGGGAAAAGAAAGGTGTGAGCTTCATGTTGGGGTTATGGAGAACGCACCGCGTGGAGTAAAAGAGAGGACAAGCTTCTTCTTATTCGTGCCTTGATGGCCCCCACATGCAATCAGCAGCTTTGATAGAGCGTCGAGCAGTTGATACGAAGAGGATTGAGCGCAGGGTAGCATATCTACCTGCTTGAAAGAGCGCTAGGGTATCTAACTATCGCTTTCCCTCAAATACTACTACATTTAGATAGGTTTCGTTTGACGATTGGACGCTGACAGATAAGCAAGCAAGCGAATGATGTTCTTTAAACACCGCTCCCCAACGCATCCACCAGCCCATCCACCAGTCTCTTCGTCATCCGCAACCCAGGATCATGATCAGGATTAACCTCCGCGACACTAACCGCAGCCAACTTCGCACTCCCCAAAAACACCCTAACCGCATCCAAACAATTCTCGTATTCCAGCCCCGTCCAATTCGGCACGTTCGACAGCGGAAACGTGCCAGGGTCAATAACATCCACATCTAAATGAACGACAATTGCGTCAACTCTGTCTTCCATCCACTGCAGTGCTTCTCTTGCGCGGTCCACGGGCGCGTTTTGTACGGCTTTGGAGGTGATGACGCGGAAGTTGTTGTCGAAGAGGTAGGATATGTGGTCTGGGTTGTTGACGGATGCGATGTTGGTGCCGAATAGGAAAATGTTGGCGTTTGTGACTACGCCTGAGCCATCGGGGCGGGAGAAGGCTTTCATACTGTTGAGGGCGCCGGGGCGGAGGGTTAGGTGCGTCTAAAATCGCGGGTACAAAGTCAGTTTAATTCATCTCGAGGTGGTTCAGTGGGTGCTCAAGGTCTCAGCATGCCACCCCACATCGTGTCTTGATTCTACTTTGTACCCCGGAAAACATACGAGAGTCATGCCTGCTATTGTGCCTGTAGCATTTGGTTCCACGGGGGTGGATAGGTCTGTATCCGCGTCTATGTAAATGATGCCTACTTTCTTCTCTTTTGCTACCGGACTGAGAGACGCGTTTAGTTGCTGCCAGTACGCTGAAAGTATGGCGGGTGTGTAAAGACATTCTCCGGAGAGGATAAATTGAAGAGATGATTTTCCAAGCGCTTTCCTGCTATTTGTGAGAGCTTCAGTGACTCTTTGCTTCACAAGATGGCATGCTTGAACCGTTTCGGTTTCATTCCTCGCGCCGTTTGGTGATTTCGCACTTGATCGCCAACCACCAACAGTACCTGTAGAGGGCGACGACGGAGGCGGAGAGGGATTTGGAAAGGCCTCGTACTCTTTTACTACAAACCCAGAATCGCGGAGTTTTTGTTGCAGGCCGACTGCAGCGAAAGCAGCGGGTGCTCTGGATTTGCCTGAGTAGATAGAGCCGATATCTGAGGGGACGTTGACGATGTCGATGTGCTTTGTCGCCATCATATTGAGCAATTTTGATCTGAATACAAATGAAAAGAAATACCCCCTCTTGTTATATTTGGCAGTTTATTATGCTGAGCAAGGACATTCGTCAGCTTAAAGTGATATTATAGCTGATTTGACACAATGATCTATGAGCTCATGGGATCATTGATGATTACCAATCTGGTGTACACCTACTTAATGCTCACAACAGCAACGAGAGGTGTGGTGTATCTACGTAATAATGCATAAGATGATAGACACCGTAGGCATACAATTGGTCACACATAAAAATAGCTGGGATGCAGTTGTTAGTAACGTTAGTAATTTGTCGCCAGTCACCAAGCCATTTGAAAATCGTCCCAAGGCACGCAAAGCCATTCAATACTGTACATGCTAAATTGCCGACTCTATCCTCACATTGATGATGCAACATATATAGTACACGGGTGCTGCTCGGCTGGCGCCTTTTCAGCTACTCCTCCTTGCTCAAGTAATACTACACTCTCATGGTTTCTTCCAATGATTTGCCCAAATAATACCATAACGAAGAAAATCGCTCGTCCCCAGGTGTAGTCCAATGCAAAACGAGACCTGGGAAAGCCAGAAGCGCCATTTGTACACACTCGTGTCCTACACAATGACTTCACCGCAATCCACCATATTCGGTTTCCAGTTCTTTGGGTGAAGCTCATTTTCTGTACTGCTTGGCACAGTGACTTCCAGTGGTTTGTACAAATACCACGCTTTCAATGCAGCGGCAGCCGCCCTAATTTTTGCTTCTTGCAATGAACTTCCCGCGCCTTCTCCGAGTTTATCTTTGCCGCTGTAAATTCCAACCACAAACACAGGGTGCCTGCTCAATCGACCAGTCTCCGAAATGAGACGTGCAACAGGCGGTTCAAAGCCTTCTCTTGCACAGAGCCGCGAAAGGTCGCGGGTAGGCACACGGAAATCAAATAGAGATGACAGATCAAGCTGGCGACTGAGGAAGTGGTCCCTGAAAAATCGCTTGACTAGAGGTGTGCCCAGGTGCAACTGTAGTGAACCTATGAGCGCGCGCACAAACGACTGTGCTGCCTCCTCCACGGGTACAGGGGTGCCTTGGAGGGCGTGTGCGCTTGCTGGCTTTACGTTGGAGCCAAACTCGTCTGTGTTGACAATTTTGTGCGTGGTTGTTTTTTCCCATTTCCAAGGTAGCTGCCGCTGTAGTGCAGCAGGAAGATCGCTTCCGGGTCGAAGCCTCTTGAATTGCAATAGACCCGGATCTACCTCACCTCCAGGCGCCGCTGCTGTCTCAATACCCCACTCTCGGGCGATCAGGGCCAACGCTTTGGGCCCGATATATGCGTCATGTGCTGCGAAGACAACATCCATGGGGAGGCGAGGGTAGTTGCATAGGAGATACTCAGTTGTGTAGTATCCCAGAAGATTCGCTCCAAGGATGGAGAGGGAGGCGTTGTTGAAGGCTGGGTCGGCATCTGCGGAGGGATGTACTAGTGTTCGCGCGAGGGATTGCAAGGGGAAACGCTCGGGGAGGGAAAGACGGGACCGCAAGGCAGCCAATTTGATCGATTGAGCGGCGGCACGAGGATGTGGAGAAGGTAGATGTTCGAGAGGTAGGGGTTTCCTGCTGGGGGACCGTGATGGAAACTTGGATGTCGATTCGGGGGCTGGAACCTCTTCCACCTCTGCCATCATCTCCGCAATCCCATCATTGGGGGTCGCGACGGTCGTTTGGAGACGGGCTTGCCATTGTATTCTATGATTGTGAGGCGCGACGTTGTGAATGCATGATGGACGGCGAGGAGTGCTGCTGGCCAGCCGCTGTGTGGCGCATCTCGAGAAAGGTATTCGCTTCATTAAAAGTGAGATTGGAATAAAAGAAGGTATAAGGGGAAGGATGAAGTAGAACAAGGGACAGGAATTGGAGCTTCCAACGTTGGGCGTGTCCTCTCGCTCGTCTCGTGCCGTCTTGTGTATCCCCAGGAGCTCCGACATCTCCAAAATTTCCAAAGTCATTACATAAGCGCGCTTTCACGCATTGGGCTAACGCACCTCTCCGCTCATGCCATGCTATGCGACCTCATTCCAAAGCTCTCACGACGGAGACCCTCTCAATAAATTACCACTACACCACTCTACACTTTCACAATGGGTGGCGGAGGAAAAATCCCGTAAGTGGGAGGCGTCAATGGCTCTGCAGTGCAGTGCAACATCCATTCTAACCGGCACACACAGGTACCCAAAGCACGTCTGGTCGCCGGCCGGTGGTTGGTACTCTCAACCCGCCAACTGGAAGGCCAACACAGCCGTCGCAGGCGCTGGCATGCTCTTCATCGTCGGTCTGGGCTTCATGCTCAGCGCAAACCTAGAGCACCGAGACAAGATGCCTGAGCCCGGCAGATTCTTCCCGAGCCGATAGTACGATACCTCCCACATGGCGTCCTGTTCGTGGGGACAGCAGCTGACGGTGCTACAGTTGGAGCAAGCAGATCATCGAGCACGAACGCAAATTGAAAGAGCAGAAGGAAAGAGAAGGAGGACAGTGAGTGACTGATGGCGGTGGGGCCTTGGGAGTGTGCGCTGGAAGCGCGCTAAGGCTGTACATACTTATCCAGCCTTTCTTTGAAATGTAACATTCTATCTTCGACATGAACGCCATTCCATGTTTCGCCTTTCTCGTCACGAGCCAGCACCGGCATGCCAATCTGTTCAATCGCAAAGCTGGCTGATACCGATCCCCATATCGCTGCTTCTTCCAATCCCTCGATACCGCGTTTCACTAACCCCATTGCTAAACCTCCAAGAAAGCCATTCCCTCCTCCGGTAGGATCAACTACTGATTCTCGCGACTGATGACAGGCTGGCAACCACTTGTGGAACCCTTGGCTAGCAACAAAACATCCATCCTTGCCAGCGCGAACAACAACCCCGCCCCTCCCCTCTGGTCCAATTCCACTCTTTAGCCACTCCTGACATAACTGCTCGATCCTCGGATAATTGACATGGTCAACTTGGTCAGTACTTTCGCTAAAGAAGCCACCCAGCTCCGAGTTGTTTGGGCTAACGACGTCGATGAATGGCAGAGCTTTGAGGCAGTTGTCAAGCTCACTCGGCACGCACAGGTCCGGCACCGGCTCCCAGATGAAGAGCGGACGTGGTGCTGTTTGGTTGCGCAAAGCAAGAATGTTTTGGACCAAGTCGATGCACCGCAGTGGAGAGCAGATCAGGTGGAAAGATTTGGACCAGAGCAGGGGTGTATCAGCCAGGACATGATGGTCCAGGCGAAGCTTGGGTGTAGTATATCGGAAAGCTCGATGTTCATTGTCACCATAGCCATTCCAGCCTCTGGTCGTCAATCGTTGGGGAGTCTCGCGCATGACGACGCCGGTATCCCATTTGGCAATTGTATCTCTCAACTCGGAAGGGAAATCAGATCCACAATCTACGATCCATCCCACCGATTTGGATCGAGGGGGTGGGGAGAAGAGACGGGCCCCCAGTGCCGAGTAGGAGCCAGCACCTCCAAGGATGTCTTTGACGGGGGGCTTCGGTGGAGGAAACTCAATCTCATCTAGGGTCTAGGAGTAAGCGACTCTGGTACCGTAACCATGTAGAGTGACGCAATATGGAGTTGAGAATACCAACCGATTATGAACATGCCAAGGGTGCAGAAATCAATATCTACTGCACTTTCTGGTGCCATTTTGCCTGCGCAGAGAGGCACGAGATTGTGTTTGAAAAATGCACGGTTATGAATAAGTAACTACTTGGTAGGTATTTGATGCAACAAAAGCGTGCACAACAGCGCTCAATTGGCGGGAGGCGGGGATGCTGTCGCATGGCTTGGCAGAAGAGAAGTCGCAGTTGGGCTTGGACGCATGTTGCATGGATTCGCCGTTTAGCGCATCAGTCCATGCCACATGGATGCAGGAGCAGGAGAACCCCCGACCCGACCTCGACTTGAGTCTTGCTTGAGCTTCATCCATACAATCCTTTTATTCCTACCTCATCTCTCCTTCTAATAGTCGGAATATATTTTAAAAAATCAAATCTCCATCCACCCGAAACACAGTAGTGAGCACTGTGCGGTCAACGTGAAGCGCGGCTGCCTGTCTTGCTTGTCTTGTCCTGTCTTGTCTTACTTGACCTCACCCTCCCTCATACATACCCTGGGGTTGCACTTACCTACTCCTACACCCCTTCAACCAGGCCCATCCATCGTCTGATATATAAAGAGCATCCTTCCCATGGCCCAGAATAACATGAACAACTTGACAACCCTGATAAAGCGGTGAGTTTCGCTGCATGCATGCACGCCCCACGCCCTAAATGCATCTACCCGACTTCACTTCTTGCATCTTGTCGCATAACACTTCTGACCAACTTCACATTCCAGGCTTGAAGCTGCAACTTCGAGACTCGAAGATATAGCGTCGTCGTCTGTCGGCTTCGAATCCAATGGCTCCACCGCCTCCACCGTCGCCGTTGCCGCCGCCAACCCTCCTCCGAACGCTCCACCCCCCAAAGCCGTAAAGAGCTTGCCACAATCCATCGAAGCTTTCGATACCTTGTTGAACACGGAGCTGAAGGACTGGGCTGATCGCAGCAGCAAGCTAGGCAGTGTAATCGACAGCCAGGTATGATGACCCGGTCGCTATATTCATGTCCTGGGCTCCTTGGCAGAATCTAACCATCATGGTAGGCAAAAGCTGTGCAACAAGCCTTTTCGGCCCAGAGGGAGTTTCTTCTGATTTCTACCAAGGCGAAGAAGCCGGATATTGCCACTTGCATGGAGATTCTCAAAGACCTTCAGGCAGCCATGGAAAAGGTGGATGCGATCCGCCTGGACAACAAAGACGCACAGTTGAAGAACCACCTCATAATGGTCGCAGACGCCGTGGGGACGCTGGGCTGGGTTACAGTAGAGCGCAGCCCTAAGCCTCATGAATACATTGACGAGCTGTTTGGCGGAGCTCAAATTTGCGGCAACAAGCTGCTCAAGGAAAACAAGGAAAACCCAGACAAAACCACCGTTGAATGGGTCCAGGCGTACTACAAGCTCTACAAGGCTCTTTCCGAGTATGTGAAGAAATACCACACTACATCTGTGGCTTGGAACAATGATGGAATCGATGCAAAGGAAGCCGCCAAACAGGTCAAGAATGGCTCTTCAGGCGCCGCAGGGTCCAGTATACCACCTCCACCACCTCCGCCTCCTGGAGGTATTCCTCCGCCCCCTGGGCCTCCCCCACCACCCGGCCTACCCCCGCCACCGGGCGCCGCGCCTGCGAATAAATCTGCCGCCGACATGAATGCCGTGTTTGATGATTTGAATCGAGGAGAGGCTGTCACCAAGGGATTGAAGAAGGTGGACCCCAGCCAGATGACACACAAGAACCCCTCGTTGCGAGCGAATGCCCCAGTACCTACCCGCAGCGATAGCAATGGCTCCCTTCGCAGCAAAAGCCCAGCTCCTCCGAGGAGACCCAAGCCGGAAAGTATGCGGACTAAGAAGCCGCCCAAGAAGGAGCTGGACGGTAACAAGTGGATCATTGTAGGTATCACCCCAGCGCTGCCAGATTTTCGTGTCACTCACAACTATCAGGAACATTTTGACAGCCCCGGCGAAATGGTTGAGATTAATGCCGAAATGCAACATTCCATTCTCATTTCGCGATGCAAAAACACCACCATCCGTATTAACGGCAAAGGCAACGCTATCTCGATAGACAATTCCGAGAAGACGTCCATCGTGATTGACTCGCTTGTCAGCTCCGTCGACGTCATCAAATGCCCAAAGTTCGCCCTACAAGTTCTAGATACTCTCCCAACCCTGCTGCTAGACCAAGTCGATGGTGCCACAGTTTATCTGTCCAAGAACTCCACAAACACGGAAATCTTGACTAGCAAGTGCTCGGGTGTGAACATCAACTTGCCAACGCCGGACGAGGACTTTTCAGAAAGCCCTGTGCCAGAACAGATCAGGACGTACGTCAAGAACGGACAGTTGGTGAGTGAGATTGTTGAGCACGCGGGATAAACCAGTTCTGTTCGACCTGTACAAGACATGTTTTAGTTGAATGTTGTTTTGGCCGTCGCATTGGGTGGAGTTGATGTAACATTCTGTGCTGGTGTCCAGCTTTCTTGTTCGTGCGCGTAGCGGCAGAAATCTTTGGAAAACCAAACGCTGTTCAACTTGGATTGTTTAATTACGTGTACTGGATATGAATTGAGAGGTGTCGTTCCACTGCAGAATATACATACGTAGATGACCCGAACCTACTGTATATCAATCGATGCACGGTAACATTGTCACGTAGGATGGATCCCACTATCCGTCCGGTCTTTGCCACAACCCGTTCTAACCATACAGTGTACACCATCCTACTCCCCAATGCACTTCAAACCCTCGGCCCCCAAACATCTTCCACCCACCCTCCGTCTCCGTCCCCCATCTTACTCTCGCACAATACCCAAAGAACCAATAAAACCCAGCCCTAAAATAAGTGCGCATCTGCGTGTGTAGTGTGGCGATGCAGTCCTCATCCGTACCTCCACAAGTCCCGTTTTACCCGGTCATATGGTATTCTAGCCGGCAGGGCGCCCGCATTGCATCTTCTCAATCTATTTTTTATATTAAAGGCCGCGCAATGCCTTGTCCTTCTTGCATGATAGCCAGTCACCACTTGCGAAAAGTCCACCCCTCCAAAGCAAAGAAGGTGGCACGGGGGTTGCCGATACGAGATTCCGTGCAGGTAAGGTGACTGTGGAGTGTGGATCGGGGCTGGGTGGGTAGAGGTGCGTACGTAACCTATATATATGTATAGGTAGGTAAAGATGTAGGCACATAGGGTATGAATGGAGCCTGAAGTGGATGCACGATGGGATGGAGATGGATTTGGTGCGTGGTGCTAATGCCGGGTATACATATGTCGTATACGAGCAAGGCAAAATACTAAAAAGAAACTAAAGACGTGATGTGATGTCCCAATCTTCTAATAGGTTGTATATTTCTCAATCTTTCTTTCTTCTCTCTTTCCCTCACTCTACATCTTAAACGCAAAAACACCCTTCCTTCCAACACCCAAAACCCCAATCACCCACGCAGCGTCCACCATGCACGTCCCGACCCTCCTCCTGACCCTAGCAACCCTCACCGCACCAAGCGTCCTCGCCTCACCACACCCCTTCGCGCACCCAGCCGCTGTAGCCATCCCACAGTCCGCACCGTCCGATACGCCCTCGTCGAACAACGGCACCCAGCCTCGCAAAGGCGGACATAAGAATAGACATAAAGAGCATACGCCTGTGTTTAGGACACCGTGTGAGTGCGTCAAACCGATGATGCCAATGGGGATTTTGAGTGAGAAGGAGGTGAGTTTTTTTTTTTTTTTGAGACCTTCTGCGTTTGTTTGGTTTGGGGAAGGGGCGATGGAGAGAGGAGAAGGAATGGTTCACTGATTTCGGGTACAACAGCAATGCTATTTCAGATACTACCAGGACGTTTCTTGCTTTAAGGTTAATCCGGGGTGCCCGGAACCGGTTTCGAAGGTAAGATGCGAAGAGTCTCAATTTTTGTTTATCGAGATGAGGGAACGTGGCTGACCAGTTTGTGTAGTGCTGAGAGATACATGACCGATGAACTGGCCAACGAGTTGAAGAGCGAGAGTATGTTACGGGGATGTTGTAAGTGTTTGGAGACTGAATGAACCACTTATAAAATTTGATTTTGTATACATGTTTTTTGCATCGAGTATGAAATACTAAAGATGTGGAGTGTTGAAGTAAATGTCACAAAAATATAAAACTCTACTATTAAGTCTCGAGGGATTAGGAAAGGGTAGGGTATTACAGCATATTGTTAGTCGTAGGATACATGCATATTCATTTAATTCACGAACTCTACACGCTTTGTATAACGCAGAACATCAAGATTTGATCACAGTAAACAACAGGATTGGTATGGATGATATGGAGGTTTACTTTAGCCTAGGAATCGAAATCCATCAGTCTTGCCTGCCCTATTCGTTAATTTTTCTGGAAACGGAGAACAGAACAAACGTGAGAGTTTTCCCTTAGCTAGGTGAAACAAAACGAGACCTTTGTATTTATAATTATGGTCGTTCCTGAGCCCCATTTATTAACTTGATCTTGAGGCCTGAGGTTTGCTGTTCCGTATCCTGGTTAAAGGTACATACATCCCTTGTTGATTTGACAAAACTCCATCCTGACTTTTTGTAAAAGAAACCTGCTTGACTTGTTATTCGGGTTGTGTTTGAATGTATTTGAAGTGATACTCGGATACGGACTCAAATGCTTGGAAGTCGCACTTGGGTACATGTCCCTCTCTCGCAAGTAAATATCGGTAAAAACCGGACATAAGAATTCCGCGAAGGATGCCACATACGAGAAACTGCTAGCAATTTCTAGGTTGTTTGTACATGTTTATTCCTTTCGTAGCTGTGGAATCGGCTCCTCAGCCTTACTTCCGACTTCACCCACTCACCAGGGCCTACGTAGGTAGTATGTATGCAGTTGTGGGTACAGCCAAAAAAGAAACACAATGAGGTCGTAGACATCGCGAAACATGATGTAACGCGGGAATAAAGCGCGGAAACAACGTTGTGAAGCAATTCGACACCTGCCAAGGTTTAGACACCCTGAAGTATGTGGATGCCCCCCTTTGTGACAAGAGTTTGAAGACAAGTCTGAATCAAGCCAAGCTGTAAGGGAATGTGGGGGCATGGCCGCATGGGGATTTATCAAGAAATTACTATAGTATTGTGGGTATCGTGGCTTTGAAATATTCCTCCTTCATACAAACATTTCGGTTTAGGGTGAAAGCAAAATCAGCATTTGGACTATTACGACTTCATCTGCTGGCAGAAGAGATCGCATTATCCTTAGTCCATTGTTTAATCGTATCAAAATTGCGACAAACGCGGTTCGACTCGTAATCCGCCGCAATGCCCTGTCCATTATCGTTGTACGTGAATACACTAACATCGGAAAGACACATCAGATCCATTCTAAGCATCTCGACGCATTGGTCTACAATCATTAATCCTCGACATCTTCGATATATCAAACAAGCTAACTCACCGAGGTTCTCCCTCACAGTAACCGCTTCGTTATGTGGAAGCTTCATAGCGTAATTTGAATGGCTCGCCATGCGAAGTAAGTTGAGGCATTGCAGTTGACGGAAAACCCTTAACCCAGCTCGGTATCCCATTTCTCCGGTCTTAGGATCAGAGACTTTGACAGAGGTGGCCGGTCTGTCGAGTTTTGGGAAATTTTCGGCCGAGATGATATGGTCGGGTACTAGTATCGTGAGTTAGCGCGTGCACGGGTTTGCAATGCTTGTTGTTTGGAACATTTACGGGCAGTGATGTCGTCCCAGGCGTTGTCGACTGCGGCGTCTATACCCACGTATGTTGAAGAGTTTGTGGGGTGTGCGGGTTTGAATTGAGATCGCTGATATTCCACTAGACCGGCAACGGGAGCTGTAGGGTGGTAAGTTCGAGTTCCGTCCTATTTAAAGGTTTCGTCCAAAAATGCTTTGTTTGATCACTTACAAAATAGGCCAAATTCATCCAGCAGTCCAGCAGTTGTGTAACTTGCTTTTGAATGTTGCATGTAAATGGCGCAAACTAGCGTCAGAGCAGACATTACGAAAAAGAAAAGATTGGCCAGGAGAAGGTATTTGATGCTGTTCCTTCTCACCGTATCCTTCACGGAGTTGTTGAGGAAAGATGTGTTCTCGTCGCCATGTGAACTGGCATCATCGTAATCTTGAATTTGTTTCTCCATTGTGCTGAGTGGTTTGTGTTCTATTTTTGATGTATGCTCGAAGATAGTAATTAGTGGTGTAATAGAAATATTGCCGAAAGTCGGTCAAGGTGAAGAAAATCGAGACATATATGCGGCCAGCGCTGTAGAGAATAAAGGAAGGAGGACAGGAGAGCCCACCCACATACTTACATGTACCATGCAATGCCAATCTGCCATGCATGTAGCATAACAAGCTTTTACCAAGATTTTAAGCGACGGAGACTAATGCTAGTGTGAACATGGCAGGCGTCACAGTGGTGGAATTTCAACCACACGAACAGGCGCTTTTACCTGTTTCGGCTGTTTGGATTCTTCACCATCGTTTCATCTTGGCGATTTAGCGGAAAGGAGCCCCGCGCCAGGGTCAGAAACAGAGTCTGATACTCTGGTGGCGCATTCACTACCCGCCTACCCTCGTTTCCAGAACAAAGATGTTGCTGTTCAGTTGTGGCAGCATGTCTTCACCCAACCACCAGGCCAATCGAGCCTGGTTTCAGCCTGCCGATTCTCCCCAAGGCGCCTCAATTTCTGGGCATTTCAAACACCAAAGACGCCGCCATATGGATCTAAAGGTCGTTTGGTGAACGCTATGCCGCATTAGTTATTTTCCCGTGATTTTCCTCCATCATGATATCCCACCACACCTCGCTGAGACATGGCCGTACTCTCACCCGAGGCAGCATATGTCAGGAGTGTCAGGCTGAATGATGCCGTACGCGATCTATCTCTTCAGACTCCGCGGTTTCCTTGTCTTTGCGGGTCCAAAATCCTAGGAGATACGATAATAGCTACTCAAAGACGGGAGAAGGGAAAGAGCTGTTCCAGAAGAAAGTTTAGATATAAAGTGCTCAGACGTACGATCACCTTATATCCTCAGACAGCTATCCTTCTCAAACTTGCTCATTCGGCCTCCCTTCTCTTTCCTTCTCTTATCATTCTCTTCGTTAGTGGCCGGACCACCTTTTTAGTTTTGGAATTATTGTGATCTGTCAGCGTTACATTTATCCCTTACCTTATACAATGAAGTTCACCGGCCTTGCCCTATTCGCACTCGGTGCTTCCACCGCAGCTGCTTATGTGGTCACCGAGAACACTCCTAATACCCTTGGGGCCCGAGGTGTTGGATCCGGCCCGGTCCTAGCCAGCACGCTCCAAGCTCGTCACCGTTAGTGCCATCATGTTTTAGAACTTTCGATGACATTTCTGACTTTTACGCAGACAAGGGTCGCAAGAACGGCCGCCGTGAAGCCGAAGCCGAAGCTGTTGAGGCTCGCGACCCCCACCGTACGTAGTCAATACTCTTCCCCACTTCTTCAGTGACTGACAGTATCATAGACAAGGGTCGCAAGAACGGCCGACGTGAAGTCGAGATTGAAGCTCGTGACCCTCATCACAAAGGCCGCAAAAACGGTCGTCGTCAGGAGGATGACGACTCCGAGCACGATCTTGAGACTCGTGATCCCCATCACAAGGGTCGCAAGAATGGTCGTCGGGATGAGGAGGAACATGAAGCCGACCTCGAGGCCCGTGATCCCCATCACAAAGGACGCAAAAACGGTCGCCGCGAGGAAGAAGAGCATGAGGTCGAGGCACGTGATCCTCACCACAAGGGACGCAAGAACGGCCGTCGCGAGGAAGAGGAGCACGACGTAGACTTGGAAACTCGTGACCCCCACCATAAGGGACGCAAGAACGGCCGTCGTGAGGAAGAAGAGCACGAAGCTGATCTCGAGACCCGCGAACCTCACCACAAGGGACGCAAAAATGGTCGCCGTAGCCCTCACCACAAAGGCCGCAAGAACGGGCGCCGTGCTGTTGAGGTCGAGGCTCGCGAGCCGCACCACAAGGGTCGCAAGAACAACTAAATACAAATAGCAGGTGAATACACATCCCTAGCAAGCCTATGGATAGAGTGTGTGTTTGTACGTGCACTGGTATGCAAAATGTTCCCTTTTGTATATAGGTGGAGAACTGGGTTCTTTTTCGTCTTCTTCTCTGTGTTTCTTTCTTTCGTTAAAGTATATTTTTTCTTCTATCCTTGTTTAAAACGCTTGTATCTAAATAGTTAGATGTTTAGATGTAACATACACATGACTATCATCAATGACTGATTACGTTATTATCTACTTGGTTACCTAGCATGGTAAAGTAAGTGCCGCGCCGCCTCCGCAGTCGGCACTAAGTTTTTAGGTAGCTGTT
The DNA here is from genome assembly GCA_003073855.1 of Periconia macrospinosa. NCBI lineage: Eukaryota > Fungi > Ascomycota > Dothideomycetes > Pleosporales > Periconiaceae > Periconia > Periconia macrospinosa. Next base: position 4,340 of record KZ805351.1, on the reverse strand, counting down.
ATCGATTTTGCTTGCAGAATGCGTATCCTTATTTTGGTGCTTCTGGGCGTGTTGGCGAGTTAGTCAAGGCGCGCCCGCGCAAGGTTAGTGAGAGAGTAAGGGAGGGAGGGAGGGGTTTCTGTCTGGGACTACCCTAATTAGTATAAGCACTTCAAACACTAAAGGATCAATTAGATTATGTAGCACGAGCCTTAACTGGACAGAGATAGGAAAGCCCTAACTAAGGAGACACACTATAGAGTTAGCAGAGTCCTTAATACAGAGTTCGTTGTACCTCTTCTCTAATTCTAGCACGCGCGTGCCTTAAAAACAGCTCGCTAAGTATGCTAACTAGCCGGGCATAGCTGCTGAGATCGCGGCTGAAACTGGGTAGAATCCAATCAATCAACCAATCAGTCAATCAGCCTACTTTGCCTACCACTGTGAGGGGCTGTAGTGTAAGCTTGAACCTGCTTGATTTACACTACTCTTTGGTGGGGCCGTTGCTCAGCTAACTCTGGGAGCTCGTGCACTTCCAGTGGTCTTGGTACCATGTGTGCACATCTAGAAGGATCTGAATATCTCACCTCAGGACTCTGACACGAAGTAGGGCTTTGATACCCATTACCTGGACTCTGGCCTTGATGCGTAGGTAACTCCATAGTAATTATATTCGGCCCGTATCGTCTCGTTTCCTTGTGCCATCGATATTGCCAGATAAATCACTTTTTTAACACAACACAGCATCCTTATTGGCAATTGCTATAGTAACTTCAAATGTTCTTAAAACTACCTAGAAAGATTCCTTTACCCTCTTATATACTAGAAAAGTAAAAATTGGAAGAGAGGCTGCGTTGTATAATTGTTGACAGTCTCTATCAAATTCGGCGACCAACTTCTAAATCCGGGCTATCAACATCAATGATCTCGCGAGAGGGCACAGGGCTCGATACATACTGTGGTTGGGGGCTGATATGGATGGTTCCTGGTTGGTTCGCTTACGTTTGAACCTCCAGCTAAAACGATGACGGGCGCCTTAACTTGCACCAGCATAAAACCTGGAGGGGGCCGAGAGTGTCTCGTGGGTCAAAGATCACAGTCGTCAATTTCCTTTCTCTGTTTGGCGTCGGAAAGAAACCTGCTGCCCCGATATGTCGATAACAACGCTATTGCTCGCGATCCTCTCTACGCTCGCCACGACGGCGCAAGGCACTACTGTACTAGAAACCCATAACACAAACCGTTATCGCCCGATATGCACTTTACCAATTTGCAAGAGCTGTCCTACGACGCAGCAATTAACACAGCCTGGAATAGGCTTTGCATTGGGAATGGAGTATGGCACGGCCGCCATTCGGTACCACAACAAAACCATCCAATCCATTATCCAGGTCCAAGGCTCACCAGCCTACTTATCACTTATGCTGGACCTCTCGCACACAACCCCGCAGACGCGCTTCCCAGATGAGATCCCGACACGTCGCGGAAAACTAGAATATGTGCGGACCCGCCTCCAGCGCCTCGCGAACAAAGCTCTTGGCCGTCCCGCAAACGCTCAAACGGCCGTCCTCGCAGAAATGATCACGCAGCTCAAGACATCTGTTGAAGACACACTGTCAGCCGGGACTAGTAGAGCGAGCATTACACATGCAGTCATTAGTTCGCCGGATTCGATACGCCTGACGTCCGAAGAGCTCGGCGACGTACTGGACTACCTTAAGGTTACCAACGCCATGGCCCTGCCCGATGAACTATTCGCAGCATCGGCTGCCTATGCCGGATTTGGCCACGGGCTGTGTGCGAAGTACACTGACCCCGATGTATGTGACCGCGATGAAAACAACCGTCCATATCAGCGGGTCCTACATCTAGATTTTACTAATAAAGCACTTACAACGACGATTAAGGGCATGAGAAGCTGGAATACCTGGGGCGTAGACGCAAGTGTAATCATTGCGGAGCTGGGGTATGAGCACCACAGCGACGACGACGACGGCCCCTCCGACCTTTTTTTTGACAAAATACGGGATCACATTAGAAATTTCACACTCTCGACCAGATTTAGAATCACGGAGCTTTTGTTCACTGGTACGAGGGTCGGGGGCCAGCGATTCAAGGATGCAGTGAGCGCGGCGTTGCGGGATTTGGTTGCTGAGGACACCATGAAAACTGTCGAGGATGCATTTAGGGCATACGACGAGCCGGATTTTGTATTTGTAACTGCGAAAGGTGCTGCTGAGGTTGCGAAGAGGAGACTCGAGGGACCGGTAAGGTGTGTTTGGAGTAATAAATGTAAGAGTGTTAGTAAGTCTAAGGGCGAAAGAAATAAGAATAGCAGTATGGAGTTAAAGTAAATAACCTTGGACGGTTGGGACATGCCTGCCGGAAGCGATCATTTCTATTAGTAACAGCGAGACACCGTGATAGATTTAAAGACTATTGCGATGACAATCTAAAATAATAGAGGTGCTGTTATCCAGATCGTGCGGTGCTCGCTTGTCTAAACAGTATACCTACATAGTTGTGAGAAGTAGCGTCCGGGAGGGGAAGTAAGGCATCAATGCAGAGTAAATTAGAGTATAAAGTATCCGTGTGGTTCGTGAAAATGTAAGCAATATACACGCAGGCTGAGTAAAGCTCTGAATATTCATTGAAGTTGTTATATGTGATATTATAAAAAGAAAAGGAAAGACCTATTTCAAAGACCCGAGTATTTCCTTTGAAGTCTCTTGAACTATCTTAGATTTCTATGAACCATTCCGATGCAGACGGGCAGTACTACTAGTAGCTAGCTATGGACGATGGCCTCCCCCTACATCCGTCTCCAAATGCACAGTTGCTTCACCCGGCAATTCATGAGTGGATCGTATATCTTTGCTTGACAGCTCAGCCGTTGAAATAGGCCGCTCAACTCCATTTTCTCTGGCTTAATATCCGGGTAATTCATAAAGGGGTTGCTGTCGTGGTGATTGGGGAGGCTCCCCAGTAGGAATATTACTACACGCTTTGGCAGGTAAACCTGCCTCTTTCTTATGTACAACTGTTGAAGCAAGCTCCACAGGCATACCTGGCTTAGTTTTGTATACAGGTTCCGAATTAAGCTTGGCTTTTGTATACGTCTGTTCTTTATCTGTGCTTACGGGTTTTGCTGCGTTCGCGGGTTTAACGGGCTTCTGGTGTTTTTGGCGCCGATATACGAGATACACCGCCCTAACAATTATTAGAGCCCCTATGGCGCTACCCACGCTGATTCCTGCTTTTGAACCTGTGCTTAGGGGTGCTGGGGTTGGGTTTCCTGTTGGTTTGGCTGTTCCGGTTGTGCTCCTAGGCTCGCTTTTTGTTGGTTTGAGTATAATGGTGGTAAGTTGACTACTACTATCTCTTATTTCTTGTTTAATGGTAGTCACGAGTATATCTACTATTTGACCTTGCTTGCCACCTGCACCTCTGTTAAGAAGATCCTGGACTGAGGGTGGTTGTGTTGGCAATTGCCAATCTGTAGCTGCTGTGTAAGTAATGGAATCTTCTGGTCTAGGAACGACTATCGTTTTGTTTTTGATGAGATTACTAGAGTATTCCTAGCGTCCTCCTTGTACATTTATCCCTCTTCCTATGTTAAGATACGAGTCTGTACTTAGGTTGCTTAATAAACTTTGAGATTTATTAAATATCTATCAAATGTCAGCTGTACATTATTATTTGTGTCGATGGAAATTATGTAAGCTAGCGGTACATTGGGTGCAAGATTGGAATTTAACCTAGTTGCGTGGTTAGGTCATTCGTTCTGTCTTTGAAAGACGTACAGTAGGGGTTTAAAAATAGACTGGTAAATAGGTCTGGGTTAGGTCTACGTTTAGGTCTTATGTAATCTAGGTTAGGTTAGAGTTAGGTTATATTATATAAGAGCTAAACCTAGACCTAATCTAGACCTATTTTTTTACTAATTTTAAGTATAGATTTAGGTTAAGTTATAAAGCTTTAGGTAGACTGGTAAATGGGTGGGGGTTGGGTTGGGGTCTGGGTCTTATGTAAGCTGGGTTGGGTTGGGGTTGGGTTAGCTTACATAAGACCCAGGCCCAAACCCAACCCACACCCAACTTTTTTATCAATCTTGGGTATGGGTCTGGGTCTTATGTAATCTGGGTTAGGTCTGGGTTGGGTTATAATTAATAAGCAAATTGAAGCAATTATCACGGTAAATTATCACAGTAGTAAAGACACCCATTGGGTAACCTAAACCCAACCCCTACCCATTGTCTGTGCGACCCAACCCAGACCCAGACCCACGCTAATATATACCCCAACCCAACCCAGCCCCAAATCACGTGACCCCTACCCAACCCAGACCCGTGGCCCATGCA